>JAZKJV010002961.1:0-302382 GCA_037367405.1 Ottelia alismoides
TTGATATGTTGTTCTTGTAATTTTCTATGTATTTTTATGTTACAACTTTCATTTAGAACAATTCATTATTTGGAGTGTGAAAAATGAAGAATAAAAATAAAGTAAAAATTGGGTCTTTTCAGGATAAATAATTAGGGTTTTATATACAGTACTTGGTCCTTATCTCCCCCTACTTTATTTCTTCTTGACCAAGTCAATTTTGACTTTTTTCGGGGTTTAGAGTCAGTTAATATCTTTGATGTTCCTTTTTTTCTTTTCTTTCCATTATTCTTTTATTTTGGATTTAAATACATATAATTGTACACTAATTACAGACTAATTATATATGAACAATGAATGTTAATTTGTACAAGCTAATTGTATTTACATGTGTTTTGATAGAGAATTTAAGAAAAAATAGAAGAATAAAGGTAGATGAACGACTAATCATCACCCGATACTTTGGACTCAATCCTCTTATCAGGCAGAACCTCACAGATTAGATTAAGTAACCAATTATACAAACCTTCTTTCTCACAGAGACCTGAGTGTTAAACTAAACTCTCACTTCTAGATAAACCTTTCCACCCACACGTTTTACTTCTTCTATGGTCTCTGTGTCACAACAAACTCAGGGCACAAGACCGTCCATTCTACCGAGACACACCAACCTCGATTGTGTACCCCCTTTGCCTCTTGAACGCAGAAACAATCCCCACCTATTTCTCATACTACCCATTTACGTTCTTTATTTTTTTTCCCTGTTAAATTATTCTTTAGATTGGAATAAATTGCTAATATCTTCAATTAAAACTCATAATATCATGGAACATTAATTTAGAATGAGAATACAAAGACCTGATAACGTACAGTATGCATCTGAACAAATCTTATAAGGTGCTTTCAACAATCAAAGATTAAAACCATGTGTATGTGCATCACTAACATACAATATGTATGCATTAGACGGGCATACGAACATATGTCCATCAAAACTTTTGTCATCTGCATGTATCCATTTAAAATTATAGGATTGTATCTATATTTGTACCATATCTTTCAAAATTTCAAATGGATACCATATTCATGTTATAGAACTGAACATGAATCTTTCCTTCTAAAGACGGACATCTATATTATAGACGTCCAAGAATAGATTAATTAGCCCAAACAACGAGCAAAAACTGTCCGACCTTCCAATAATTCAGAATGGAAATCTACACTTGATCGGAGCTTTCCAATAGATCCCTCTCGCCTTCAGATCTTCAGGAAGACTTGTGAATCTCCTCCAGATGTTCAGTACCATAGTCAGATCATGGATCTTATTCGATATTTTGGTGCAGCAATTGGCATGCAAGGTGCACAGCTTGTTCAGGTCCTCACCATGCTGGCAGAAACCGCCGAAGACGGCGGTGTCGAGGTAACTCATCTTCAGCCCTAAATTCCTCCACAAACTCTTCTTCCTTGATCTCGTCGAGAACTTCTTGCTCGTTCTTTCCAGGGAATCGGATCATCGCCTCCAACCAGTGCTTATAGAAGCTGATGCTTCTATTGTTGGATCTCACATAGATGTATCCTCCATTACCTAGGTTTTCGACGTCGGTGGTGTTGCCAGTGAAGAAATCGCACGCGATCATGAAGTCGTCGTCGGGAGGGAAGTGGGAGAAAGGCGCCTTAAACCACAGGATGTCAACATCCTACAATAGTATGGGAAGATTATTTCACATGCTAGCTACTATGTTATACATCCAAGGTTGCAATTTACCCTTATAAGTCATAGTTTCAAGATGTTAAGGATGCAAAGAGGAATTAAGGTATTGTTCGCTTTTTTGTTCTACTAGCATGAATCGATATTCGATATACATACCGTAAGAACAAAGCTATAACCAAGCTCCAAGACCTTCCCTAGCAAGCGGGTTCTCGCCCACATCCACTTGAAGTACTCCTTTGACATAAACCTTTTTTCCGAGCCCGGTGAATCCACTCCATCGATGGTGAGCAAGTAGCAATGGAGGTTCAATGACTCGCATCGATTCATAGCATCATGATCAATGGCTAGGACAACAAGGTGATTCAACAAAGGCAACGTCTCTTCTCCTATGCGAAAGCTCTCAAGGAAGAGGTCGAAGATGGAGTTTCGTTTGGTCCATGCTTCGTTTATGGTCGTTATGATTACGGTGCGGTTGTCCATGGATGCATTCCTCAGGATTTGATCTAGCCTCGAAGTATCTACGTCTACCTGCAACAAATGCGAAATATTAGAGGCGACAAGTAAGGAAGATTGCTCGATTAGCATGTCACGCCAAATGACGCAATCGTTCTATTTCACTAGCAATCGCATGATATTGTAACAATTATTCATCTTTTTTCCTAGACTACGTTGAGTTACGTATTGTCAATAGATAACCATTGTTATATGATCACTTGCGGCTACATCAACAGACATGTTTAGCATCCAATATAGCGAATATGTGAAAAATAATCGTCGATATAGTCACATTCGTTTGATCTATGCATCATAATCATTTCATATAATAACTGTCACTACAAGAAAACTAATCTAAGGCAACGAATAATTTAATATCCGTTGTCATATCTTCCGTAGTTAAATATATAAGAACGAATATTATCAGTTGCTTACTTCTTTAAATTCTCAACGAATAATGGTATTCGTTGCTATATTTCTCGCAATGAATCATATAAGAATAGTTATTTGTTGGCTTTTTCTTCTAATCTTTGCTAAAATTTGCAACGATTACTGTGAATTATAACGAATAATTCACGAAAAAATCGTTGCTATATGGACCTTTAACAACAAATATGGCATTCGTTGCTAATTACAAGTACAAAACATGATTTGACAATGAATAATATTCGTTCTTATATCTTTAACATAGGAAGATATGACAATGAATATTCAAATTATTCGTTGTCTTAAGTCCAGTTTCTTGTAGTACGTCTCAAGTCTATTTCTGCATGAGTAAATTTCCCATGAATGTTTTAACGTCTTTGAAAATAACGCATTATTTATTAGCCGACAATGTGAAACTGAATCATTAATATTTTTATTTAGGAGTCCTGATTTTATGAAACAATTAAGTATAACTAAATATTAAATGGCCTTATAATGCAGATTATAGATATGATCAATGACAGTTACCACCTATGCCAGTTTCAAGTTCAAGTAAAATAACGCATCATTAGGAGCTCATTAAACCCTGATCTACTAATTAGTCAATACAGTAAAGATTCACGTAACATTCGCTGTGGCATATTTCATTAGACCTTGTAATTATGAAAAGATTAAGTGCAATGAACATCAAAAGACCATATATCGTACAGTTTACATCTAAGATCTTATCAGGAGCAGTCAACAATTAACGGTTAATATCATGCATCCAAAACTACCCAAAAAAAACTGAACTGACGTAATGCATGATTTGAATGTAATAGGTTTGTACATTAGAATACAGATCATAACCTGGGTACTTTCTGCAGCAGACGAGCGCAGCACGTCAAGACTGCATCTTCCCCAACTGACGGGGTTTCCGTGAAGGAAGAAGGTCACGCAGGCAGCGAAACCGAACAGGACGGAAAGGAGGAGAAGATGGATCTTGTATCCATTGGGCAGCTCCATCATGCAGACTGCTGGGATTGCTTTGCTTTGAACCGGAGGAGGAGAAGAGTGAGGGGTTACAGAAGGATGAGATGAACATAGATGTTGAAGGGAATGTTTGAAGACATATTATATAGAGCGCGGATCCTCTGCTGGCCAGCAGGGATCTACTGTAAGGGGGAGGGTGTCCGAGCCGCTCGATCTCGATCGAGCGGCTCGGACACCCTCCCTCTCAGCAGAGGACCCGCTCCCTATTATATAACATATATTAGTAAAAACCAAATGGATATATATAGAGAGAGAACAAGAAAATTCATTGACTGGTAGTGCGTTTATTAAGGTTCAAGTAGTCATACAGAGCTATAATTTAAGAAATTTACAAATTTAATGCCCTCTTCCTCGTGTTTATTATAATACATGTGCCTCGTGTAGTCAAACCTATATTGCAACGGCAGAAGTAAAGATATGGGAGTTCAGCAAGTGATATGTAGCATTTAATTATCCATAAGAAATTTGATTGACAGACTTCATAACATACTGCACTTAAGACAAAGTATGCTAATTTAAAAGAATGTAAGTATAAATATGACCCTTACAGATAAGGATGTAAATGGGATGCAAATGGTTATGGATATATCCGTATTCGATCCGTCACTGTATCCGTTTTATAGAGATTTTCACATCCGTATCCGTTTTAAAATGGTTACGGATATGGATATCATTTTGATATCCACAAACATCCAGATCTGCATCCGTACGTATATCTATTTTCATATATAAATATTGTCATATATTTATTTTTACCATATATAACATAATTATATACCTTCTTTTCCCATATTTGTATAATTTTTATGATACAAACACATTTAATAAATTTAATATCATGTATTTTCCATCCAATTTGTATATATTTAAGTCGATTCTATAGAGTATTTCTAACATTACTCGTATGCGATCAGTATCCGTTTTACATCAGTATCTGTTTTTAAGAATATGGTAAGATAGTTTTAACATCCATCAATATCCGTATCAGCATCCGTATTCATATCCAAAAATAGATAAAGATACGATAATACCTATATCTGTATCCGTATACGTTCGTTTGCATCCCTACGTACAAATCACAAATTTTCAGTATGTGTGCAAGATTTGATCTAGGAAATTTTTACGTTTTATGCCTCTATAATATTCTGAAATGGAGGCTCCTTGATATATTGGGGAAATTGCACCTTCACCTTAGAAAAGTATTTTACTTTGTCTTCGATCATGCAGTCAATCTCTTAAGTTTGGGTATAAGAATCTATAATAAGTCATATTTAGGGTTTTTTTAATTAGTTAGTTATGAATTTTAAGTTAACATTACAAGAAATCCTTTCATAATTTACTTCTTTCTCAAATTGCTTATGACAATAATGATATGCATAATCTAGCATATTCTGTCTTATGAGAAAAGTAATATGTCCTTGTGCAATTAAATATAAAAATTAATACTTGATTTAATTTGCAATTAGGCCCACGAACTTGAAGCATTCATAACTTGCTTATTACTTCACATTTTTGCATGGATACAACTTTGGAAGGTATTGAGTAAACCTAATTTTTTATAATTAATTTCTAAAATTGTAGACATGAAAAATTTATCTATAATTAATTCGTGTAAATTTACTAATTGTTGATCAAATATTCAGATGAGCTTTTTTTTAGAATTGGGAGGGGGCCATTGCAGTGGTGTGCCTTAACTGAAAAATAACATCATTTATTTTGTCAAAATATGTTGTGTAGTTCAAATTAAAAATCAACTTGTGGTTTTTCTTAGCTATTTTTTGTTAGGGTCCTCAAGTATATTTTGCTATGTTATTCCTCTATATGCCCCACTCATCACAGTTTTTATTTTGCAAAATATTATTGTTAACTATTTTTTAAATTAAAATTTCCGAAAAACACTACTTGTACTATTAAATTATTATAAATCCAATTGCTATCTACAATTTCCAATTATTTGAGCATTGTATATCAATAATAGTTACTAAAGCCATCCAAAAATATTTTTAAAATGGGATTTTTACCCGACAGACCCTAAAATCTTTTCCAATTACCTCTACGACGTTTTGAACATCCTAATTCCTCCGTCGCCTCCGTAAAATTGCTCCGTCTTACCCAGCAAACCCTGCCGTCAATTTTAACTATATTTGAGTCAATTATTTGGGTTAGTCTTGAGTTAACCTAACCAAATTTACCATCCAACGGTAGCTAAAAGAATAATAAAAAAAGAATAGAAAAAAGCAGCGAACAATAGGGAGGGAGGAACTTCGGCCTCGGAATGGGGGGATGTGGGGGCTCCATCGGCGAGAGGAGACTCCATCAACGGCTGTGGGTGCTTTGCAGGCAGTTGGGGGGTGTGGGTGCTTCGCGGGCGGCTGGACAGGGACGTCTCGGGGGGGGGGGGGGGGTTGTAGTGGGAGGTCGGGGGACGGGAGGTGGAGTGCTTTGCGGGGGGAGGGAGCCGGGGGACCGGGGGGGTGGTGGGTTGCTACGTGGAGGGGCGGGGGGGACGGGTACTTTGCAGGCGCGGGGGGGGGGGGGGGGGGGGGAGGGGGGGACAGGGGACCGGGGACGGGAGGAGGTGGGTAGGGTGCTTCGAGGGGGGGGGGGGTGTGCTGCAGGCGGCGGGACAGGGGACCCGGGTGGGGTGGGAGGGGGGTGCTACAGGCGGCGGGACAGGGGACCCGGGTGGGGTGGGGTGGGGGGTGCGACAGGACAGCGACGGAGCCGGGGGAGGTGGTAGGCGCGAGCTTCGGTGGGAGGGAACCCACAACGGTGGGAGCTCCAGGACGGTGACTTGCGGATGAGATCCACGAACGTGAGTAGCTTGCACCTGCTGAGTTCCGGCGGGAGGGAACCCACAAAGCCATTTGAGCTCAGGTCCATCTTGGAGAGCTGCTGGGAGCTTCCCGAGTTCCGGTGGGAGCTCTCCAGTGAAGAGGTTTCTGTCGAGGAGGAGCTTCTGGATGCCGGTCAGGAAGGAGAGGAGGGGATGTCGTGGAGGAGGCTTGGAGGAGAAGGGGAGAAGGGATGGTATTTTTGTAATTTTGAGAAATAAAATGGGCATTATGGAAATAAAATTCACGGAATCCGGTTAGTTTTAACAGCCAAATGGATGGGAGTTAACTGCAGAGTTTATACGGTAAGAGTTAGCAAGTTTACGGAGTCGAGGGAGGAATTACGATGTTTCAAAGGTCGTAGAGTAATTGACAAAGATTATAGGGTCTGTCGGGTAAAAATCCCTTCTAAAATTTCATATATTTTTCCAAAAATTCAAAACGCTGAAAAACTCTATAATTTCTATAAAAATCTATATAAAACTACAACATATGTTGGAATCCTTTCCTTTTTATTAGCCTAGTTTCTTCATTATAGGTTTTTACTTGTACAAATATCCTTTTATTTTTGTTTAGGAAATCCCAACTTCATCGCTTCACTTCCGCTGCGATAGATTCTGGTAACTTTTAAATATTATAGATCTATCAGGTTTTTAGATCTATCAATTGGTATCAGAGCAAGAGTTGATTCGTTGATAAAATCTTGTATTAGAAGCCCGTTTATATTTGTTATATAATATCAATTGGTTATATAATGTTGGCTTCGGTTATTGCTGCATGTGTAAGATTGATATTGATAATACTAGTTTTGTATTTCTTTTATTGATTTTTTATAGCATTTAATCTGAATGGACAACTCAGGTTTCGCTAATATGTTTAACATGATTCGTGATGGCCTTTTGAACGTGTTTGTAAAGCATTCATTAAATTCTTTTTTTATTTTCGTTCAAATCATCAACCTTTCTGATTGAACTTCTTCATGTCTAATTAAGTTTTATTATTTTTTATTACTGTTATCTATGCCTAATTTAGTTGATTGAACTCCGTTAATGTAATATAAAGTCACTCATGATTTTTTAAATTGGATGTCTCTTAGGAAATTGATGTCTCCATATGAAGTTTTTAAAATAACCGAATGGGTTTTTTTTGTTATTTGGTAGTTATCTATTAACTCCATAGTGGTTTTCTTTTTCATATGATTTTTCTTTTTCTTGTTGATATCGATTGTCATAATCATGGTACTATATTGTCATATTTGTTGAATGACCATCAATTATTAAGTATCTTTGATGTATTCTTTTGTTTGTTTGCTATCGATTGCTTGCTGCATGGGATTTCCGTTTATTTAAGTTGCATGGAATTGAAGATCTTCATATGCATGAACATGGAGTCATACATATAGACTTGTTGTCCAATATCCAGGAGATGCATGATGCATGTAGAATTAAGATCACTAATTAATAATATTTTTTAATGGTATCAAAAGAAAGTGGGTTTTAATTACAAACCCTATTGTTAAGATAATTGGTTGGCACCAATTCTTTTCCTAACAACTACATACATGATATACACACACTTGATAATGGTGTTAATAATTGCCGTTGCCTTTTACCATATTCTTTTACTAATTTTTTAATGCCATTAAAAGGAACATTGATGGTGGGATAACAAACATTCTTGTTTATTATTGTCGTTGAGATGATTTATATCTAGTTTCCCTTCGGATTTATATCAAGTTTTCTTTCGGATCTTAACACTTCGATTTGTATAGAATGTGACGTTATTTGTTAGAGACTTGTACGGAGTGTATACAATTTGGTTACTGTATACATGTGATTAGTACACAAAAAGTGTATGAAGTGTATGTGGTTTATACCAATATTATACCCAGTCATTTGTTAGGACTTGATAACACCTTATGTACTAACCATACACTTTACTACTATTCGTTATTACTTTATTAAGTTTATTTGATGTCATTTTGGTAAGACAGCTATAACTTGGGAGGAATAGCCACAACATCCTACCAATGCATACACATTATTTTACTTTGATAATGGGTAATTATTGACTAGTTATCTTAGAGTAGCCACAGCATCTTGGGTAACAATGTCAATAATTGCATTAAGTGCTAGAGTTCAATTATTTGAACTAATGGCATCAAATTACATCTATATGGTGGAAATTGCTTGATTAACTCCCTTTAAAGTCATTAAGATAAGTGTGTACAATTGAATCGGGAGGAGTAGCCATAGCATCTGATCGGTTCATATTGTACATATTATTTCTTGTATTGAGTAATTATTGGTTAGTTATCCAAGAGTAGCCACAGCATCTAGGATAACAATGTCAATACTTACATTAAGTGACGGAGTTAATTGAACATTTTTTGGAATGAGAAAAATAAATTATTTTATTAGTTATTCTAATGCCCACATGTACGAAATTTCTAATGAATATTTGAAATTTATTTGTCTCATTTATTAAGAAAAATCATTTGTATATTACAATTCTTTAGCCACAGCAAGTCTTGTAATGATAGTACATTGATTTCTCAAAATATTAAATAAGTTAAATATTTTGGATTAGGTTTTATACTTGAGTTATTTGCTTATTATGGTTGTCTTGTTATGAATTAGTGCAGATAGTTCATCTTTCATGTCTACTCAATTCAATGTCTTAAATTCTGTTTCGATTGTTGAATGTCATGTATGTCATGAATCTAATTTCATTGATGTTCCTATTAATATTGGTGGATTGATTCCGGCACTTCAATCCATATTTCCAACTCCATCCAAGACTTTCTGAAAACAAGGATGCCACTAAAAAATGAGCAAAGCGTTTATATGGGAAATCGTATGACTTCACATGTTGAAGCGATTGGGACGCAACGGCTCATTTTGGAAACTGGCTATGTACTTGATTTGGAAAATGTATTTTTTTGTACCCAAGTTCTCTAGAAATTTAATTTCAATATCTAGACTTTGTAATCTTGGATACAAATTTTCATTTGAAAGTACATCTTTCTAAATGTTTAAAATTTTAAAGTTGATTAGTACATGTGGCTTAGTGTACTATTTATATAAATTACACTTAGATCCACATTTTGAAAATAATCTCCTTGTTTGCAATGTAGTTGGTAAAAAGTGAAAACGTAATAGTGATCGGTCATCAATGCTTTTACCATAAAAGATTAGGTCACATCTCCATTAAAAGGATCAAGAAATTAGTAAATGATGGAGTAATTGATACTCTAGATTTACTGATTCTAGTATTTATTTGGAATGTATTAAGGGAAAACATACCAACAAACATGCTAAAGGGTCAAGGAGAAGTACTAGTCTTTTAGAAATTATACATACTGACATATGTGGTCTGTTTCCTATATAATGTTTTAGTGGTCCAAAAATACTTCACCTTCATAGATGATTTCTCACGTTACATGTATCTTTATCTTTTATTTGAAAATCAGAAGCTATAAATGCTTTTAAGGATTATCAAATAAAAGTAGAGAGACAGTTAGAAAAGAAAATTAAAATTGTGAGATCAGATAGAGGTGGTGAGTATTATGGTCGGTATGTTGGAAGAGAACAAAAACTTTGACCATTTACGCGATTTCTAAAGGATGAAGGCATTGAACATCAATTTTCAATACCTGATGAGCCGGATCAAAACGGTATCGTCGAAAGACGGAATCGCACGGTTAATAGATATGGTTTGAAGTATGATAAGTAACTCCTCATTACCTTTATCCTTTTGAAGTGAAGCTCTAAAGATAGATGTGTATATATTAAAATAGAGTTCCATCAAAAGCAGTTCCATCCACTCCATTTGAGCTTTGGAAGGGATGGAAATCAAGATTGGAAAACATACACATTTGGGGTTGTCAAGCTGAGATTAGAATCTATAACCCACATGAGAAAAAATTGGATATGAAGACTACAAGTGGATACTTCATTGGTTATCCAGAAGGCTTTAAAGTTTATAGATTCTATTGTCCAAATAGGGAATCGGTATTGTAGAATCAAGGAATGTTATATTTTTGGAAATAGCAAGAAAAGTGGGAGCATGATGGTAATTAAAGACATCATACTTGATGAATTACCAGATCTGTTATACCACTAGAAAGGGAGGAGCAAAATATTCAACACGATATCTTAGATGAGACACAACATCAAGATACCCTCAAGTCCAAGATATTCCTTTGGTTGAACCAATGGTGAATCCCTCCACTTGCCTGAAAATCAAGTTGAAATAACACCAACTGTTCAACACGATGTTGTTACAACTAGATCTGGTCGGATAGTAAAATCTACAATCTCATCAGATTTTATAACATATCTACAAGAATGTGACTATGACACGGGAATTTCAGAGGACCCGATATCATTTTCACAAGCCATTAGTGGAATTAATTCTACTAAATGGTATAATGCCATGAGGGAGGAGATGGATTCTATGAGTGCAAACCAAGTATGGGACTTGGTAGAGCTATCTAAAGGAGTGAAATCCATTGGTTGCAAATGGGTCTCTAAAACTAGAAAGACTCATAGGTAATTTGAGAGATATAAAGCCAGACTTGTGGCTAAAGGTTTCACTCAAAAGGAGGACATAGATTACCATGAGACTTTCCTCCAGTATCACGAAAGGATCGTTACGAATAATCATGGCATTAGTAGCTCATTATGATTTAGAGTTACACCAAATGGATGTGAAAACAGCCTTCTTAATGGAGACTTGGATGAATATGTTTTACATGCGACAACCTAAGGGTTTTATTTTAAATATAATGACAAGCATTTGATTTGTAAATTAAGGAAGTCTATATATAGGACTAAAACAAGCAATCTCGTCAATGGTACATTAAGTTCAACAATGCAATAAACTTCATTGGTTTTGTTGAGAACATTGTTGATGATTGCATATATCTTATTGACAGGTGGGAGTAAATATATTTTTCTAGTTCTTTATGTAGATGATATTTTATTTGCTTGTAATAATCTTAGGATGTTGCGAGATACAAAGATGTTCCTTTCTAATAATTTTGAAATGAAAATATGGGCGATGCTAAATATGTCATTGGCATTGAAATTATAGAGACAGATCTTATAGAGTACTTGTATAGTCTACAAAAGCCTATATTGAAAAATTATTAGAGAGAATTTGGAATGAAATATTGTTCTCCCTACACCAGCACTGATGGTAAAAGGAGATAAAAAAATTTTCATTCAAATGTCCTCAAAATAATTTAGAAAAGGAACATATGAAGGACATTCATATACATCTAATCATCTGGGAGTCTAATGTATACCCAAACATGCACTAGACCAGATATATGTTTTGTAATTGGAATGTTGGGTAGACATCAAAGCAATCCAAGCATGGACCATTGGATAGCGGCAAAGAAGGTCTTGCGATATTTGCAAGGAACTAAGGATTTTATGCTAATCTGCCGGCATTCACATTCCTTATAAGTTATTGGCTATTCGGATTCGGATTAATGCATGAAGTAAGGAGGATAGAAAATCTACTTCTAGATACATTTTTCTGCTTGTTGAAGGTGCTATTTCATGGAGAAGTTGAAACAATCACTTGTCACATCAAGTACCATGGAAGCTGAATTCGTAGCATGTCATGAGGCTATTACACAAACACTTTGGCTAAAGAATTTCATTACGGGTCTCAAGATAGTGGATTCAATCTCAAGACCATTAAAGATTCATTGTGATAATTCTGAAGTATTTTTTGCTAACAACAACAAGTATACGTGTGCCGGAATGAGAATCGACATTAAATATCTTGTTGTTAAAGAGAAAGTTAAGATATCATTTAGTATTGATTGAACATATAGGTACTAAGTACATGATTGCGGATCCTATGACAAAGGGTTTGTCGCCTAGTGTATTCATCAATCATGTAACTGAAATAGGCATATCTAGTACCTTGTAATAATATCAATACATCCATGTGTGTACACCCTTAAGTTTGGTATGATGATCTTTTGTTTATTGTCTGTTATATTTCAATAGCATGCAATTAATGAACAGACATAAAGAAAGGACCCGTGTTAATATCTGGAAATTAACAACATAAAGATTTTTCATATTAAATAAAGTATTAGTATTGTAATGCTTGGAAGGATATATCTGCTTGAAAGGTATCGGCCGTCAAGAATCATATTGATAGAGCTTAACTTGACAAATGTAAAGCAACAAATTTGCTACATGAGCCAAGTGGGAGAATGTAAGAAATTATATGCATACAACTACCATATATGGTAGTTTCCAACTTTATTTTTATTTCTTATTTTTATGGCTCATGATTAATGTGAAAGGATGCATCAATTTGGGAGGTTGCTTTTGGTGGTTATCTTAATGGATAGGTAACCATCATGTTATATATATATATATATATATATATATATATATATGGATTGGGGTCCCCTCTCCCTCAACTAATGAATGCAAGAGGATTCATTACTCAAGTATATTGGGCAATTGTTGAGAAGGAGAAGGAAATCCCAACTTCATCGCTTCACTTCCGTTGCGATGGATTCTGGTAACTTTTAAATATTATAGATCTATAAGGTTTTTAGATCTATCACCGAGAGCATGGCCTGAGACCGATACCCATCTACCCCGAAATGCCCTTACCCTCTTCGTTCACCAGTCGAACTCCGCCAAGTTTGTCCATCCACCGCTCCCGTCAGCCCCCTGTGAGGGCCTCCGCCCCTGCACGGCTCCGCCTTTGGATCTCTTGCATCCATGGTTTTGAAAATGGATGATTCTTTGCTTCATGAGCTCCCGCATCTCTGTGCCTACACTGCAAAGGCTTTTCTCATGTTTGACTATCTGATATTCGAATTTTTTTCGAGTCATTTATTGATCCCACACAGTTCTGTTTTCTTTGTTGATTATTGAATTGTTGGACAACAACTAATTGAATTGGCAAACTGAGAAACAAGTCCCAAGTACTGAAAGTAACATGAGAAGCATCTAATCCAAGAATGGAATCACATGTATACTTGGACATGTCAGTCCTTCTGGATTTTTTTATGGGTGCTTTCATCCAAGAATGGAATCACATGAGAAGTATTTATTCTTTTCCACATATCACTGTTGCCTTTTTTCCTCTGCATATCTAAAGAACCTACAGTAGAATGGAGGGGAAAATAGGGCTGATATCTCTAAGAAATAAAATTGGGTCGGTTCGGCCCAAACCTGACTTGGAAAAATTGGGTTGGGCTTGGGACGATTAAAAATTAAGTGGGCATTGGCCCGACTCAAAGTTTGATTTGTTAAATGGGCTTGCGCATGAGCCTTATATGACAGGCACATGCTCATCCCTAAACAAGTCTGCCTAAATTAAATAAACATCGTAAATGAATATTTCCTATCTATTTTTTTATTATGATCTTCGATCTTCTCTATACTACACTAACTTGTTAAGTTCATCTGAATTACTACTTAGGTGACGTTCGGATTGGGGGTTGACCCCCCCTTTTGGAGTGTTTTCCTCCTAAAACCCTCCTTTTCTCTCATTTGTGAGACTTACTTTCATTTCTTTATTTAAACATTAAATAAATTATTTTTCTTTCATCCATTCCATCAAAAAATAATACATTATATCATTATATCATATAAAAATTATAAACTACTCAATTTCTACTCAGTTTTCCAAACTTCAGTATAATCATATCACAATAACTTGTCCACTTTTCCAAACTTCAATACAATCACATCACAACAAATTAACCCACTCAACCCCTAACTCTCTATCCAAACACCAAAAAAACGATTTACCCTCCCCAGTTTAACCAGGACTAACCCAGTAACCAAACACACCTAGAGAAAATCAAAGATCAACTACGTACTTGTGTTATTTATGGTTTTCTTGTTTATTTATTTATCTTAGGATTAAAAGGCACTTCGTAATGCTTTTATTTATTTGAGTATTGAGACTATATAAATCTGATCATTCACTCCGTCCCAACATAGAGTCCTCATCTGATATCAGAATCTTGTTCGTGTGAAGGATGTAAAAATCCAAGACACGTGCACAGAAGAAAATTCGACGACTTGCCACTCGTACTTCAAAGGGGCAAACTGTGCAAGTTGGGAAACGAAGATGGAAATCTTATTACATTCAATCGAATTCACTAGTTAGAACATGGTATGTAAATACTCAAATTTATATAAGAGAAGGAAACAAGATACACCAAAACGAAAATGCAAAAGATTGCATAAAACTCAAAAGCAAAATGCCTTTTATTGCACTCTGTCAAAAGCTGAATTAAATCAAGTCTCTCACTTGAGGACAACATGCGAGATATAGAAATGCGTAAGTACCACTGATGAAGGTAAACTGAAAGTTATACGGTCTTATTTTAGAAAGTTTACTCTCATATGAAACTTTCAAGATACGTAAACGGGAAAGTATTATGGATATGAACATTTGATTCACTGCAATAGTGAATCAACTAAGGAACTTAATGATGTTTTTTCTACGTTGAGAATTCCAAAGTAAAATTCTCATTTCACAATCATCTGAGTGGCAGCACAAAGTAACGGTAATAGTGTAATCGACTATTGGTTACTGAGGAAGCAAGTTTCTTCTTTGGCTTTTCTTCTTCTGTTTTCCTATTTTCTATCTTCATTTTATAGGCTTTTCTATTTTCTTCTTCTGTCTTCCTATTTTCTATCTTCAACTAGTACTCTTTTTATTGGTTCTACTCCATGCATAATAGGCATCATTCTATGCTACCGGAACAAAAGAAAGGTTCTTGGATGAAACAATCCTAAGTATTGGGTCATCTTTAACTATTTTAAAAACCTCTTCAGTAGGAGTTGTAATATTTTTAATGCTACATGAAAATGAGCATATAAAAAAGTACTAAAGCAAGGATCCAGTCATTTCTTGATATAACGTGTGGTCTACAGTTTTTCCTTGATCATTATTTTTGAAAATGTTTTTTATGACCATAGGTATGATTTTTTTTTGTTTAGCTTATATCTTACCAATATTCTTAAGTATGTCTAGAGTACATTTATTTGGAATAGAAGGTTCTATCCTTCAATTGGTTAATCAGTAAACTTAAGCAAAATTTTAATTCTCTTACTAAAATAATCTCAAACTTTTTTGCGTTACTTGAGAAAATTCCTTGCAGAGTTTTATACTGAATGATCCAAGGATAATCGGCATACATACATATATAAAGGAGTGATCCTGCGAGATCATGAGAGCAGTGATTATGGACCACTACATTCAACCAGGAGAGAGAAGACCAAAGAGAGGACAGAATCTAAATGTAGGTTGGTACTTAGTTAGTGATTGATGTAGGCCATCTTGATTAGTATCTGAATGTTAGTCTTGAGCAGGAAGTTTCGAGAGTTTTGTATATTTGAGGGAGAAGGTTTAGAATTGCTTCAAGACTAGACTTCTAGGGATCGATGACAGACCAGTGGTGAGGGTTGGCATATGTTAAAGTGCAGGGTTTGACTTGGTACACAGTAACGTGTGGGGATTGATTTAGCACACGATAAAGTATGGGATTTCATGATTTGGATCAAGGCTCATGTCACAAGGATAAGAATAAGGATATGGATCACAAATCTACGTTTTATGGTATGTTTCAGTATATTGTGGGCTTACATGGATACCTGATTTTGTACACTTTCAAGCTTGCAGTGGTTCTTTCTTGGTTAGTTGTTTTAACACCGTACTGGGAAATTTTGCTCATGACGTACCTACTTTCGTGAATCTAGAAGGTTCTTAGGAGTAGCTACAGTGGTGAGCGGCTTGTTGGTTCTTCGTATGTTGTTGTTGTTGTTGTTGTTACTTTTGGGTATTTACACACTTTTGTAGTTTTTTTTACTGTCTTTACTTATATCCTTTTTGAGAGAGATATATTATATGTGTGTGGACAATACTGTTATACATGCATGTGGTATTTTATGAACATTGTTACTTGTTACATGTAAATGGAAAATGTTTACCACATTTATACTCTCTTTTTATTATATGCTTCTATTGTGATTATGTGCTTCGATTATGTGATTGCGTGGATTGAAATGTCGAATATCATGGGACAATCATCATATCACTCCCCAAAGTATGTTGCACATGCTTCCTGTTGTGCAGTGTCACATTTAACATAGTGTGGAAGGACGCACGTGTGTGAATAGGGTTTTGTACAATTGCGTGCAATACCGCAAAATGCATTCTACATGCTTGGGCCTATGTAACAAATAAATATAGACAATTGATTGTAGTTAAAATAGTGATTACCTAACAAATAAAATTATATTGAGCATTGACATCAAGCACACGAATATTTAAAATATTATTACATTACCACATACACATACATGCACTAACACTCACACTTCAATAGACATGCACATACAAATTGCATTTCTAATTCACATATGACAACAAAATTACATATTATAGGAAAATCATATTTTAAATTCTATGTAGTTCACCATCCAATTAGGCATACCTACATATCATACATACTTAATGCAAATCAAACAAAAATTAAACTATTAGATGAGAAAATTAAACGACAAGAGATGTACCTATATAACGGGAGGATGAGATAGGGGAGACGCTCACTGGTTGCTGGAGATGGCAAAGGAAGAGCTTCTCCACAAGGGCATATGCTCATCTTCTCAACAAGAGCGGAGGATGAGCGATGAGCGGCCAGAGAGTATGAGATGATGGAGAGAGAGGAGAAGAAGGAAGGTCGGGGATGGAGGGAGGAGGAGATGGTATCAGAGAGGGAGGAGGCTAGGCAAGAGAGCTAGGGAGTGCGTGGGTGGGAGGAGGAAATGAGGAGAAATAAGGTTTTTGTGGAGTTATGGCGTTGTGTTTAGCGGAATATGTGACTACAATATATGACCACATTGTGGTCGCATAATGAGTTGCCAACTTTCCAACCTCGAATTTGTGGTTGCATATTTAGCTATGTGACCACTAGTGGAAAAGTGTTCGCATTGGCTAATGCGATCACAAACCCACTACTTATGGTTGCAAACATGTGCTAGTAAAACAACAGAATTCTTATATTGATTTAATAAAATACGGAAGATATGACAATGAATATTAAATTATCCATTGCTTTAGGTAAATTTTCCTACAGTGTATAATAGGGGATCTGAATCTGCTATATATAGAGGGCAACCATAAGATTACATATCTACCTAGGTATCTCTTTCTAATTACCTGTGTATCTTACAGTTAACGTCCGTTTGGGATTGGGATAGACGATAATTAACTCAAAGAGCACAAATGATAACAGAGCAAGAAGTCAAGGATATAACTAATATTCAAAAAAATATAACGGATATTGCAACATTTAGGAGGGACACAAGTAATATAATCTCTTTAAAATTTATAGCTAGTTTCTATCTTGATTTTTTAAAATTTCCTCATTGTATTTCTCCCACGTTAAATTTTCATTTCCTAATATCCTCCCCCCTCTTTTTCCATTTCTCCATGATATTTCACCACCCGCCCTGCAATTCCTCTCATCTCATCAACTCCCCCTACTTAGGGATGAAAACGATCGGATACAGATACGAATAAAGGTATAATCATATCCTTATCCATTTTAAAATACAAATACGAATGTGGATGCGAATATTGACGAATGTGAAAATTGTATTACCATATCCTTAAAAACGAATATGAATGTAAAACGAATATGAATCGAATATGGATAATAACACAAATATTTTATAGGTTAACTAAAATATACGTTTTTAGGATTGTTTAAACATAAAATAAATATATCAGATATTGTAACTTCATAAAATTATATCAACAATAGTAAATGGAATCATAAAATATTATTATGTATATTTATAAATAAATCTATTATTATACTTATATTCGAAAATGAATATACGAATACGAATGCGAATATTAGCGAATGTCAAAGCGATATCCATATCCGCATCGATTTTAAAACGAATACGAATACGAATGTCAAAATATGTATAAAACAAATACGGTAGCGGATCGGATACGAATATATTCAAGTTCGTTTCCATCCCTACCCCTACTCAATATCCTCATCCTATTTCCTCATTTATTTTCTCCTATACTATATATGCTAATTTTCCCACATTTTCCTCCACGTCACTTCCCCCGCATTTTAAGGTTTGTTCATTCCTTAAATAAAGTTATTCCATATGGTTGCCACTTCAGACAGACACATGAGGTCTGGAACATGTTTTTGTGTATGTTCTTGGAGAGCAGATCCTCTGTTACGTCCGCTCGATCTTGATCGAGCAGCTCGACTGCCTTTCGGATTTACAGCAGAGATCTACTCTCATATTCTTGACCGTAAATATTACACTTCGATATCGATATTTTTTCAATTATATCGTGTAAACCACAGCTACCTAGACTTCGATGCGGATCAAAGGTTCGCCAATAAAAAAGTATAGATCAAGAGATCAGTTTGCATTTATATATGACTTAAAATGGGAAATCAAACCCGGCAAAATATTTTATATTACGTACATATGTCTGTCAATCAATGACATAATCATCAAATACATCAGCTATGAATTATCAGCAAGAGGTCGGTGACCATGAAACGCGTAAAAGAAAAAGAAATAAACGCGTTCAAAACGGAACCTCCAATGCAGTCAGCACAATCTAAAAGATCGTAGCAGCTGCTGTAAATAAAATCGAAGTCGAGTCGATTCCCACATCACATCCTACACTTGACCGGAGCTTGCCAACGGATGCCTCTCGCCTTCTGATCTTCAGAAAGACGTGTGAACCTCCTCCAGACATCTAACACCATCTTCAGATCGGCGATCTTTCGCTGCAGGCCGACGCAGCAATTGGCATGCAAGGTGCACAGCCTGTTCAGGTCCTTGCCGTGCTGGCAGAACCCGCCGAAGACGGCGGTGTCGAGGAATCGCATCCTCAGCCCCAGGTTCCTCACGAACTCACTTCCCTTGATCCGGTTGAACACATCTTGCTCGTGCCTCCCGGGGAATCGACTCCTCACCTCGTACCAGTGCTTGTAGAAGTCGATGGTCCTGTTGTTGGATCTCACGTAGATGTATCCTCCGTTAACTTTGTTGCCGAGGTCGGACGTGTTGCCGGTGAATTGATCGCACGCGATCGTGAAGTCGTCGTCGGGAGAGAAGTGCGAGAACGGTGTCCTAAACCACACTATGTCAACGTCCTACAATATAAACATGCGAAAAAATATTGCATTTTAGATATTTTAAAATGGATACGGATATGAATATCAAAGGATATATGTATACATACCGTGAGAACAAAGCTATAGCCAAGCTCCAAGACCTTCCCAAGGAAACGGGTCCTCTCCCACATCCACCTGAAGTACTCTTTCGTCATGAACCTCTTCTCTGAGCTGGGTGAATCGACTCCGTCGATGGTGAGCAGGTGGCAATGGAGGTTCATCGACTCGCATCGATTCATAGCCTTCTGGTCGACTGCAATCACAACAAGGTGATTCAACAACGACCGCGTCTCTTCGCCTGTTCGAAAGCTCTCTAGGAAGACGTCGAAGATGGAGTTTGGTTTGGCCCACGCTTCGTTCAGGGTCGTTATGATCACGGTGCGGTTGTCCATTGACGCGTTCCTCAGGACGCGGTCTAGGATCGAAGTAGGGTCCTCTACCTGCAACAAACGGGAGAGTCGGGTTATCATGCGATGCGTCTAGATTATCGAGGAAGATTACTAGGTTAGTCAGGAATGTTCAAAATAACAACTAGTTAGTCAGGAATGTTCAAAAGGAGGACGAAGTTTTTGAAACCTAACAACTTAGTTTACGTGTCAAATATTTCCATACCATTTCAAGCCACCCTATGTCATTTGACTTTTTTTTCCACGTAAAAGGTTTTCATAAGATACACGTATACATCCATTGTATACGATTACAGGAAGAAATAAATCCCATTTCAATAGGCAAAAGGCTATAACAAATCATTCAGAATTTTTATTTAACATGCCTAATTATATGGAACGTTTTAAGTATAATGAATATCAAAAGAGCTTATAACAGTAACCGTCTGCTGTAAGAATACATATCGCCAGACCCTCTCAGTTCAGGGGGATTCTGGAAAATATGGAATAGGGAAAGTTAGAAAAGTTTGACAAGATTGGAATGGACATAGAAAGATGCATTGATGTACCAGATAAGCTAATGCTCCCATAGCAATGGCCGCAGCAAATCATCGAGAATTTTTATGACAAAAAAAGTGAACGAGATCTTGCGTTTACATGATTAGAATAGAAGGATTTGCACATCCGAATACACCAGATTATAACCTGAGGATTTTCCTTTGCTGGGAAACGCAGCATGTCGAGCTTGTATCTCCCCCATCTGATGGAGTCGCCGCCGCGGAGGAGGAAAGCCGTGCAGGCAGCTAGACCGAACAGGGCGACGACGACGAGGAGATGGATCTTGTGTCCTTGGGATAGCTCCATCACGGAGATGGTTATGATTGCTCCCAACTGAGGGGGGGGGGGAGGAGGAGGAGGAGGAGTGTGGGGAAGGATGGGATGAATGCAGAGGAGAGACGTGATTATATACATTCCAAGTAGAGCATGGTCAATATCCAATGGAGCCCATGCATGGGCATATATGGCAGCCGGTCTAAATCGATATGCCATCCATTCAAAGCCTGGAGAATTTGCAATGTTGCCCAACCTTTTTTGGAAAAAGTTAGAATCAGAATAGTTTTTAGAGTTTACAGAACTGGGGGGTTAACCTGCACATCCGCAGGAAAAAAGGCCACGGAGATACAATTCCCCGTCTAGACCAGTGTATCGTTTGTTGCACACTTGGGCAGGGTTGGGTACTATTCGCAGGGCTGGGTGAATAGTAAACTGTGAGGAAGGGTACCCCTGTGAATAGTACCCAACCCAACCCAACTCTGCCTAACCCTGCAACCAAACGAACCCCAGGAGTAGGCGACCAAACGGAGATAGGATTGTCTGCTGTAATACAGCATGTGATGCATTACAGTAGACCGTTCGATCAGGATCGGACGACCCTCCTAAAGGGCTGGGAATAGCGGTCCTCCTATGAGGGCTGTCTGATCGTGACCGGACGATCCACTGTAATATAGTACCTGCTTATATTACAGCAGACGATCCTCTCTAAAACCAAACGACTCCAACAAGCAGGAGCCCAACAACATGGGCTTAAGCAAACAAAATGGGCGCCATCAGTCCTCAAAAGCTTCAGGATCTTTACAGGGGCAAGTTTTTTGGGTCGGCCACCGGGGAGGGGATCTTCAGAGTCGACGGCGCACTGATCAGTTTGGCATCAGATTACACCATAGCTGCAAAAGCAGTATAAATGACAAATAAGACACTTATTTGGGATCATTAACATGGCCTTGTTTAAACAGAGTGACAAGTTAATGCACCCAACATATTTGAGAGATTTCCTAGGTCATTTTTTCACAGGCTATTGAGATATATTGTGAAAAGAATTCAGACACCGTGCCTTCCAAGTCAACCACCAAAGAGATGCCTTGATATATATAGCACATATATAGCACATGCCAAGGCGAATCGATATCGCAGGAAGCAGAGGCAACCTTGAAAAGGACTTGAACTTGATTTGTTTGGGATGGATTTCACAATCACCGAAGCTTTTTACGACATGTTTGTTATGCTGGAATAGATGCGGGAATGGAATCGTAATTTTTCTGTCGATTCCATTCAGGTATTTGTTAGATCATATTAAGACAGGATTAATGATTGTAATGGAAATCGGATTCCCTCATACATGGGAATAGCCATTCTTAGGTACTCCTTAGGAATTGTGATTTCATTCATTACAAATGCTAATGGATGTGTTCTTCTTCAATATTTTTAATTAATATATCATTGTTACAAAAATATGGTTACCGGCATGGGTGTGTATTTTTCTTTAATGGATATATTTTTTTAGATATTGTGACACCCCAACCCTCAAATATAGTCTCACATCTAGAACTCACAAAGTGTAAGAGTGCGTTATAAGTGGTGGGAATAACTACTTGACAAACTGAGCTTAAGCATTTTGGACGGTTGTCAATAGATACATTTGGGTCCGAACCCAGCAAGTTGTCCGGGTCAGTTTTCCTCGATAACAGATCGAGGACCTAAGCATGGGACGTTACAAATGATATCAGAGCTAATTTCCTTCTGATAGTGGAAAGAACTACCCGAGAGGTGGAGCCACCCCTACAAAGAGATATGAGTAAATGGTTACCCAGAGCGTGCAGCTGCCACTGTCACTGGGAATAAGTGATGGACCATGTCGCAACGAGGACGTTGCGAATATAAGTGGAGGGGGTTGTAACACTCATAAAGTGTAAGAGTGGGTTATAAATGGTGGGGATTACTACTTGACAACCTGGGCTTAAGAATTTTGGGTAGTTGTCAATGGATCCATTTTGGTCCGAACCCAACAAGTTGTCACGATCGGTTTTCCTCGATAAGGAACGGGGACCTAAGCTTGGGACGTTACAAATACCGATATGGATATTGTTCTCTTTGGACATGGATATATAAACACCGACATGGATAAAAATATACGGATGCAAAAGGTCGGATAAGTTACAAATATATGCATATATGGATACTGACATGGATATGGGATTTTTTTACGGATATGGATATAGATACGGTTCAATTTTTTTAGGATACAGATATAAATATGGTTATAAGATATTCTAGCAGGTACAAATACATATTTATTAAATATATCTATTATATAGATAAATATATCAAATGTGATTTTTTTGTGGATACGGATACGAACATGGATATGTATTTTTTTCATTTTTGCGGATATAGATATGGATAGGGATATGAGATTTTTATAATGTGAATATGGATACAAATGTAATTTTTAATTTTTGTAAAATATGGATACTGATTTTATTCTGGCAGATACATATACAGATATGGATATGAATTTTTATTTTTTTCGGATAAAGATATGGACATGAATGAGAATTTTTTTGTGGACTTGGATATGGACATGGAAATAAATTCTTTTTTTTTGTAAATATAGATATGGATATGGTATCTTTAGTTTTTTTAGGATATGGATACCTGTTACATTTTAGTGTATATGTATACGAACATGGATATGTGTTTTTATTTTTTGTGGATATGGATACCCATAATATTTTTCATTTTTTTATAATATGGATATGGATATAGTAATAAAATATTCTAGCTGATATGGATATGGATGTATCAAATATGTCAATTGTATGAAAAAAAATCAAAGTAGTTTCCATTTAAATTTGACTATTTATTCCTTATATGAAATATATCAATTATATGAAAAAAAAATAATTTGGAGGATACCGGTTATTTTTTCTACTTAATGAAATATATCGAAAGAAGGTTATTTTATTTCTATTTTTTTCCTTTCCAAACATAAGAAAGGAATATGTCTCATAATAAATCTTTCAATTCTTAATATGAACCAAGCATTAGAATGAAAAGTTTTATTCTTTTCCATTCTATTGTTAGTTTCATTTTTGTCATGATTTCATTCCATTGTAATTTCTTTCTAACCAAACAATCCGAACCTTATTGTAATAGGATAGAACTCAAAAAGGTGTTCCTAGTTTTCTGGAGCCGTTTTGCACAAGTAACATCTAGGGCTCGTTTGGTAATCGGGTTACCCCGGTTTACCCCCCTCTTTTGATGGGACGGAATTCTATCACAAATCATAGTGGCATCACATCACATTCTTTATTCCAACCCTCTCCAATCCTCATAAGCATCCCAAACAGCTACTATTCCAATCAGGTTACCCCAACCCACTCCAACCCAGCAACCAAACGAGCCCCTAGTCACCGATGTAATCTTTACTGTGTTTATGCTAAAGTGAGCCAAAAGCCAAAGGAAATAGGCAACCCTGAGATCTCATAGTTTAGACCACAATTTGGTATGAAAGGAGGAATTGATCCCTCTAATGACCAAAAAAAATGTATATAACATCCATATGTCATTTTAAAAGATGGATGTAAATTTTAATTTCTATAAAAGTTATTTATATTTATCCTTGGTTCAATCTAATAATCTTTCTCTGATTAAACGAGGAAAAAGGGCAGAGGTCATTATCCCCTACTTTAAGGCCCGATGTATGTTATTCAAGGCATGTCATAGGTCATGAATTTTCTAAAGTGACGTATTGAGGTTTATTTTGGGTTTTTATCACTTGTGCCATGTTTACATATTGCAATATCGCTTATGCTCCTCCCTTTTTAGAATATTAGTCGTACCCTTGACTTCTTCCATTGTTATCACTTACACCCTTCCGTTAGTTTGATCGTCAAAGAACTGAACTATACCATGATTTAACCAAACTAAGGTGCGGTTAGAAGGGACATAATGGTCAAAATAAACCCCTTCCTTCGCCCATTCTCACCACCCTGATCTACTCCATCTTGCAGGTACTACTAAGCTTTAGAACAATCAATTAACAGTGCCCCTCTGCGGCGCTCGACGGACGGAGTAAAGGACTACAACAGTTCGATTTACAGGTGGCAGAGATCCTCAAATTTGGGTTGCTACCATCCAACAGTGGAGACAATGTAACTGGAATGATCCAATGAATTCTGGATGTCATCGAGCTTCGCCTACTTCTTCATATTTGACTTTGTCAAGCATACAAGAGCTCAAGGAGGAGTGATGGAGCTCCGATGTGGTGAACTAGAAGCGGTCCTTGATGGTGGCAATGATCAAAACACCCATATGACCCCTGACAATGATCGTGAGGGCAGAGAGACCCCTGGGGGCAGTAGTAGAGGTTGTTGGGTCCCGGTAGCGAGCTCAAGGGCTTCTATGGCCGTGGTGGTGATCGATAGGGCTTCTAAGGCCCCTGGTGGGGCCCTTAGCAGCGATCGTGGATGCACCCTAGAGCATTGCAGGCAATCTTTGTGGGTCTTCGATCAACACGAAGAAGAAGGGGTTGACGGGGGAGGGGCAGAGGAGGTGAGGGGCTGAAGGGGGAGGGGCGGAGGAAAGGAGGTTGGAGAATGTGGAGGCGGAGGAGGAGGTGTCCAGAGGAGGTGGAGAAGGAATGGGTCGGAGGAGGAGGAAGAGAAAGAAGATGGGTTTTAAATAAGAACAAATCGACCATTTCCATTCAATGTAATTGCCCCTACATCCCAAAAGTTAATGTCCATTTGGGATGCGGATGGATGACAATTAACACGAGAGACACAAGTGGTAACAATGGAAGAAGGCGGGGTCACAAATGATATTACAAAAAAAAGGTGTGGCATAACTGATATTGCAATATTTGATGAGGATATAAGTGATAAAAATCCTTCTATTTTTGAGGTGCTTGAACCAATTATTTTTGGCGATCCAGGTCTCGAGTCATTGATCAACGGAGGTATTTTTTGTTGCGACCAGAGGAAAGGCGATGAATTTTCAGAGGTAGGGCTCTATTGATAAAGTGACGAAAGCTTACTATAGTGTATTTGCTTGGTGTTTGTTTGTAGAAGAAGAGGAGCTTCTTTTAAACGGGCCTTCCAAATATGAGAATGGGATTTTAATGGTTTTGGCACATAAATGTTGGGCCACCACGAAGCGAATATGCGCTAATAATTTCTAAGAGCCAAGGTTTTTTATGCTCAATAATGTTTATCGAGGAATTGGTGAGTAGGGCATCATTAAATAATCAAGGGTAAATAACAATTTGGGTCCTCATCTATGGGTCCGATCCCAGAATGGGTCCCGATCTTTAAATTGTAACGATTCGGGTCCCAGGGCCATTAATGTAAGAAACTTTTTGAGGCTAATGGCAAGTATGCCCTTGTTTAAAAGTTGGAATCCAACCCCCATTCCCTTCCCAACAAGGGCATATTCGTCATGAACCCTAAAATTTCCATTTCCTAAATGGTCCTGAGACCCGAATCATTACAATTTAAAGATCGGGACCCATTCTAGGATCGGACCCATAGATGGGGACCCAAATTATAATTTACCCAATAATCAATACTCTTAGATCAAGAATGCTCCAGCCATCATTTCCCACCATAATGTACCAATGTTTATTACACACGTCCTCCTCGTCATCTTTATGCTCACCAAGCTAGGTAAACTAGAAACATTACTACAAAAGTCAAATCGATATTTGATGTGGAAGCAAATACGTTTAGTCGATTGATGATGCCCCATCCATCTTTACAATAGATTAATCAGATCAGTAGGAGAAAATTTGTTAAATTGCCTCATCAAATTGAGATGGACACACACATAGAGAGAGATACAAATATACATGCACAATGAACAAAATAGATAAAGTTGTAGGAATTTCTATGACATAATATGAATCAATATAAACAAATGGGAAACGATTCACAACTTTACTTCTTTCTATCACGAACCGGAGATAGACTGTTATCAAGATGATGGAAAAGAGTGACGACGGTCCTTCCTTTAAACTCATTTATTAACTCTAACCGTAAAGACACTCTCATATGGTGGAGAGTTGGGTGGTGACACTCCGATTTTGTTACGATATAGACATTTCATAATAAGCCAATGTATCTCTTTTAAAGAGACATGGTTAGAGGGTTAAATAAAATTTGAAAAACAAAATAAACGAAATTGTCATAAATATAATGAGCACTTAACAAAATGTAGTAATGAACCTTTCATAACAACACTTTTTTTATAACACTCATTTTAATTATACTAGTTAACGGATCTGCTATTATTAAATTGGGTTTTTATCAGTTGTGCCCCTCTGAGATATTGCAATATCAGTTATACCCCTCCCTTTTTGGGAATATCAGTTGTACACCCGACTTCTTGTCATTCTATCACTTGTGCCCCTTCGTTACTTTGGTCGTTAATGAGTTGAGCTTAATCATGATTTTTTCGAACTATGGTTTGGGTGGGATGGGTAAAATTGGAAGTCCTCGTCTTCTTCCTCATGTTCTCAAAAGGATCAACCCCAAAATTGAAATCCATAACTGGAGATGGGGATGATGGTGGGGCATGGAGACCCATCCAGCCTCATCACCCTCCTAGTTCATCGTCATTGGTGGTCGGAATTTTCATACTTGATGGAACCTCCGCTTCATTCACTCATCGGGTCGACTCCTTGAAGACGAAGGCATGAATATTGCGGGAGTCCCGTGATTACTACTCCCTCTTTTACAATGATCTCAACTATGTTGCTTCCTACAATCCCATCAAGAACGTCGACGACGATGCCCAGAAGTGCGAGGCGAGTAAGAGGCGGTTTACACCATCCAAGAAGCCAGATGAATCGAAGAAACACGATGGCGGTGACCTTGTTGATTACAAGGAGCACAAGAGAACGGAGGAGAAGAAACCACAGCTGGCGAGCGTGATTGTAATACCCACGATGCAGGAGGCGGTACCCTTTCTGACGGTAACAAGACCCATCATCGGGAGTACTGTCGAAACATCTACCAAGAAGAAGAGGAAGTCTACATATCATGATGACGACGGCACCCGCATCAGGAACGGACCTAACAGATTGGAGAGTGGTCGGAGTCTTCATGAGGGGCAGAGGAGCAGACATGGCTGAGGAGGGGGGAGGCTGGGGCAAAGGAAGGACAGGGTGGAGGAGGGGGCAGGCGGGGGGTGGAGGAGAGGACGAGGTTGAGGAGAGGGGATGCTGTGGTGGAGGAAGGATGGGGCGGGGGAGGGGGCAGGCTGGGGGCGGAGGAGAGGGTAGGGCAGAGGGTGACCAGTCGGGGGTGGAGGAAAGGGTAGGGTGGAGGAGGTTAAGGCCTGGGAGGAGGATGAGGGGAGGAAGGAGGTCGTCGGGGGAGGAGCTACAGGTGGAGGGTGACCAGCCAGGGGTGGGGGGTTCCGAGCAGAGAGGAATGAGGAGGTTGGGGGAGGAGGAAGAGAAGAGGATGAGGAAGAGGGTGAGAAAAGACCACTGAACCCTTTTTTCAAAATTGATTCCGTTTATGTCCTCACAGTTAACGTCCGTTTGTACTGTGGGTGGACAGCAACTAACCCAAATGGTACAAGTGATAGAATGGCAAAAAGTTAGGGGTACAACTGATATTCTCAAAAAGTGAGGGGTATAACTGATATTGCAATATCTTGGAGGGGTACAATTGATAAAAATCCTATTAAATTAGTACTAATGACTACGTTACTTTCTCCTTTACTTACAAGTACTTCAACTCCAGGTGCTTTCCGCCCTTAGAGCACTTATCATCCTTCAAGAAGAAGACAACCATCATATTAAATCAATAAAGTCTAAGTGGCTTGGCAATGTTATCGATAATTCCAACTCCTAATACAAGATCCTGCAACCACGATCATTGAATTGTAACATCAAAGCATACTGCCAATTCAACATCCATATTGAAAGTGGCAATGATATACTGCTTCGTACACTTCCATGACACTCCTCCGAGTAGAAATACGTGGTCAAAAGTTGATTTTTTTGTGTCAATGCATCTCAAAAAATCTGAAATTGAATGCCCCATAATCTTGAGATTATCAGACCGCCGGTACATGAACACATGATCTTTGGTGCCTTTTAAATAAATGATAACTTTTTTTGCATCATTTCGATGATTTATACTGGGATTAAGTTGATACCAACCCAAACATGTCCGTAGTAAAACTAATGTTAAGTCAAGTACATGTTTGAGTGTACATGATTCTCCCAATCATTAATGCATAAGGAATCCATTTCATTTCATTATATTCCAATTCATTTACTTAAATCAACGAATTAATGTATAGGGTTTGCTAATGGTCGGCTGAGTTAGCGGGAAGTTGAACATTTACTTAAATTAATCAACTGGTTTATAAATTTTAGATCTTTATGCTATTCGTATTAAACATAAAATGACATAAAAAACATCTTCGTAGATGACTATTAAGCAAATATGTAGTGCATAAAATCTTATATGTAGTTGCAGAAGTCTTCTTGGGGTATATATTAAGCAAATATGAGTATTTTTCTAATGTCACAGATGTATAATACTTCGACATAATTTATCTTATATGTAGTGCATAAAATCTTTAGATCAATATTTTACTGAGAGAGCGATATGCACATAGTTGTCGTAAAATATAATTCCATCTCAAGTTGAAATAGCGAATAAGTTGTGGTCAATAATAAAGTCTAACATACGAGCTAGACCTGCAATAGAGGTTAGTAGAGCAAGAACAAATATTAATAGAATGAGTGCCATTATAAAGAGTAAGCATCATATTAGTTTCGCTAACATCAATTTGGAATCTTAGACCAGACAATGCATCTTTGTGAGATACAGACAAGATGAGTTTAGATGCAAGTTGTATGATATTGTAGATAAGAAGCTCGTGAGAAGTTGAAATATTATATTTGTTAGAGATCTGGCTACAAACGACTCTCAAAAAATATTCAAAAATCTTTTTTAAAGTGGCTAGAAGTCGATTAATTTTGAGCTTCTTCTTTTACAACACATCCAAGACGTTGTTATAGATGACATTCATGACGAGACTTGATTCGGAGGAAGAAGATGTCATAACAAATACCCTTAATGGTGATGATCCTGTGCATCAAGAAGAATGTTCTTCTTTAGATGCACGTCTATGAAGGAGAGACATAAATCTGCTAGATATGTTACATATAAGTATATTCTATTTTCCTAGCAATGATGAGCCTAAACAAGGTTGTAAAAGTCGGTAGTCGATACTCGATCGGTCGGGTCACTAACTAAGGATTAATCGGCAGTCAGACGACTAATCGGATTTAGTCGGACTTCAATCGGCTTTGAATTTTATGATTATTTTAAATATATAACTCATTTTTATTCATATATTTACATAAATTTTGTGCATTTTTATACTACCAAAAGTAATTGATTTTAAACAAAACACTAAGCATATTATAATAAGTTTGAATATAAAAAAGCAAAAACATATAAAAAAAATATGGTATCTTCAGGCAAAAATTGGCCGACTAGTGTGCCTGGTCGGAATTAGTTGGTACTCGGTCAGCCACCCTACTGACTAGACTAGTCGGACCTACTAGTCGGGCCAGTCGGGGGACTTTTACAACACTGAACCTAAATGTTGAACTTGAATGCTATGTGAGGATATGCGATTATTTTCCTGGCTATCACGTGGTTGTCTAGAAAGAAAAATGATCGAGACCATGCAATATGATGCATGCTCATTATATGATAATATGTATTTAATCTTTTAAAAATATCCAAAGGGGAAGATAGATTTGAAAAATAGATGTTTTTAGTAGAAAAAATGGCGAACACTTCAAATCGAAGGTACAAAGTTAGGTTGGTTGTGAAATATTTCGACCTAAAGAAAAGCATGCATTTTCATAAGATATTCTAGTTCATGGTATGTATCATATCAAATAAAGTTATTTTTTAGTTTCACAATGAGTCTAGATTGATGTATTAAGAAGATGGATCCCAAAACTAGTTTTCTCCAAATTAGTATTGAAAAAGGATATTTACTTGACAAACCATGAGGATTTATGATCAAAGGAATGAATATTATACTTTTGGTTTGTGAAAGAGTATTTTCATGCTAAAACAAAGATCCTAGGTGATGATACAAAAAGTATGACTCATCTGATTTCAAATTAGAGGAGGCACCATAAACAATGATTGTAGCAAAAATAAAGAACATCATAAAATACTATGCGGAAATATAGAAGTGATTTATATATAAGTTATGCTACTTGATGCTAATTTGGGGCATATTATAGATTTAAACACTACAAAATAAACATGGTACGGTGATACAAAATCTAGCTTTTGGCAATAGAATTTCTATCATCACAAAGCTAGGCGGACATTGTGGTCAGGAATTCTCTTTTTAAATTAGCTTAATATACTCAATACAAGTACCTTCATCTTAGATGATTATAATACAACCCAATCAACAAAGAAAATCGTACTAGGATCATATAACGAAATATACAAACATCTCAAAAATGTGTAACTATCACATAAAGGAGGCGATCCACATTCTGCTTATTTATATATGTTCTTTAATAAATCTCTCTATTCCTATCTTATTTGCTCTATTAAGATCCATCATCATACAAAAAAGACAGCCGATTCACATGTCCTTAATAAACAATTATACTTGAATTCTTCGAAAAAGCATCGCGTCCTTCTGGTTTGATTTATGGATGCATTTCGACTCCAATAGATGGTAATTATTAGTCGTCGATCTCAAAAAAAATGTGAAAAGCTACAACCAGTGCTTTTTTTGTCCAAAAACACGTGCAACATAACCGCACATGCTCCAACCGCAAGTCGAAATGAAAATTTAAAACTTACCACAAATATGCTTTATGCTTTAATAGGCATGGTTTTACCACAATTTAGATGTTAAAGGTGACTGCACTTACTAAATGATCTCGTCTTGTTAAGATTAAGGGTGCGTTCGGATTCGGTTGGTTCGTGGTTATCCAGTGATAAATAACCCGATTTTGTTTTTGTGTGTTTGGTTGGTGGGTTAAAGGTTGGGAGGGTTTGTGTGATGTGATTGTATTGGAATCGTGGGTTATCCAGGGGTAAATAACCCGATTTTGTGTTTGTGTGTTTGGTTGGTGGGTTAAAGGTTGGGAGGGTTTGTGTGATGTGATTGTATTGGAATTTGAAAAAGTTTGTAGTTATTATGATATAATTGTATTGAAATTTGAAAAAGTGGGTGGTTGTTGTGATGTGATTGTATTGAAGTTTGGAATAGTGAGTAGAAGTTGAGTATTTTATGAATTTTAGATGATATGATGATATAATATATAATTTTTTGATGGGAAGGGAGTGTGCCCCACTAGTGGGTTAAAAGTGGGGGTTTTGGGGGGTTACCCACCCAAAGTGGGGGGTAACCCCCCAACGGAACATGGTTAGAGTTCGTTCGGTTGGGGGTTACCTCCAAAATCCATGTTTCTAACCCTCATATGTGGCCCACTATCTCCCTCTTTTAATACATTAAATAATTCATTTCTCTTTCATCCATTTCACCAAAAATAATATATTGTACAATCAAATCATGTAAATATTATAAAATACTTAACTTATACTCACTTTTTCAAACTTCAATACAAATACATCACAATAACTATCCATTTTCCGAACGTCAATGCAATCATATCACAACAAACCCTCTAAACCCTAAACCCTATATCCAAACACCAAAAAATACAAAGGTATCCTCGGATAACTCTCCAACCAAACGTATCCTTACGTTTTCCGTTAAACACAATTTCCCACCACAGTGGGTCCCATAGCCTATATTTTATCCCATAGGCTATATTTTATTCTCTCTCATGTGAGACGCCATCTTACCACCTAAAATTATAAAATATTTAATATATAATAATTTCTCAAACTTCTATAAAATCATATCTCAACAAACCTTTTCAACAAGGGATTTTTACCTGGCAGACCCTATAATCTTTTCCAATTACCTCTACGACCTTTGAAACATCCTAATTCCTCCCCCGATCTCGTAAACTTGCTCCGTCTTACCCAACAAACCTTGCCGTCAATTTTAACTATATTTGAGTCAATTACTTGGGTTAGTCTTGAGTTAACCTAACCAATTTACCATCCAACGGTTAGGATTAGCCAAAATAATAAAAAAAAGAATAGAAAAAAAAACAGGAAGCTTGGGAGGCGTAGGGAGCAGCGGCAGGGGGGAGCAGGGAGCAACATCGGTGGGGGGGGGGGGGGGGGCTCTGGGGGACGATGGCGGGCGAGGCTCCAGGGGGCGCGGGGCTCCGGGGGGGGGGCTCTGAGGGGACGATGGCGGGCGGGGCTCCAGGGGGGCGAAGGGCGGGGGGTTGGGGCTCCAGGGAGCCTGGGAGGTTTAGCGGACCGGGGGGGGGGGGGGGTGGAGGGCTTGAACAGGCAACCGTCAGGGGGGGGGGTTCAATCGGCGGGGTTGCGGGCAGGGAGCAGCATCGGGAAGGGGGGGGGGGGGCTCCATCGGCCAGGGGGGAGCAGGGAGCGACGGCGGCGAGGGGGTGGGCCTACTTCGGCTGAGGGGGAGCAGGGAGGTTGGGCGATAGGGCGGGGACGAGTAGGGAAGGAGCCGGGCACTCAATGTAAATTTAATAAATAAATTCGGTATAATATAAAAGAACATAATGGAATCCCGTTAATTTAAACGGTTAAATGAACGGAGGTTAACCACATGGTATGTAGGGTAAGAGTTAGCAAGTTTACGAGGACGGGAGAAAATTACGATGTTTCAAAGATTGTAGAGGTAATTAGAAAAGATTATAAGATCTGCGGGTAAAAATCTCTTTCAACAATAAAACCTCCTTCTAAAAATTATCCTCATCAAAATAACATTTTATCCAAATGTCCCTTAATAAATTCTTCCATTGTTTTTCCCGAGACTTAGGCCTTGTTCGTTTGGAGGATAAGGGGGAATGGAATAAGGGGAATAAGCCCCCAACACGGTTCCCCGTGGTACGACTATTCCACATTATTTCATCTTATTTCACTCTTATTCCTATCTTTATCCCACCTTACCTACCGTTATTTCACCTTATTCTCCCTCCAGTCGAACGGAGAATAGACCTTTATTCCCCTTATTCCCCATCCTTATTCCTGTTTATTCTCCTACCGAACGGGCCCTTAGATAAATAGATTCTTCCATATTTAATACATTCCACTGAGCAAAAGCATGGCAGATTCGTCTATGAGGATACATAGACCATCGTGTACATATCCACGCGTGTAATGACAAGAAGCGAGGAATAACATGTTGCCAAGTTCCTTCCCCGATAATATCTCCCCACCAGACGAGAGCCGCCGCCGGCGATCTTAAAAAGAAGGGCAGATCACATATCAGCATCAGCCAGAGACGACTGTGGAGATCGATGGAGGGCGAAAGGGAGAAGGAGAGCCCGAGCTCGAGCCAGCCGGGGAGCGCCAGATCGAGCCACGAGCTGGAGATAGGGCACCGCGTGGAGGGCCTCTGGGACGTCCAGGAGCCCCTCCTCACCCCTTCCGAGAAGCTCAACTCCTGCTTCGACAGCATCCCCGTCTCCGCCTTCCCCTCCGACCCTTCCCCCCAAGGTCCCTCTTTCCTAATTCTTCTTTTATTATTTTCTTCTTTTTTCTTTTTGATATATAAGCGGATCGGGCTGATTTGGAAATTTAATCGAACGCGCAAGATTTTGGGTACGAACCTAAGAGGTTATCTGATTTTTAGTTTTAAGAGCTTCTGCGGTAATTCGTAGGCTGGCTTTATTGGGGGTAGATGACGAATGTGATCAACGTAATCTCTAGAACATTATCTGACGTTGTGTGATCACTTGATCAGAATCTTTTATGAGGATTCCTACGGATTCTATTAAAGTCATCGAGAAAGGCAACAAAGTATGTTCCTTTTTTTGTAGCTTGGGACTTGACAAGGATTTGAAGGTGGATTAGGAAATAGAACAGCAAACTTTTAAGGAACTGTTGTTGTGAAGGACGTGCAGGCTATGGTTAATGGGGATAAGAAGTAGATGAAATTATGAAACAATGGTAACCGCATTGACAATAGATGTGCGGGTGCACCCTTAGCCATGGGAACGCGTGGTGCGAAGGGGAATCTAATGATAGAATTAAGGAAAGTAATCAACACCTCATACTCCTTCTGTGTGTACTATTTATTTCCATGCAAAGAAACCATTGGCCATAGTTGAGGAGTGATAGAGTTATGACAATTATCCCACCAATCAAGTGGATTGAGGGCTCACAAAAAGTGTGCCACAAATATCTGAAGAATAGTATGAGAAGGGCAAACCATGTTTTAGTTTTGAGGTTTTCGTCACATGTGGAATGAGTGGTGAAATTAGCACCGATCTAAAGGATGGAAGGAAGCTGCGGGGGAAGATGGGTTATCATAAATTGTCATGGTGGTATTCGGCAACTAGGGTGTCATTTTATACACTTTATAATCACTGAGATCTTTTTACCAGCAAATTGTAATATCTCTTCAATAGATTGTGGAGGTGAAACAATAACTAGACGGTACATAAGTAAGCGGACATTTGACATGTTTCTTTGATATACTGTCTTAGTTTAATAATAACAACAACAAACAAAAAGAAAACAAGAAGTTTCTTGATATCTGTTTGCAGCCATGTTGGAAGAGCTAAGTTTGGTTTGCGTAACTATTTTTAAGAAAATTGAGTGAGCATTGTATGTTTTGGAAAGAATTGATTTTCTCAGTTATTTTTGCCATAAAGTTTTCTTGCTTTGAGGAATATAGATAGATAGATAGATAGATAATTTTTTTCTTCTATTAATATACATGAATAATCATGAATGTTTTAGACCGAAACATATCCATCATGTGTATAGAAGATTCTTCACATGCAGCTGTTTAAATTGCTAAAATATGTAAATGTTTGGCTTGACAATTACCTCTCCTTGTCTGACATTTACACTCTTTTTTACTGTTCTGTCAGTGGTTGAGATCCCATCAAATTCGAGTCTAGCTGCAGCTGTTGAGACACTGTCAAAGAACAAACTTTTGAGTGCTCCTGTACGAAATGTGGATGCTCCAGACGATGCCACTTGGATGGACAGATATATTGGTATTGTAGAGTTTGCTGGAATTGCTGTATGGCTTCTTCATCAGGTTAGACAATTGAAAGTTTTGTGTAGGCTCACTCTTTGAAAGTTCTCTTTTCTGTTTAAAGTTCGACATTAATCTCCAACATTCTGTCTATTGAAACCTTGCTTTTTAGATGCTAAAGTCATGCAAATATCCAAACTAGAAGCATTAGCGCATGTCCATTAATTTCTATAATCCGGAGGCCGGAATTTATATATTTTCAGTATATGTGACAACAATATTGTATAATAGGTCGTCTAGCTGCTGCAAAAATCATCTCAGAATTAAAATCACACAAGACTCTCAGTTATGGTTTGTCTCAATAAGACTCTTCTCAGGATGCCTTGGGTTTTTAAGAACTATCTGTAGATGATGCAAGATAGAAAAAACAATCTAATGAATATCCAAAATAAAATACAGACTTTTCTGGATTAAGTGGGATCACTTACATGAATTAGTTGCCTGATGCATCTTTCATCATTTTTTAGAAAGTAGGGGTGAACACGCTTTGAGACATGTGTTGCATTTTTCTTGAAGATGTAATGGATATCCAAACTAAATGCAGCCTCTTTTGCATTAAGTGGACACTTGCATGAATTTGTTCCCTTAGAAACGGAGTATCCTTCCTCATTACACCTATACTTGGATCTAAATATGGAAACAATATTTAATGGCTTTCCTTCCAATACTTCTTGGGCCTTTCCCATCCTTTAGTAAAATGCCCCTTATCTAGCATCCCATACATATGAATCATGGTATCAAATGGGTCTTCTAATAGATATCTAAACTACAATAAGTCTGTAGATGACGCAAGATAGAAAAAACAATCTAATGAATATCCAAAATAAAATACAGACTTTTCTGGATCAAGTGGGATCACTTACATGAATTAGTTGCCTCACAAATGATGCAACCTCGCCAACTTTTTCTCCAATACATCATTATGGTCTCCAGTGTGTTTAGTCAGACATCCTTCAGTTTTATCAAATGGGTCTGTGATTACAAATCTGAATCTGTCTGTGAAGAATATGTAGTGATTTTAGAGAAAAGACAGTTGATTATGAAAAAGTAAATGTGAGAGCACATAACAACTCTTGGAATTAAATTTATTTGTATGGGAAAGTGATTACAAGATCATCATTCTTATAATGATTGTTGGTTCAACTATAACCAATAAGGAACACATAACTCTTGTACTTAGATTTATTTGTATGGGAAGACTGAAGAAAGCAAGCATATCCAACTTCTCCGGATCTGAGATAACAATCTGGTTAGACAATTTTGATGGGAATCTGCCCATGGATAGCGGGCAAAGAATAACAAAGAAGCACAATTGAATGATGTGATTACTTGAAGCGAATCTAATCGATGAAAAAGTTTATTTTTGGACACTGGATTCTTCTCTTTTTGTACCCCTCATCTTGGTGGAAAATTCTGTTCAAAATTTTTAATCGGTCGCGTCACTTGAAATAAATTGTAACAAAACCGAGGTTCTTAAATTTCAACTCATCATTATTATGAAAAACTCCAAAACATCAAGCACCTAAGTTTTTATTAATAACATGAGTCTCAAGGTTCTCTTGTAACAACGTGTAGATGCAAATAATTCGAGTTCACTGATACATTCATATCAAGAAAAATCTAAACCCTTCCAGAAATAGGACAATATTCCTGTCCTTTTGTCCAACAAAAAAGATGCATATTCCTTCTTTGAAAAAAGGAGCTTACTCCTTTTATTATAAAATGAACAAAAAGTGGACTAGTAATGCTGGCCAAATAGAGAGGTTCACCCATAAATGACTCCCTAAACTTCATATTAGGAGTTGTGCAAGGTAAAGGCACTCTATGAACTGAAATTGTAAAGGCGTGAGTGGCGTGTTTCTTGTGAAGGACAGCTGCATTAGGAGTTGTGCAAGGTGAGCAGCACTTTAGTATAGTTGAGGAGGTCACTGCTGGAAGGATCCTGTGGCAATACACCTGCCTTGGTGAGATAGATGTGAATCATGTGATTGTGCCTTTGTAACTTCCCTCTATGGAGGTGAGTTATGGTGGCAGCATCTACTCATGACTCGTTGACAATGACAGAAAGGCATGCTGGTAATTTTGTTGTTTCCATTAAGTCACACCATATTTGAGGATATTTCTCTGCATGTCAGCACATCCTTTCTTTCTAAACACATTCATTGTCATGAAAATCACATCAGTGGACAAGCAGACACATTCGTCATAAAAGAACAAATTTAAAATGCCTTCTCATTAAAAGCATGCCGATCACTCTTCTAATGGATATTGGGAGCAGCCACCTTTATCTCTCGCTATGTGCTACCCATGCCAGCTTTTCTGATGAAAATGCCTTGTACTTCTTGTAAGGTCTTTCTTATCTCTTGTTGTAAGAGGGAGCAACCACCTTTCATGGCAGGTCTTCTAATGAAAATGCCTTACTGTTCCTATGGGATGGAGGCTATATAAACGTCCCTTTTTCAAGGATACAACTATAACTCTGTAACTTATATTACACCAATCTCTAGAAAGGCATTTGGGTGCATTCTGAGCAAAAACTCTTCTTGGAGGAAACTTCTGACAACCGACAAGAATAGGCAAGGGTGATAGCAGACCAACTGGACACAGATTTGCTTTCTAAGCAATAAATATATTCTTTTGAAGTCTAATGACGATATTTAAGTTGCAGTTGGTTCTTTATTCTTTTAGTACTCGAGTTCCCAGTTCAAGTATAAAAAAATTATTTAGAATGTAGTTGAAAAAGGCTTCTGCATTTTTTTGGTCTCTACGAATGTTCTCTTATCTGAATATATCAGGCATCCAAGGCATGATATCTTAAATATCAATGCCAATTTGTTTGTTATTTATTATTATCTTTTGATGTTTGCCATATAGGATATGGTTGGCATGTTCTTATCACGTCTTTCATGAAATTGCAGTCTGGTGCTGTATCTGTTAATGGATCCGACTTACCTGCACATTCTGGAACATCTACAGCTTCCTTGGTTACTTCACCTCCTACTTCTCCAATTGCCAGATTACAATCAGCAAGATCTGGCATAGAAGAAATTCCCTCGACGGAGGGAAGTTTCTTTCAACATCTTACATCATCTGAACTATATAAGAATGCTAAGGTTTGTCTTTGATTGATAATATATTTTTCATCTTAATGTGCAATGTTAATCAATATTCTGTTACAACATCGCTTAGATATGAATGACCAGCTTGATTAACATTTGTTCATGCTCACCCACTTTCCACTTATAAAGGTGGAGACTGATTGTTGACTTCCAGAATAAAGTTTTCGATAACTTCAATAACTTCATACTTGGCTTTAAAAAACTCTGAGACAAATGACAATGATCATCAACTGCAACAAGAAAAAGATGTATCTTTGCAGATTAGGGGTGCATGGCCTGGACACCAAACACTTAAACATGCTTTTTTTGAAACATGAAGAGAGCAAGGCCTTAAATGTTGGATTTCGGTTTCATTTCGGTAGGCCTGGAAAGAGAAATTCGGTGGAATTTCGGTGAAATGGCCGGAAATTGAAGAAATTACTTGAAAACTCATTTTTTTCTAAAATTAAAATTTCTAATATTCTATAACTCAATAAATGAGATAGAAATACACATTTGTTTGCCAATAGTAAGATATTAACATGATATATTACATTAAATCTCCATCTAATCGCTCGAACAGTAAAAAAAAAGTAGTATACTGCTCAAAATCAAAATCAGATTTGGAATCGAAATTAGAAGCCATTAGTTTCAGCGCTTGAATACGAAAAGAATGGTGATATGTGCAATAATAACAGAGAAACATAGGCCAACAAAGAGTACTAGTAAAATGATATCTTATGTAAGAAATTAAAAGATTGAAATGATAGGTTTGAACTTGTATCTAACCAAAATACTTTCAACATAGAAAATTATTTACTTTTATGAATAAAAAAATAAGACACACACATACACTCACAAACACAAATCTCTGTAACGTGTATGTCTAATAGATGCATTGTATAGTTTGTGATCATAAAATATATGTTATACAAGAGACAAATAAATCAACTAACACAAAGAAATTGCATAACATTCATAAGCACAATTTATATCCAACCTGCTAATAGGAAAATACTTACAATCAGAAGATTTTGAAGGTTGCGGACAACCTAGCCTTCACACAACCGTATATACTCATTAGAAGAGAGAAGCCACAAAAAAGAAAAGCCTTAAATTTTGGATTTCGATTTCATTTCTCCATGTCAGGAAGGAGAAATTTCGGAGAATTTTGGTGAAATCGTCGTAAATCTTGAAAATGTCTCTAAAAAGGATTTTTTCCCAAAAACTAAGGTTTTTAATATTCCTAAGTCAATAAATAAAATAGAAATGCACGCTTATTTGTAAAATAAAGTTGTAAATATACGTTTTGAAGTAATATTATTGTCATAATCATCATAGATGTTGATGTGGAGAGTAACGTGTTGCCTAGAGTCAGAACTGTATGCTAAATTGGAAGCAAAGGCCATGATAATCGCCTTGTCAATAAGAATGAGATGACACATATAATAACTTCTATTCAAAACACACACACACATTAAAATAAAGAAAGAACAAAAAAATAAAGCTATTCAATTTAAAACTTGAATTTAACTCTTAAATCTTATGGCTAACTGATTTGGTTTGGATTTAGACCTAAAATTTAGAAGCTAACTAAAGAAACTTCTTCAAATAACATAAAGTGTGGAGTGAGGGAAGATTGAGGAAAGCTGGACCATGTTTCAAGTGGTGGAGAGTGAGGGTGAACTAAAGGGAAATTGGGGTGAGCGGGAGTCTAAGAGGGGCAAGTAGTGCAAATGGTGGGAAGCTTGATAGGAATCAACAAGAATGCCAAGAGAGTGAGAGGTTGCGAGAGGAGAGAGCACATTAGCGAGACAGGTCCCTGAGAAGGTCTCGGCAGCGAGATAACTCTGGGGGAGGGTTTTTTGGTGAATGGGGCGACCTTTTAAAGCGAGGAAGCACAAAGGGTTGGCGTCTGACTGATCATTGATGGTGGCAATGTGGTGGCGCCACCATGGAGGATGGGAGAGGCTCTGAGTTCCCAAATGCGTCAAGTGCGATATATTTGGCACTTGGCTAGGGCATGTTGTAGGCTTCTCTGTTACTTTTGATGTAGTGGCATCAACAATCATTAGTCGAACTATGTTCACATGTTGTCTCGTGGAGGTGTGGTGTTATCACAGAAGGTGGGGACGAGATCAGAAGCTAGCTTGGGGCTTCTTCGATGACCGATGATGCGAGTATTCTGAAATGATCATTCATTAAGGTAGTGTCCAATGCTGCATTCAATCTAAATCTTAGATCTATGGCATTCGATAACACCTCTATCCACTACGAGGGCTTCTTGGTGCCTCCTTTTTTCTAAGGGGTTGACCTTGCTCTGGCCAAGGCAGATGTGGCAAGAAGGTCGGGTGATTTATTTCGTGAGAATGTAGTGCTTTTAGAAAGTCAGTCAGTGTATGTGAGGGGCCTCACAACACCTAAAAGTGTGGTCCTCGTTGTTGGAGGCGATCCAATAAAAGAAAAGGATGTCATGGTTTCTTGGAGGTGTCCCCAGTTCTTGGTTGGGGAAAGTATAGTTGTTTGTCATCAAACGCTTCGTATTCTGGGGATTCCTCTTCGATCATGGATCTACAAACACTAAGAGTGGTGCTCGAGGAACTAGGAGTGGTCATGAGCATCCTCTTGGATGTCTGCACGTCGGGGTCCGATGTGGAGGTGGTCATCGTGGCGATGATGGGTCTGCCTCTTAGCAATGCTGGAGTCGAATGCCCTCTCCAGATTGGTCTCTCGGTGTTTAAGCTATGGGTTGAGTTGTTGGTCCTGTCACTTTCCTTTATTAGTGTTGTCGAACATGGATGAGGTTTCAGAGGAACCACAGTTGGCGGAAGTGGTAGAGTCGATACCCATAAGAGTGGAGTCCAAACGTGAGGGTCCTAACTCTAAGGAGCCCGTTATTCTATCTTCTACCTCGCCTAAAGAGTCGGGAACCTTCACCATGTCCCATGCCGATTATTGGGATTGGATGTGCGTGGATGACATGTGACGATGTTCGGGCTGAATATTCTAGAACATTTTTTAGCTCTTGATGGGGCCACTTTCGACCTATCCTCTGTGCTCATCATTCATCAAGCTGGTGGAGGCTAGTAAGCCGTTGCACGATATGTCCACCGCTATTTTCTTACTTTCATCCTCGGCTGGCTCTAGGCTTGCCGCAATGGTCTTTCATCATGTGTTACATCTCTCCTTGGGTTCAAGGTTGTTGGGAGGCCACTCATCGCTTTGGGGCGGAGGTCGTGCAATGGTCTCTCTTGGGTTGAGCTCATGGGACCTCGTCACCTCATCGCTTTTCGAGACCACCTTCGTCTTCCTTGGTGGAAGCCTCATGTCACCCTAAGAAGCATTCCTTGGAGCGAGCACACCCTCCTCATCCCATGCCCCAACTTATGGTGGAGGAAGTGAATGTGTTTAAGGACTTATATGGCTATGTGCACAAGCGGTAACTGGTGATGCCTCTTCTTAGTTTTCCTTCTATTACTCTTAGCTTCTCGAGGCTTTGGGCCCTTCTCAAAGCTCAATTGAGTTGGTAGTGCCAGTGGTACCCCACATGAGGATGGGTGACTAAAAAACCTTGAAATACCTTGCGCTAATTTGGTTAAATTAACATTTTAATGTGTTCATTGTAGTCGGGCACTTTGGATTAATCAAAAAGACCATTTAATTAATTTTTTAATTAAAGCGAGCGGTCAGATTGTTTTTACTTGGACAAGCCCAGGGTCGAACTCAGGGAGACCATTATCTCCTGAGGTCAGTTTTTAGGTGATCTAGAAACTAGGTTTTCAAAGAGGCTTTTTTCTAATTTTTTAATGCAAATAATAATGAAATGCAATTTCGGGTAAGTTTAGAGAGTAAATTACAATTTTCGATCAAACGATATCCAAAAATCTTAAAACTTGACCAGAATGTGAAAAATGATGATATTAATGCACCATAATTTTTTTTGGAATATTCGGATGTAAAATGAATTTCTTATGAATTAAAAATACTTGTAGGGTGATTTTTCGTAAATTAATTTTAATAAATAGCAAACCTAATTATTTCTCAGATAAAATTATCCTAGATAGGTATCCAGAAAAAATATTTGATCCTAAAAATAATGGGTCTACGACCTATTAAAAATCGATTTCCAAAACACCACTTAATTTATTATGGAATAGATATGCGTACAAATGACATGAATTTTGGGCATGTAAAACACACCTAATTCTATCTACTGTGATTTTTTGGGAATTTTTAGAGCAATAATCAATTCAGTATCAATTTAAGATTACGTAGTGAGCAGAATATACAATTTTCCATCAAATTAATTATATTAAATTAATCAGATTTCACAAAAATTCAATAATCATCCACAATGATAGAACATTAATTGTTCTACATAGTGCAATTTTTAGAATGAAAATATGATGCTAAATGAATGCTCAAATAAGGACACAAACACATGGTTCTAAATACAATTACAGAAAATAGAATAAATAAAAAATGACGACGACTATGCAATTACCAGGACTCAGGGGGGCTTATGCAATTTTTCTAGCTGCGCGCGTGCGTTGCGCGTGCGGCTGGAGGCATGGCCTTCTGGTATTTACATGTAGCATGGGGGTCTCTCCTGCAAATTTCCCCTGCCCTCACTTGCCTCTTACGTGAGGGGGAGGGTTGGTCCTGCTGGGGACTGACGTTCGGATCAAGGCACTACTTGGGCGGCGGGTGGTCGATGCGCGCTGGTGCGGGCGGAGAAGCATCGAGGAGGCGGGGCTCTACGGTGGAGAGTCGTCGAGGGCAGGATCGAGGGCGAGCGGAGGTACAGAGGCACGACGAGTTGCTGGAGTCAGCTTGAGCTCCAACCGAGGCGGTGGAGGAGAAGGCCCCCTCAGCCAGTCGACACACGACCGACCCAAGGGGGCGCGGTGGTTGTAGAGCTGTGGAGGGCAAAGCCAAGGTGGTGGAGAGGCTCTGGTGGTTGCAGGTGTTGCCGCCGAGGCGCGAGGGCGAGTGGTGGTAGAGCTCGGAGGTGAGGGCGGCTGGTGGTGCACAATGGTTGAAACAGAGGAGGCAACCGTTGGGGGTGTTGCACACGAGGCTCGAGGTGCTCGAGCTGCGGCGATGAGGGTAAGCAGGAAGGTTGATGGCGAAGGGAAAGCTCGACCAAAGAAACTTGGTGATGGTGGTGGTGCAAGCAACTGAGAGGTGGCGAATGGGACGAAGATGGATCACAAAAGATGGTGGTGGAGCGACGATGAAGCGTCGAGGACGTGGCAACAGAGAAATTATAGGAAACGGAGAAGAAGAAGAGAAAAGGAGGAAGAAGAAGAAAAAGAAAAGTGGATGATCACGTGGAGGTCGTTGGAGGCGTGGAGGAGCGGGCTCCACTCCGTTCTTCGCTCGAGAGCTCGGCGAGGCTCGAGCTTTAGCAGCCACACGAGTAGGGATGTAATGATGAAGGATCCCTCATCGGATCTCTCCTGAAGAAGGGGAGTGTCGTCGCTCAACGGTGGATCTCTGTAGCTATCACCTACGGACGACCATAGCTCTCTCTCCTCTCTTTGTGAAGACGATGGATGCGGTACCTCAACGATGGTGGCGAGTTCTTTAATGGTGGTTGGCGAAAGATGCTGTAGCGGTTGGGGATCGTGGTGGACGGGAGTGGGCGAGGGGGAAGAGATCATGGGGAAGTGGCGGTTGCGGGACAAGTCATCAGGGGTGGTTGGGTATCATCACGAGGAGGAGAGGGAAAGGCGGTCGTGGGAAGCGGGCATGGGGAAATGGCGAGCATGTCTGCAGGTAGTTGGAGGAAAAGGAGGGCAAGTGGTGAGGAGAGAGAGCGGGAGTGGCAGTGCGACGGTTACGAAGGAAGCGGTTGGTCGTACGTAGCAAGGCTCGGGGAGATGGGTCACACGGAGGAGGTGGCAGGGCGACGTACCGCCGTGAAGGGCATGCAACGATTGCACAGGAAGCCACGGGAGGGAGAGGAAGGAGGCGACACGTGGCGTGCGGGGAGGTGGCCACGTGGTGGGAAACGGAATAATAAAATTATAAATAAATATAAATAAATAATAATATAAATATAAATAAATAAGAAGAATTATTACAATAAATAAATTAAAATAACAATTATTTTAATTTAAAATAATAAAAATAGAAATAATATATAAAATAATACAACAACAACAACAAAGCCTTTTCCCACAATTAAGTAGGGTCGGCTACATGGATTCTCCGCCTCCATTCAGATCTATCTTGGGTCATTCTCGGACTTATATCCAAAAAACTAAGATCCCTTCGTATAGTCTCTTTCCAACACTTCTTGGGCCGTCCTCGCCCTCTCTTAGCCGGCTCAACATCCCAACACTCGCATCTCCTAACCGGTGCATCAGTTGACCTTCTTTGCAAATGACCAAACCATCTTAAGCGGTTTTCTCGCATCTTATCCTCGATCGGAGCTACACCAACTTTCTTTCTGATTGCGTCATTCCGAATCCGATCTTTACATGTATGTCCACACATCCATCTTAGCATTTTCATTTCTGCTACAACCATTCTCTGCACATGCCTATGGTTCACAGGCCAACATTCAGAACCATAAAGCATAGCAGGTCTCACGGCTGCTTTGTAAAACTTTCCTTTAATTTTTAAAGGATTTTTCTTATCACAGAGAACAACGGAGGCTCCTCTCCATTTTAGCCAGCCTGCATTTATTCTACTAGTAACATCTCCATCAATTTCCCCATCATGTTGCAAAATGGATCCCAGATATCTAAAAGAATCTCTCTTCTGAATGTTATCGTCACCAATCTTCACCTCGATTCCTTCACCATTGCTTCCATCAAAGGTGCATTCCATATATTCCGTCTTAGCCCTACTTATACGAAAACCTTTAGTCTCCAATGCATGTCTCCAAACCTCAAGCTTCTCATTTACTCCATCTCTAGTCTCGTCAATCAACACAATATCATCAGCAAATAACATACACCAAGGTAACTCATCTTGAATGTGACTTGTCAACTCGTCCATAATCAAAGTAAAAAGAAATGAACTCAAAGCTGAACCTTGATGTAAACCAATGTTGATATCAAAATAGTCAGTCTTCCCCGTCGGGGTCCTTACACAAGATAAAGCCCTATCATACATATCCTTTATGAGATTAATGTATAGGACAGGTACTTGTCTCTTCTCTAAAACTCTCCACAGTATCTCTCGTGGGACGGAATCATAAGCCTTCTCCAAATCAATAAAGATCATATGGAGATTCTTCCTTTTAACTCTATAAATCTCCATTGTTCTCCTCAGCAAATGGATGGCTTCAATAGTTGAGCGACTTGGCATGAATCCGAATTGATTTTCTTTTACTTGGGAAACTTGCCTCAACCTTCTTTCGATCACACGTTCCCAAATTTTCATAGTGTGACTCATCAGCTTGATACCTCTATAATTTGAACAATTTTGAATGTCTCCTTTGTTCTTATAAAGAGGCACCACGATACTCCTCCTCCAATCTTCAGGCATTTTCTTGCTTCGCCAAATAACATTGAATAGGTTCGTAAGCCAAGTCAAACCACGCTCACCTAAAACTTTCCATACTTCTACAGGGATGTCATCCGGTCCAACACCTTTCCCAGGTCTCATAACCTTCAAAGCCTCCTCTACTTCTTTTCTTTGTATTCGTCTATAGCATGCACGATTCAAGTAAGTTTCACTACTAGCTAGATCACCCAAAGTGATCTCTCTATTTCCTTCTCCAATGAAAAGTTTATGGAAGTACTACTCCCATCTAGTCTCTATATCCTTCTGAGTAACAAGCACGTGACCTTCCTCGTCCTTAATACATCTCACTTGAGAAAGGTCTTTGGTCTTTCTTTCTCTTGCTTTGGCCAACCTGAATATATCCTTCTGGCCCTCCTTAGAGTTGAGATTTTTATACAAAACCTCATAAGCTTTTGACTTAGCTTCGCTTACAGCCTTCTTTGCTTCCTTCTTCGCTATTTTATAGTCTGTGACAGTTTCCTCTGTTCTATCCTTAGACATAGCTTTAAAGCAAGCTCTTTTAATTTTTAGCTTCTCTTGCACCCCTTCACTCCACCACCAAGCCTCCTTTTGACCCGGAGCTCCTCCTTTTGACTCGCCTAGCATCTCTTTGGCTACCTTTCGGATACAAGATGCTACTGCCTCCCACATCTCGTTTGCACTACCGCTACAATCCCAAGATAAGTCTTCTAAAACCTTCTCCCTGAAGCTTGATTGCTTCAGCGAAAGATTCCACCACCTAACTCTAGTAATCTTAGGAACCTTCCTTTTCTTTACCAGCCCTTTTATTTGTAAATCCAAGACTAACAAGCGATGTTGGGTTGTCAAACTCTCTCCAGGGATTACTTTGCAATCTTTGCAACATAATCGATCTCTTCTCCTCAACGCAAAGTAATCTATCTGTGTTCTAGTTGAGCCACTCTTATAAGTAATTAAATGCTCATCCCTTTTCTTGAAAAGAGTGTTTGCTATGAAAAGATCATATGCTGTTACAAAATCCAGAATGACTTTTCCCTCTTCGTTTCTATCCCCAAAACCATGTCCTCCATGCACACTTGCATACCCTGAAACATCTTTTCCCACATGTCCATTAAGATCTCCACCTATGCAAACCATCTCTCTTTGTGGGATTCCTTGTAAAATCTTATCTAGATCCTCCCAAAAAACTTGTTTAGTCCTTTCATCTAAACCAATTTGCGGTGCATAAACTGAGATGATATTTAGAATTTCTTCTTCAAGCACCAACTTTAGCAGAATAATCCGATCCCCAAATCTTTGCACCTCAACCACACAATCCTTCAAATCTTTATGAACAACTACTCCAACACCGTTTCTGCCCTTATCTTTACCTGAATACCAAAGTTTAAAGCATGTCTTCTCGATCTCCCTTGCTTTCTCTCCAACCCATTTAGTCTCTTGAAGACATAATATATGAATCTTCCTTCTTTCCATTGTATCCACTATCTCCATCAATTTTCCAGTTAAAGTACCGATATTCCAACTACCAATCCGTAACTTCCTTTGCAATCTCTTTTGGACTAACTTCTTTACTCGCATGCGTCCATTATGCGAGAACCCTTGCAAATTTTGGACTGCATCCGGGCGGTGATGCAGCGGAACTAGCTTATTTACCCGCATGCGTTCCTCATGCGAGAACCCTTGTAAATTTTGAACTACATCCAGGCTGCGATGTAGCGGCCCTTGCCAATTTTTCATTGCATTCGGGCGATGCAACACGTCGCAAGTAGGGAACGCCCCAACGAAATCTGTATGTTTGCTTAAATCCATGTTTAAAAGATCCGAACGGTTTCGAGATAAATTCATAAATAGTGTTCTTAGAAGAACTTTAAGAACACTATTTACGAATTTATCTCTCCTGCGCTGGCTGTCGGCTACCTAACGCGCAACCCTCCTCATTTACCCGGGCTTGGGACCGGCCATGGCTGAGTTAATATATAAAATAATAAATAAAATAAAATAAAATAATAAAAAGAAAATTTAATTAAAAAAAGTTGCCACATGTCGTTCCCAGAAAAATAAAAACTGAAATCCAAAGAAAAATAAAAAATAACAAATGAAGTCAAATCAAAAAGTGGCTTACATGAAAGTTGCTCGTTTCGATGAGATCTACAATTTTCGTGAAGGATCCAAAATCAAAAGAGATCATATGTACAAAAAGTATTTTTGGTGGTACTCTATAGATATAAAATACAGAATTTTTGTAGCTTGTAATTTTTTTGTAATTTTTAAACAAGGTAAAAATCAAAATAAAATCAGATAAAGTATAGAATAAATATTTACAACTTAATCTATTTTTTGGATTTTTAATAATTACGAATAAAGAAATAGAATAAAGGGGGCATATGTACATACTCTATGTTGATTTATTTTCTTTGATTTTTTGCTTCAATTTTTATTTGGATTTTTACACATTTTATTAAAACAGGAATCAAAGAAAATAAATGTAAAAGAAATAAATAAAAAGAGTTATTTTTATGCATAAAATAATAGGGTCAAATTAGACAATATGTACAATGTACAATGCGGCTCCAAAACCCAAGAATCACATATGAACTCCGATTCTTTTGAATATGATCTTGTTTTGTAGATAATTGAACGTGCATTAACTCAAAAGTGAATAGGGATCCATAAAAGACTGTACGCGGGAGATATTCACGTTTTACGACTTTTTATCTCAAACTAGGGTTTGGATTTTATTGGGTAATTTTACAAGTTAGTATTTTTTTGTTATTTTTCTTTTATTAATGTTACTAATATGTACATTATAGAGTTGATTTTATTTGATTCCGAGTTATTGAAAAATAAATAAAAATAGGAGGAAATCTGGTATTATACATGTGATATTGTACAAAAGAATTGAGGCTTCTTGTTTATGCAAATATGCATGATAAATGTGAATATTATTTTTAAGTGCATGAATTATAATAATGCAAAATAGATGAAGAAATGCAGCTGTTTACTTGGGAACGGAGCTCTATTTTCAACTTTTAGAGTGATGAATCATAGATTCATCAACCCCCTATACTTAAACATTGATCGTCCTCGAGCAACTAAAATGAAATGCAAAAGTGAAATGATATTGGGTTCCATACAAGGTCATGAACAAAAGGTGAAAATGTAGCTCGACTCGACCTTTGGATTAATAATGCAGCGGAACTCCTTATGAGAATTAAGGTTTTAATAACAACATCCTCCAAGTTTGCACAACTCAATGTCCCAGACCCGACTCAGAAGTCATCTTAGATTAACCTCCTCCTAAAGCATCCCCACATGAACACTGAATAATTGTCTCTAGTGTGTGAATGGTGACGGGAGTTAGCTCTTCCCATCCAAGATGGGAAGAATAAATGGGAGAAAAGTCAAAAGATACCGCAAAAGAAAGCAGCCTGAGAGAGAGCAACATCTCCTGGTATGGCCGTGGCAGATCCTAGCTCTGAGTCGGGGTCTCAATCTGTTCGAATGGTGTCGGTAGCACTCTTGGTGGGTGTAGTTCCGGCTACGGAAAAGAAATTAGTCCCTAAATAAAAAGCCTAACATGGAACGTAAGGGGTTTGTGTGATATGGAAAAAAGAGGAGTTGTTGATACACTGCTGCAAGATTGGTCCTGTGACATTATTTTGCTGCAAGAATCAAAGATGCGGGGGTAAACCAATTTTTTGTAGAATTCCATGGGGTTACCTTTTCTCTCGGACTTCAGAGCTATAGAAGTCTTAGGGAGCGTGAGAGGGACTATTATGGTATGGAAGGGATCTTCGTTTACTTTTCTTTCTGAATACAAGGGAAGTTTTATTCAGTCGACCCTCATGATAACGGTACATACATATCTTTGGTGATTTTGTGTCTACATGCCTAATCTACCATCTATGAAAGAAGAGTTGTGGTCAGAACTTCGTGACGTTAGGGGGGGAGATTCCCTGCTCAGGTCTGGCTGGTTGAGGACGACTTTTAATGTAATCCTGCTCTCTTCACATCACCCTCGTTTTCAATGGGGGTAGGACGTGAGGTCCATGTATTTTGCAGAGGTGGTTGATGATCTCAATGTGGAAGTAGTTGATGCTTCTGATACCTAATACACATTATAAAATATGGGGTTATTGTTCTAGGATTCTGATCGATTCCTGGCCTCTTCTGAACTACTAGAGGTGTTCCCTCTTTCGGCTTTGTCACGACCAAGATCTCGATCTGATCATACACCTTTGATATGGGATTCAGGAGATAGTTCTGTACCCTGGTCTTTCTTTATATTTGAGAGGTAACGGATGTTGGAAGATAACTTCAGAGAGCTGGTATTTGACCACTAAACTTCTACGATCTGTTCAGGCTCTGTTGCAGCACTACTGGCCCAGAAACTAACAACCCTACGTAGTACTCCATACTTTCAAGAGGGAGATCAAGGAATGGCATTGAGCTCAACACTTTGCAGCAGAGGTCGAGGTCTCTTGGTTGAACCAGATAAAAGTCGTTAGAGACTTAACAGAAAATGAGATGAAGCTGAGAGGTTCTTTCCAAACGACTATCTCTAGAGAGGACAAAAAGCAAGTGACTGAGTGGAAGCAGAGGTCCTAGCATAAGTCGATCAAGGAGGGAGATGTGAATACTAAATTTTTCCATAGATCCGTAAGTGGAAGGCGAGCCACAATTTGATCTGTTTTATGATGATCAATGAAAGGTGGATAGCATGTGACGAAAAATGGGAAGAGCTTTGTCCAATTACTTTCGTGATTTTTCCCATAGATTCTTTGGCAAACCTTGGAGATGGACAAGACTTGGGGTTGTATCTCTATCTGGGCAACACACAAGTCACATGGTGCGAGGTGTCACTCTTGAGGAGATAAAGGTGGTAGTATAGGGTTTAAATATTGTTGATGCTCCAGGCATGGATGGCTTTCCTGTATTCATCTAAAAAAGATTTGGGAGGTGGTAAGCAAGGATGTATTGGAGGTTATGAAGGAGTTTATTGATGGAAACATGGGTTTTGACAGGATCAACATGGCCCTTTTGTTTCTTTTGCCCAAGAAGGTGACTGAAAGGGTGGAAGATTTCCGGCCAATTGCTCTCTCCAATACTTTATATCTAGTGATTGCGAAGATGCTCAAAAATAGAATCAATGTGGCTATGAACGATATCATCTCCCCAGTACAATTCGTGTTAATTCCTGGGAGGCAGATTGGGGACAACATTTATGGAGATTATCACGGACTGAAAGATAAGACATGCAGATGGTTTGATTTGGAAGGTGGACTTTTCCAAGACTCACGACAAAGTAGACCGGTGTTTCCTATGGTCAGCAATGGCTAAAACGCAGCTTCCCAGTTCTATGGAACACATGGACGAAAAGATGTATCACTACGACATCCTACTCAAATTGATCAATGGGTGCCTGGAAGGAGTTCCTTTTAGCACCAACGAGGAGTTTGGCAGGGATGTCTACTCTACTGGCCCCTATGCTTTTTGTTATCACACATGATGTCCTATCGTGTATGATGGGGCACACGATTCGGTAGGGAATCACTCATGCATATTGTAATGGAGACATATCCATCCCTCTCCTACAGTATGCCAACGGCGTTATTTTCATTATTGAAGGATGCAGAAGTGGGGCAATGGATATGGTGGCAATGCTTGAGATTTTAGGGAGCCTTTTGGACTAAATCTGAACAGATCCAAATCTTCAGTAATCCCTTTTGGTCAGTTGAGGAGTTCAATGCAGACTTGGGGACAACTTGTGGTTCTTTTCCAATCCGCTATTAGGCCTGCCTTTGACCTGTGACAGACCTAAGATTACCGATTGTTTCCCTATTTTAGAGAAGATGGAGAAAGCCATCTTGTTGGAAGGCATCATTGCTCTCGTGAGGCAGTTGCTTGATTCTTGTGAAGTCTGTTCTTGTTGCTATCCATGTATTCTTTATGTCATCGAGACTCCTTCCCAACGGTATCCAACACCGTCTAGAACTGATTATGGAGATTTTTTTGGAGCAATGCTAGCTAGGAAACACGTGTCCACCTAGTTGATTAGGATACTGTCACACTTCCTAAGGGAGAGGGAGGCCTTGGGATTTCGCAATTGGAAACCATGAATAAATCTCTTCTGCTGAAGTGGGTGGCATGAATATGAGGAAGAGGAGATAATATATGCTGCAAACTCGTCTGCATAATTTATTTTGTTCAAGCACGTGATCATTTGGGGCATCAACCATCCTTCGCCACCTTGGCTTTATGGAAGGGTATTTGCTCGCAACTACCACGGTTCTCGGAGCTTTTCAAGCCGGTTCTTGGAGACGATCGTGCTTTCTACTTCTGGACGAACAATTGTCTAATGGCGGCCCACTAACGACACACTTCTCACGACTCTTTGTTTTGACGCATGACCTTAAGTTCAAGGTGGCAGATTGCTTAGAGAATGGAACATGGATGCTCTCTTTTCCGATCGGTCTTTCTGATTAATGGATGGAGGAACTTTTATAACTTATCGGGACATTGCATGTGGGTGCTCCAGTCGAGGGAAAAGATGGTTATAGAGAGGGGGGGCTTCTCTATTAAGCGGTCATATAAATTTGTTGAGAGACCAACATCCCGGACACGTGAACAACTTATTCGTGATTGCAAGCTGATCTAGGAATTTAAGGTACCTTCACGCATCAGTGTTTTTTTTGTTGTTACGCAGTCGTATCATAATGAGAGACCGTTGGTCTAGATTTGTGGCGGAGGGATCGGATTATTACACGCTTTGTGATGATGATTTTTGAACTGTATACCATCTTTTCTTTGCATGTGAGAAGACTAAATGCATTTGGCAGGAGATGGAAATATATCAGGTGAATCTTGGAGGCACTGAGATTTTCTAGGAGTCGATGATCAATGCTACACGTCACCCACCAAGTGAGGTCCTTCTTCCTTTGGCGGTCATCTTGGTGATCTAGTTAGCTACAAATGGTGTTATTTTTGTGGGATATCGCTTTTATATTGAAAATATTTTGTTACATGCCAAAACTCTCCTCGAGTCTTGGCTTTTGTAATGTAATCTTGTATCTCCCCTTATTTTAATATATTTGAGCTGGACACCGTAACATGATTCTCCCTTTTTGTCTCTAAAAAAAGTATAAGCATCTTGGCCAGAGTAAGCACGAAAACTCATACTATGATTCAAGTCTTGCAAGAAAACGACCTAGCATGTATTGTACATGAAACTGGTGAAGACAGTTCCAATTACGAGGTGAACAAATTTACCTGCTCAAAAGAAGGATGGATCTAAAGAACTTTTCTCATGTTATTCTCTTGGGAATATTGATTACATTAGGGTATCTGGCAAATTCTACATACATTATCATTTGGAGGATGCATGCCATGATCCATGAGTGAAACATTGCGTTGTCTTTCTTTCATGTCATGCCACTTGCCTTGGTGATCCTTCTCTTTTGGCACTAGTATTTGAGGATATGCACCTCTTTTTTCTAGGACAGAAAAAAAATCTGAGACCAGTGATACTAGTTGCTACTTGCTACCATCTTAATTTCATCACATAGAAGAATACTGTGGTTAAAATGAAGGAGAGTCGTTGTTAGTAGGAGGCCCCACCTCTCTTAGGGATGGTCCGGCCACAGAAGCCATATCCGGAATCAATCATCGGTGTAAATGGACAAATAGCACACACACTTGTAGATGAGAGGTTTAAATCAAAGGGAGCTCTCAGATCCTTTATTTCCCATGAGAAAACTAACCCCAGCATAGGAACGAGGGTGCAAAGCTGATCAATCTGACTATGGTCATCGGAAGGGGTCATTGGGAAGGTTGGTGGATAATCATTGCCAGCCAGTCGAAGGTAGGAGTAGTTCAAGTTTTCTATCTTTTGAGTTTTCATTCTATTAAGACTTCAGTCAATTCTTCTTTAAAAAAAAGCTTAAGTTGAATTTAGTCTAAGATGAAGGCACATGGTTGCATATCATTTTCATACATTGGACATGTCAACCATGCAACGATGGAGTAGTTCTAGATTTCCATCTTTTGAGTTTTCATTCTGTTAAGGCTTCAGTTGAATCTAGTCTAAGATGAAGGGACATGGTTGCATATCATTTTAATACATTGGACATGTCAACCATGCAACGATGCACCCCCATCCCCCCACTCACACAATCATCTCATTTTCTCTTTTTACATTTCTTTGTTATATGCAATACTAATTAATAACCTCCTCAAGTGTGGCTGTTTAAGAATATTATTTATCTAGATCATTGTGGTGAAAGTTCTTTTTGGCGAGACAAGAAGCCAATTCAATTTGTCATAAATAACGTACTTATTTTGGTATTTTTATTTCAAAAACCCACGGATGACTGCTGGTGGGTAGTAGTCACCCAAGAATTATATCAACGAGATTAAAAAACTAATGCTTAACACTCTTGCAGGTTGCTCTAAAAGCCATAATGCTTAAAATGCATTTGTGCAAATAAACTTTTAGCTATTAAGATTTTTATTAAGTGCTGATTTTATGGCAAGTCCCGTTTCATCCAGGTTGAAGATATTTCTGGAACATTTCGATGGGCACCATTTCTTCCTGTGCAAAGTACCGACTCATTTCTGACCATGTTGCTCTTGCTCTCCAAGTACAAAATGAAGGCGCTTCCTGTGATTGATATGGGTGATGCAAAGATCAACAATATCGTCACCCAATCTGCTGTTGTCCACATGTTGGCGGAGTGTGCTGGACTTCATTGGTTTGAAAAATGGGGGACCAAGACACTTTCCGAAGTAGCTCTTCCACTTATGAATTCAGATCAACTTGTTAAGGTTCTCTGTTAATTTCCTGGCATGTTTTCGAAATATTCTAAATACAAATCTGATGTTTTTGTTTTTATATTGATGCTCTATAAAACTTTTTTATATAACTTGTGTGCTCAACATTTCTCATAATTGACACGGATGCCCATGTTTCATAACTTGCTCTATTTTGCACAAAGTGCCCCTTCATCTACTTGCATCTGTAATGCTAATATAGATAGAAATAAAAGGAGATGTAATTCATTTATACTCCACCTCTCTATTTATAAGTATAGAAATGTCAAAATAGGAAATATATAAACATGGAAAAAAATGAAAAAAAGAAACATAAAGATCTCTGACTATCTCATGGAAGATCCCAGGGACCTCTGGATCTTTAGAGGATATCCTAAGAAGTTAGGAGATTCTACATATAAACTAACTTGAATTAAAAATAGGAAAAGGCATAATGGCCGCAACCTTCATACTATGTTCAATCCTTCTTGCCAATATCTAGTTACTCCTGAACCCATCTTTAGAGCAACTCCAATGGCCATCGTAGCACTTGCAGTCACTGCATATTGCCTCCAACACCATGTGCACTTCTATCAACTCCCTGCAAACTCTCTCCAATCCCCTCACCCGCAACCCTCCTCACAAACCCTTTACCTGCACCTCCTTCATGGGTACATGGACTCCCTACGTCTTCTCGTACCTCGTCGACTCTAGACTCCTATGTTCCCTTTCCACAGGCATATCATCATCTCCTCCGATTCCTAGTGCTCCATTGTAATCCTGATTTTCTATAACCGGTCACGAACATCCAAATTTCAGATCCAAATATCAGTAATATTAAAATATATTAATATAAGAAAAAGATGGTAAATTTAAGCAACTACTAACTGATTCTAGTCAATACTATATATGTTTTTGTTTTTTTAAAGTGCATTTAATAATTCAAAATGTATAAAAGAAACAAAATCCCAAGATATAAGTGTACATCAATCCTGATGTCTATGATCGGTCACAAATATCCAAATTTTAAATCCAAATATCAGTAATATTCAAATATAATAATATAAGAAAAAGATAGCAAATGAAAGCAACTACTAACTTATTCTAGTCAATGCTATATGTTTTTTCCTATAAAACATACTATATATTTTTGTTTTTTAAAAGTGCATATATTAACTCAAAATGTATAAAGAAACAAAATTCCAAATAAGGCCCTAAATGTCGGTTTCGGCCACCATTTCGGTATGGACCAAAATAGAATTTCGATGGAATTTCGGTGGAATTTCGACCAAAATTTCGGTCATTTCGGTCATTTTTTGTACTAGGACCCCCATATTTCGGTCATTTCGGTCGAATTTCGATTTCGACTGGATATCGATATTCGACAGAAATTCGACCGAATTTCGCTGAAATTTGAGGCCATGATTCCAAACTATAAAGGTACATCTCATGTAAAAGCGCTGAAAGGTATAAGTTGAATGGCAACACTGTACAAAATAGCAAATTGAAGTGAAGAGCACAAGTCTTGAACTGTAAGTAAAAGTCCTAAGCATGCTAATCGTCCGTGTTAGTTGTAGAGTTTTCAAAAACATGGTTACCGAGTGAGCACGCTCTCATATCAATGAAAGATAATTAATTCTTTGCTTATTAAAATATGCAAGAGAGTTTTGAAAATCTTGTTTTATTTAAGCCTCCATCCAATTCATTGTTGGTGACTAATGGTAATCCTTTAGGGATTAGCATGGAGTCTTGATGGAGCCATGGAAACTCTATTACCAGGTTGCCTCTGCAAGCAATTTCTCTATCACACGTGTTCAACTAAGTTACATTCAATAATATATTTCCAATTGTTGTATTTCTATTTGATCTTATATCCATAGTCATATCTCAATCATATGGAGAGCCATCTGTTGGGAAGAGCGTGTGACTGGGAGTGTAGTACGGAATGGATGAGGGGTTTGCGACAACGAAGGACTTTCGATCGAGTGGTAGGGGTGAGGATTATCGAAGGGCTACCAACCAGAGAGAGATGAAGGGAGAGAGTGGATGAAAGGTGGTGAGCCATCGGAGGCCGTGGTACTTAGATGTAGTGTTTATATTGTGGTGCGCAAGACCACCTTGTGGTGACGTGTTCTAGCTTGGTGCATTGTTAGGCGATTGGAAGATCGGGTTGCCGTAGGGGTTCATGCTCGGAGTTATGCTGCAATGAAGGTTCGGAGTTGTCAAGAGGGTGTTTGCATCACTTGCCATTGCGGAGCCTCGATAAGACTAGTGGCATGACGATTGTTGCTAGTATCACATATGTGGCGGTTGTGAGGGGAGAACCCTTCGGTTCAAGACTCCAAGCAAAGGAAATGCATCAACATCATATGAAGGTCTTCTTATTAGTTCGTTTGTGACCGGATGTTTCGACATTCATCTTACGAGGGATGTTGTTCACGAGAAATTAGGGATTTGGTTTGTGAGAGATGTGGGTACTCTGGATGATTAATCTGTATGTGCAAAATGGTTGTGGCACGTCGAGGTAGATGATGGAGTGTCAGTCAACAAGTGCTCCTATTCTTTGAAGGGCATCAAGGTTCACCAATGGTAAGAAGTTGGGAATGCAACGAAGAATTTTCTGTGTTGAAGGAGCCCATCTCCTTTCAAGAATGTTGGAGTCATTAAAGGTCACTCTCTGGAAAGGAGGAGAGGTGAAGGTGGTCTTGTTGGATGGCTGGAAGCCAATCTCTGATATTAACTTGGTGTTGTTATCGTGGAGGCTTAGGGATCTACTGTTTGTTTGGGTGCTCCTTGGGGGTGGTTGGCACTTGTTTTTGGTTGTGAGCTGACAGGATGTTCCCACCACCAAAAATAGCAAGCAATTCTCCCCTCATTTTTTTAACAGGCCTTTTGTTCACCTGGCCTCTTCTTCCTCTTCCTTTTTTTATATATATTTTTTTACAACCCGGCGGCCTTCTTTTTGGCAAACCCTATCTAGAGTTCCCAATCGAGCGGGAGCCCTTCGTGACACATTTGGGCACCGTCTGCGTGTCTTTTGGGAGATTTGAAGGAGCTCGCCACCCCCGAAGGGCGCAGACGCCTGTGAGTGGCGTTGGGATGCTGGAGCCGAGGGAGAGGGCGGCACCATCGTTTGGGCAAACCCTATTTAGGGTTCCCAATCGAGCGGGAGCCCTTCGTGACACATTTGGGCACCACCTGCGCGCCTTTTGGGAGATTTGAAGGAGGTCGCCGCCCCTGAAGGGCGCAGTCGCCTGTGAGTGGCGTTGGGATGCTGGAGCCGAGGGAGAGGGCGGCGCCACCGTTGCAGGAGGGCGGCACCGCCGCGACAGAGATGGAGGGTGGCACTTGCGCCTGCGATGGAGGTTGGGAGTACCGCTGCTCGAGGCATCGCTGGTGGAGGCCCGCTGGAGGAGCACCGCCTCTGACCTGGGACTGGAGCAGCCGACATCTGCTGCTCGAACGAGTGTTGGTGCGGCTAGTTCGGTGCCGTCTGCGCGAGAGGCAATCGGATGGCTTAAAGAGCATAAGGGAGGAGTCGAGCAGGAGCCAGGAGGAGTCGAGCAGGAGCCGTCGTTGCTGTAAAAGGGGGAGACCTGATGGAAGGCGGTGCTAGTGCTGCCTGGATCTGGAGCATAGTGCCTCCCGAAGGACCTGGAGCGAAGGAGAGGGGCGATGGTTCGGCTGCCACTGGAAGCTTCGATGCTCCACGCTGCTACCATGAGGTGTTGTATTGCGCGAAGGATGCGCGCCGCCTGGAAGCGAGGCGCAATGCGCCACGAGGGTTCCCAATCGGGGAACCCATCTCGTCAGCGCAGCCACGAAAACGCAGATCGAGCGCAGCCTTTTCTTCTTTGAGAACTACGGCTGGCCGCTGCTGGAAGATGTGTCGTGTTGCTCAAGAACAAGGAATTCTGACCTTCATATCTGCATGAGATTCTTTGCAGGCTTGCAGATTTTAGGATTTCAGGAACCCTAAAACTTGAATAGAACTTGAATAGATCAATAATAATCTTCTTTATAACATCAAAATCGAATCTCGAACAAAATAATGAACGAAAATAGAATCCACGAGAATCAACCCGCTCTGATACCATGTTAGAAAATACGGAATGTGGAAGCATATCATAATAAAATAATAAGACTTGAAAGAACGCGTGATTTAACGTGGAACCCTACTCCCTAAGGAGCAAGATGAAACCATGGCCTCAAATTTCAGCGAAATTCGGTCGAATTTCTGTCGAATATCGATATCCAATCGAAATCGAAATTCAACCGAAATGACCGAAATATGGGGGTCCTAGTACAAAAAATGACCGAAATTTTGGTCGAAATTCCATCGAAATACTGTTTTGGTCGATACCGAAATGGTGACTGAAACCGACATTTAGGGCCTGGGATGAAACCACAGGAGAACGCCTTAAAGGGTTGATCATTCATTGAACTTTTTCACTGGATACAGAGGGTGAGGGGCTTCTTATATAGCCCTCACCGAGTCCACATCCACAGAGGGTAGATGTGGGACTAAACCATAGGATCTGGTAAATAGACCCTAGAGGGATCTATTTACCCATCTACTCAAGTGACGTATATAACAAATACTCCAACATAGACTGTTGCAGAGGCCGAGTATGCGGGGGTCATTTCGATCCTTGCATATGTGATCGAGATTGTAGGAGAGGGGCACATATGACCCTTCAATGTCTAGGGTTGGAATGATATCTAGTGGGGAATTTTAGGTCTCTTATTCCCTGAATCTGATGCTCTTAAGAGTCTAAGACCATATTGGTGTATCCGATTTGGGTTTCCTCACTGTAATAGAGGTCGCGGTCAACCATGTGTATCATACGTTTTCGGCTAATGGTTTGGAATTCTGAGGGGTTAATGTTGGTACTGTGGGAGTAGTGTGAATCACGTGGCCCACCGATTGTTCCCAGTGCTCAGGAAATCAGCTGCATATATGGTCACATATGCCCTTGTGGCTTGTGGACCGCATTGCGTATGGAAATTGGTGCATTATGCAGTCAATGGGCATGTGTGGCTCGCATATGCTACACATGCAGCCCACATAAGCCTAACTATGCACCCAAACAGTTGATCTCATTTGGATCTAGGCAGTACGAATCTGATCAGATCTAAATATTCACCCAAAATTTGACCCTCTCATCTTTGCTCATGTATGCTTGAACAAACTGTACTCTAACCAGTTGCTTCCTCCATCAATGATGTTTCTATTGCCAACTCTCGTTCTCCCTCGTCGATGCTCCCCGTTGCCTTGGCTCGCGCCATCACTTTCATCGCTGCCTCCCTGTATCCTCGATCCTTGCTAGTTGCATCGTCGCCACCTCCAAGATGCACACTTCGTCAGCCACGTCCAATGACTCATGCTCACGCCAACTTCTTCCTAAAAGAAGGATAATAGGAAGGTGAGATAATGGAGGCAACGATCCAAGCAAAGATGGATTAAGAGGGGGACACCAACACCGGATTTTTTCATGTGTCAACAAGAAACATCAAAACATGATAAATAGTCTATTAATGGATGATATTTGTGGAAGGCGGCCAACAAGTAGACATGGTTTTTGGCGGATTACGTTTGTTGTGTTGTCGCGAGCAAGGTTGCATGACTATTGCCTGACTCCGGATCTCGTGCGGCTACAGGTCCCATCGCTACCTTTGGTAGTTACCTTTGATCTTAGGGCTATTTTGGAGTTCTACTTTCAAAGTTTATTGTTAGGTATTTGGGATAGTCCGGGTCTGAATACCCCTCCTTCACTTTTGGAGTTCCATTGGCTTTTAACTGGTTGCAGATCTTTTCGTCACCTTGGATTCGAGCATGTTCGGCTCGGTCAATCCAAAAATTGCTTTAGCCATGTTCGGATCTCCTTTCTAATGGCCTGTTTGTCTCGACCTTTCAGGGACCATTTCATCCTCTCCTTGCTAGTACCGTCGAGGAAGAAGGTGGTGGGTCTCAATTTCCACTAGTGGAGTCTCCAATTCATTGTTATGTGGGTTATGTGGATCTTGCTGGTGGGGCGGTGCATTTTGGAGCTGCCCCCCTTGGCTTCGGGCCCTAGTTGAGACTGGTCTCGTTGGGAGAGGCTTGCGACCGAGGATCCTCTCATGTTGTCCCGTCTCCTTCAGCTTTCGAGGTTTCTTCTTGTCGTGTGGTAAACCCATGCTCATCTTTCGATTCTTCTAACCTGGTGAGGGGGGAGGGTGGGAAGGCCAAATGCTACCGTAAACGCAGGAAGGCCTTTGTTCAAACTGCTTTGTATAAACTATGATCGTAAGCGGTCAGATGGAGCAAGCTGTCGGAGTGGTAGCGATCTCAGGAATATCTTTGGTTCCTAAATGAAGGTTTTGAATTGGAATATCCGGGGTTTGGGTGACCTGGAGAAGCGGAGATCAGTCGGAGCTCTTCTACAAGAATGAAGACGTGATATTGTTTTCTTGCAAGAAACAAAGCTTGCCTCTTGTTCAGATGTTGTGTGGAATTCATGGGGGTTGGAACGATCTCAGATTTCATAACTGTTGATGCGATTAACAGTGGGGGGTGGGGGGCAATCATAGTGTGGAAGAATTCCCTCCTTGCGTTTGTTGCTGAGCATAAGGGAAGCTATGTTCAATCGATTATCCTCCAGAATTTCCAATCCGACTCGCATTCAATGGTCTCATGTGTGCATGGGCCTACCTTAGCAGCAAATAGGCCAGACCTTTGGTCGGAAATCCGTGGTGTGTTATTTTCCGATGCTGCTTGGTTGGTGGGCGGTGATTTAATTGTCTCTCCTTTCTTTGGATCGACCCTTTCTTCATGGGTGTCAGGACCCTGGTTTTTAGCATTCGCGGAGTTGATTGACGATCTGCGAATGGGAGTTGTAGATGCTTGAAACACAAGGGATACCTAGTGAAATTCTAGCTCTCGCTCAAGATTGGTACGGATCCTTGCCTTCTCCCTGTCCTGGATTTGCACCCCCTGACCCTCGGCTTCATCCAAATCGAGATCTTGGTGTGACCGCACCATGCTGATTTGGGATTCTGGATATGGTTTGGCACCGCGGAACTACTTCAAATTTGAGAAAGCTTGGCTTATAGAAGAGAACTTCAGAGAGTTGGTATCTGAAATGGGTCCTCCGCATGGTTTCCGGCATTGTTGTTGTGCAGCTAGCTCAGAAATTGGCATCCTTGAGTTCTAAGCTATATGTGTATAAGAAAGAGGTTCGGGAGTTGAGAAGAGCTCGAAGGACGATGGCAGAAGCTGAAGTGTGCAGACTGGACAGGATTTAGGACATAGAGATCTTGATGCAAAGGAACTTAGTGAGAGGGCATGCTTTTAAAAGATATTCATGCCGGAGGACAAAAAAAGTGTGTACGAGTGGAAGCAAAGATCGAGACAAACCTATCTCAAAGAGCGCGATGCCGATATAAAGTTCTTTCATAGGGTTGCAAGAGGAAGGTGAGGACATGACTTCACTCAGTTTGTGGTGGTGAATGACAATCGGGTGGAAGGAGACCGAGAAATGGTTGTAGCACTAGCGGAACACTTTAGAGATTTATCCTAAGGTGTCACTAGTAAACCTTGGAGATGGTTAGGTTTGAGGGCCTTGTTGTTTGTCTTAACAGCATACAAGAGACCTGATTCAGAATTCTACTATGAAGGAGATCTAAGTTGTGGTTTGGAACTTTAACTGTTGACAGGGCACCTAGTCCTGATGGATTCCCCATTTCCTTTTTATAGGAGTTCTGGTCTTTGGTAGGTGTTAGAGATATTATACTTACATTTATGTGTGTAACCTTTCGAGTTTTGTAACCCTTAACCCTTCGGGTTACGTAACCCCTCGGGGGTATTTATGTGTTTTTCCTTTTGTACTCTTTAGGGTTTTCTCTCTATATATAAGAGACCCCGACCCTATGGAATAGACATCCTATTTGTCTCTCTTCTCTACATGGTATCAACGCAACGGTCCTAAACCATGGTTCTGACCTAAAATTCCCACCGCCACCTTTAAGCCTCGCAAAAGCCTGTGTAGGCCATCTTCCCCGAATTAGGGCCCTGCGCAAGGCCCTCCAATCGCTTCCAGTGCAGAAGCTCGACCCCAACGGAGCATCTCCGGCACCTACGGTGCTGCTGGAACCACTTACGGAGGCCCGCTACTACCGCCAGGGGACCACAACCCTCCTGCTAGCGCTGCCCAACGCTTCCAGGACCTCCTATGAAGGTCGTCAACCCTACAGATACCCTCCACAGGTATCGTAGGTCTCTTTAGAGATCCAAAACTCATCATGGACTGTTGTCAGGAATCAAATCTGTTCTTCGTTGAGGTTTTTCAGCCCTTCTACAAGGGCAAACGTGAGTTCTATGGCATTTTCTAGCCCTTTTATGCATCCTTAGTTGATCACAAGATCTTCTTTCTATTTTAAGACTACCATGATGCATTCTTCTACCGAGGCAAAGCCCTTGGTCACGAATATTATGGCACAAGGCACTACTATCAAACTCAAGGGTACAGAAAATTATGTGCTCTGGTCTCGATCTTTTATGGTGTTCATTGGTGGTCAGAGGAAGCTCTACATTCTGACTAAAGATCCTTTAGATGAAAAGGACAAAGAGTATGACAACTGGCAGACAGACAACTACTTGGTTATCAACTGGATGACCAACAGTGTTAAGGCTCACATTGGCTCAAATCTTCTTTGCAAAAATACGGCCAAGGAAATGTGGGAGGATCTCGAGCAAACATACTCCCAGAATGAGATGAAGTCATGCCTTGCAGACATTTATAGGCGAATTTGGTCGGCATCTCAGGGTGGTTCCATCCTCATTGAGTACTACGGGGATCTATCCAGCCTGTACGAGGAGCTTGCAATAATCGAGCCCTCATGTTGCACCAAACAGATACAAGAGCGTTCTGGCTAGCAGGTATACCGCTTTCTTAATGTCATGCATTATAGATACCATGCAACAAAAGAGCAATGCCTTATATCAGACACACTGCCAACAATGAAGGCCATCTTTGACCGACTTGAGGAACTCGAGACATCGGCTGCCCGGCCTCCCGTCTTACCTTCAACGGAGAATTTTGCTCACATTGTCTCATCTGGACGAGGAGGCAGATACAGCTTACGAGGAGGACGTGGTCGTGATCCAAGTCGTGGCCGTGTACGGGAATCTGGATGAGGCCGTTAACTTTGGCCATAGCCGTGGGCGAGACTCTATTGCCCCATGACTCACTGTGATAGGTGGAATCACCCGACTGAATGATGCTGGCAGAAGTTTGGCATACCTTCTTATGACACCAATAATGCCTATGAGGATGCCTATGATGTGGAAGAGGCACATCTACAACAACCTCCAGTGGCAGGATTGTTCATCTTAATGACGCATATTATTCCCGCCTGATGCAGATCCTTCAGACTCCATGACCTACTACCACTAGTAACACTACCACCGCTGCTATGGATACTCCTTCAGGTATAATAGCCAACTCTGTTGTCACTCCTGCTCCAGCTTGGATTATTGATTCTGGTGCCTCTACTCATCTCAGTGGAGAAGGTAGTCTCCTCACCTCTTCCGTACCATCTACGTCTGTGAAGTCAGTTCGAGTCGCTAATGGGACACAATCACCGATTACTACTGTCAAAACTATTCAATTCTCTTCCAAGCTCCGACTTTCTGGGGTTCACTGTGCTCCTGATTTACCTCTTAACTTGCTATCAATTCACAAGCTTTTTGTTGAGCTTCATTGACGTGTGATATTTGATAAACCTTGTTATTTTCAGGACATTTGGACAAGACATATTTTTGGTGGGGGTTCATGAGAAGAACGAACTATATTATCTTGACATACCCTCTGATTCCAATTTTATTGGTGTTGCACCTATATTATCTTGACATACGGTCATGAGAAGAACACTAAACTCTAGCTACTATGAATTTTTGAGAATTTTCGTAGCAATGATTAATTTAATATCAATTAAAGATCACGTAGTGGGCAAAATATGCAATTTTATACTTAAATAATTAATTTAAATCAACCATAGCACAGAAAAATTCAATCAACATCCACAATGATAGAGCATAAAGTGTTCTACAAGATGCAAATTTTAGAATAAAAATACGATGCAGAATAGAGGTTCAAATGTCAATGCAAAGACAAGAATCTAAATGCAATTTGAGAATTTCAGAAGACTGAAATGAATGTGCATAGGGGCCGAATTGGAATTACCCTGACCTGCGGAAGAGTTTATGCAATTTTTCCAGGTGTACGCGTACGCGTCACGTGCTTCCTGGAAGGATGGACCTGCTGGTGATTGTGGATGAGGGGGTGTCCGTGCAATTTTCCCTCTAGGAGCACGTGCCTTGCATATGCTCTGGCTAGAGAAGACTGAAGCGCGAATGGTTAGAAGGCTGAGGGCGTGGCTGCAAAAGTCTCCAGAATGTGTGTGACTGGCATGAGATTTCTGGAACTCTGGGGGTTCCAGATGCAATTGCCCCCCTCCCCACGTGCAGGTGTCGTGCACGTGCAGTGGGGATTGGACTGGCACGCTGCCCGAGGCTATTGTTGCAGTCGGGTCGAGGCGGCAAGTGCTCCGAGCGGAGAAGGTGGCTGCATGGCGAGCGGTGGTTGGTGGACGAGAGGGTAGTGCTCCGATGGCCGACACACGGCCAGGGGTCCTCGATGAAGGTGGAGAACAATTCGATGCGGATGAACGGTGAAGCAGAAAGACTGGAGCAGAGGAGGACGGTGGCGAAGGCTGGATCTGTCGAAGGTGAAGGCTACTCGGCGGTGCGTCGAGATACCGATGGCGAGCAGAGGCGAGGTGGTCGGCTCAGAGCGAGGAGCCCGAGGGGCGTAGATGGACAAAGGGCGATTGCGGTGGTCGACAAACAGAGGCGGAGGTCGTCGATGGTGAGCGGATCGAGGCGCCCCTTGGGCGGTGGGTCGCGGGTTGTGGAGCGAGTGTGGTTGTGGTGTATCGCGACTAAAGTTGTCTCTCCGGGCGGAGGCGGTCGAAAGGTGAAGGAGCGGAGGAAATTGCGAAGCAAAGGAAGAAGAGGAAGAAAACGGAGGCGATGGAAGAGAAGCAGAGGATAAATGAAGAAAAAAAGATGGAGAAACTACTTAGGGATTGATCGCCTGGAAATCGAGAGAGCTCGAAGGAGCTCTTCCCTTGTCGTTGCCTCGATGGAACCGGTGAGCTCCAGAAGCTCGTGCAACAGAGGTAGAGCCGGTGGTTGTGCTATTACTTCAAGGTCCCTAAATGGAGCCTCGGATCACACCGATGATCTAGAGGTCTTTGCTCGACGCTGATTGGGTCCGCTGTCACCGGGACCTTCAGGGAGCTCTCTCTATCTCGATGTGGTGGATAGCTTGCGAGTGGGGTGGCCAGCAACCCTTTATTGGTTGTTGCAAATGGGCCAAGTCGCGCAGAGGACGCGAAAGAAGGGGAACGACAGTTGCGGCTGGAGCAGATCGTGGAGAGAGAAGGGGTTCTCACGGAGGTGGTTACAGGGAGAGATGGATCGTGGGTGAGATGGAGAGAGAGGCACAAGCAAGGTTCAAGAAAGCGGTATGTGTATGCATTCGGACAGGTCATTGAATAGCAATTAAGCGGTATGCGGGGTATATGCGGTTCTACGCGGTTTCTTAATTTTTTATTTAAAAATAAATATGTACAAAATTGAGTAGAACTGAACTAACTTATGTATAATTGTGGTACTATATGATCATCAACAAAGTACTATATGATCTACTATGTAAAAAAAAGTTTATGATAATTGGAAACATTAGTCTAAGATGTAAACAATAGAAAAAGAAGAATATAATCATTTGTGATGGTATATCGTTAATATGAGATGTAAATACTACTCCCTTGGCATATAGTCCATATAGCAGTATAAATCATGCTAAATATCATGAAGTTTGTGTGAAATTAAGCATTTAATCTAAATTAGTATTACCCTCAGACGTTTTTTAACCATTTAATTTTGAGGATTGTGTATTCTTCCTATCATATTTATATAAGCTCATCGTATCATAAACTGTTCTTTACTTTAAAACAACATATGGCAGAAATCCAACATCCACCTGCCACTTATATAAAAAAGTTGATAATCACGGATCTAGAAATCCGGATCCGGAAACCCGATAAACGCAAGAAGCGGGCACACGGTCCGTATATGCGGTCGCACAGCCCATATATGTGGACTGCATATGCGCAATGGCCGCATAATAAGGGGCTTCAAGAAATCGATGCGCTAGAATCCCCGCACACGCATATACGGCCGCATATGCGGCCGCTCGGACCGGTTCCGTGAATACTAGGTGCAAGATGTGAGGTTGCGGTGGTTTGCAACCATCGCAGGAGGCGAAGGGTGTAGGTCCTTGCGGGAGGACGGGTGCAGGAGGGAGATAGGAAGAGGGGCCACGTGGCGTGCGGGCATACAGCCACGTGGCGTGCGGGCATGCAGCCACGTGACAGGTGGAAAGGATATAAATACAAATAATAATTTTAAAATAAATAATATATATATATAAATACATAAATAAAATAAATAATAGATAAACAATTAAAATAATAATGATATAAATAAAAATATAAATACAAATAAAAATAAAAATTAAATTAAATAATTATAATAATTAAAATTAAAATTAAAATTAAAATAATTAAATAAAGTAAAGTAAAATAAATAAATAAGTAATGAAGTAATAATATTAAAAATATAAATAGATAAATAATAAAATGAAATGAAATAATTAAATAAATAACTAAATAAAAGAAAAAAATAAAAAATACTACTAGAAAAATAAAAAATTAAATCAAAAAATAAATAACAAAAGATATCAAATCAAAAGGTGGTCAACACGAAAGTTGCTCGCCTCGACGAGATCTACAACTTTTGTGAAGAATCCAAAACCAAAATGTGTTATCTGTATAAAAAGTATTTTTGGTGGCATCCTATAGATATCAAATACCATATTTTTGTGTTTTGTGAATTTTTTGTCACTTTTAAATAAGATAAAAATCAATATAAAATCAAAGAAAATATAAAATAAATATTTACAACTTAATCTATTTTTTTATTTTTAATAAATAAGAAAATAAAAAGATAAAATAAAGAAGATAAAGGGGACATATGTACAATATACAATGAGGGGCCCAAAACCCAAGTTTCACATACGAACTCCGATTCTTTTGAATTTGGTCTTGTTTTGAATGTAATTGAATGTACATTAATTCAAAAGTGTGTAGAGGTTCATAGGAGACTGCATGAGAGAGTTATTTGTGTTTAAAGGCTTTTAGTCTCAAACTAGGGTTTGGGTTTTGTTAGTCCATTTTACAAGTTAGTAATTTTTTTGTATTAGTAGAGTGTCAAATCAGCATATACTATGATGTTCTACGTTGATGCTATCTCATGCCAAGTTCGAAATGAGGAATTTATAGCCTTTTTTAATCGTGAACCTCCCATCTACCCAACTCCAACCATCCTTTTTAGAGGAGGGATTGTTCATATCCTCCACATCCTTCATCAAATTAGGAAGTCTTGCATATGTTGATCTGAAATTCCAGAAGAAAATACGGCACAACATGCTCCATTGTCCCAAAACTTCAAGACATAGGTATTGTTGAAGGAAAAGATTGAGTTGTATTACATCTAAACCTAGAGCTCTCTTATATAGGAGAAAAGCTCAAAGGGTAAATTATATAAACAGGATAATAGAAATAAACAATATGGAAAGAGGACAAAAATAACATAAATATATTAACACTTCCCCTCAAGCTGGAGCATATATATCTATCATGCTCAGCTTGGAACAACAGTGATGAAAAGGACCTCTGCAAGAGCTTTGGTAAACATGTCTGCAATCTAATCTCCTGATTCTACATAAGATGTTGAGATAAGCCCCTTTTGGATTAAATCACGAGTATAGTGGTTGTCCACCTCAATATGCTTTGTCCTTTCATGAAATGCTGGATTATTAGATATGGACAATGCTGCTTGATTGTCGCATTTGAGATGCATAGGAAGAGGCACTTCAATCTTTAAATCGGTCAAGACAGATTTGACCGACATCATCTCCGTACTACCTTGGGCCATTGCTCTATATTCTGATTCCGCACTAGATCGAGCAATGACAGTTTATTTCTTACTGACCAATGAGCTGCCAACAAACACAATGAAGCCTGAGGTAGACTTCATGTCCTTAGGATACCCAGCGTAATATGCATCTGCACACCCTGTAACTGAGAGAGACATATCTCTTCTAAACAGAAGACTTGCACCTAGAGATGACTTCAGATATCTCAAGATCATGAATACTGCATCCATGTGCGTCTGCCTCGGTTGCTCCATGAATTGACTTAATCTACTTACAACGAACGATATATCGAGCCTGGTAGTAGTTACATATAATAATTTCCCTACCAGCTCTTTGTACCGTCTCTTGTCCACCTCCTCAGATTCATCATCATGGAGCTTCGCATTAGGATCCATAGGAGTAGTATCTGGTCTACATCATGTCATACCTGTCTCAGATAGAAGATCAGTAACATACTTCCTTTGTGTCATAACCATACCCTGCTGATTTCGTGCAAACTCCAGGCCAAGGAAGTAACGAAGCGTGCCAAGGTCCTTGGTAACAAATTGTTGTCCAAGGAAATCCTTAGCTACTTGAATGCCTTGTCCATCGCTGCCAGTGATAACAATGTCATCAACATAAACCAAAATGACTACAATACCTCTCTGGTTTCTCTTTACAAAGAGAGTATGATCTGCAGTAGATCTGACAAACCCCTTATGTTCAATCAATTCGGAGAGCTTCTGAAACCAAGCCCTCGGACTCCGCTTAAAACCATATATAGCCTTATGAAGACGACACACCATACTGGACTCCTCCTCAGCAGCAAACCCAGGTAGCTGTTGCATGTAAAATTCTTCCTGCAGATCACCATACAAGAAGGCATTCTTGACATCTAATTGGAAAAGTGGCCAATCACGAACCACAACAACAACAATAAGAATCTGCAAGGTAGAATGACGCGCTACAGGAGAAAAGATGTCTTGATAATCCACTCCATAGGTCTGGGTGAACCCACGGGCAACCAACATGAACTTGTATCTGTCTACGGTACCATCAGCCCGATGCTTCACAGTAAATACCCACTTGCTCCCAACAACAGACACACCTGGTGGAGCATGGACCATACTCCACGTACATCATGACTGTAAAGTTGTCATTTCCTCCTCCATAGCCAAACATCATTGACTGCTTTGCAGTGCCTCCTGATATGACCATGGTATCTCTACAGCTGATAACCCCACAACAAAGTGTTGAAAATCCTTGAAAAGATGCTCCAAGGATACATGAGAACCAATAGGGTGCATTGTGCATGCACGTTTCTGCCGCGAAGTGTAATAGGCATATCCAGATCCGCAGCAGGAGTATTAGAGATAGCATCTGCACCATGTACCTCAGTTTGTACAAGCAAATCACCTGTGCCGTCAGAAGAACTCAAATGCTCAGGACATACCTTGGGCGTGTTGGATGATGGAGGAGGCGCATGAGCATGGGGCCTTCGCTGGTAGACTGTAAACATATATTAGTTACTTTTGTACTGCTTTGCTATTTTCTTTTCTGATGTATGCTTTATGTAATTTACCCATAGGCTACTCTCCTATATAAGAGAGCCTAGGGCTGATGGAATAAACATGCTCTTTTATTTCCCCAACATAGTATCAGAGCGACGGTCCTAGACCGAAGTTCTTGAAACCCTAACCCTAGCCCCACCGTCGAGACCTCTCTCTCCTCACCGCCGCCGCCGGAGGCACCTCTCAGAGCATCTCGCCTGCGCCTGCGCCTGCGCCGTCGAGTCCTCCAGCCCTTCAGCGCATGTGCCTACGCCTACGCCTGTGCTTCCCTAGCGTGCGGTGTTGTGCGCGCATCTCCAGCGTGTTGTGCGCATCTCCAGCGTGCCGTGCGCGCATCCCTGGCGTGCGGTGCCTCCTTCCCCTGCACCTGCACGCATCGCGCATCGCGCACTGTGCTGCGCGCCTAACGCACGTCCCTAGCGTGCTCTCCAGCGCACCCCTCGCGCACCTGCACGCATCCTCCTACGCCCCGCGAGCATCACCAGCACGTACCTCGCGCATATAACGCATTTCCAGTGCGCCTTCTCGTACAACCCCTCTCACGCTCCCTGCACCTAGTCATCTCTGTGTGTAGTTCTAGCGCGCACACCTTCAGAGGAATGGGTTCAGTTGCTTGAAGTCTACACCTGCAACTAAAGCCATCTATGTCCGTGTAGACGATCTTATTTTCAGTCTTTGGTTACAAGTATGTCTGAAAGCAAGGCAGATATCCCATCTGTAGGAGCATTCCGAGGTTCAGCGCCGATTGTGAAGATGGATGGTTCGAACTATGAACTGTGGGCGATGCAGTTCATGAGTATGATGAAGTCAACCGGTAAGAAACACATTCTTACTGAAGAAGAGCCTGCTGAAAAGACTGGAGTTAATGCCTCGTGGGAGGCAGATGATGCATATGCCAAAGTATGGCTATCTGGAATTCTGGCAATCGCGATTGCCAATGATATTCTTCATCAGCCCACAGCCAAAGATATGTGGGATATTCTAGCCGCCACATATTCTCAAGCTAAGAATGAGACAAAGATTCTGCAACTTCAGCATGGCATATTCACTATTAAGCAGAAGGGACGTCCTCTACACTCACTGTACACATCCCTACGAGGGATGTTCGAGAAGCTGTATAGCTTTATGCCCCTGACAGCTACACCAGAGCAACAGAAGACCTACCGGAATGCTACCATGGTAGGAGTGTTTCTCGCTGCCCTTGATCCTGAGTATGAGGCAACACGATCTCAGATCTTGGCAGACTCCACTATTCCTCCTATGGAGGAAGCCTTTCACAGGTTGAGTCGAATCATTGTTCCTTCTACAGCAACGAATCAGACTGCCTCGGCCATGGCTGCCAACAGAGGTCGTGGAGGTTACCATCATACACATGGTCGTGGCCCTCGTGGTAGAGGAGGCCGTACTCGGCCAACGTGTACCTACTGCCATCGCACAGGACATACTGAAGACACATACTACTCTAAGCATGGATTTCCTGCATCTGCACGAGTCGCTGAGCAGATAGAGCCTCCATCTGCTGCTTCTTTGGATCAGCGCTTTGATGATCTTGTTGCCCGTCTAAGGGGCATTATTCCTCCATCTGGCCCAGCACCCACTACTGATAGTCATTCTGATGTTGCGACATCCGCTTCCGCATCTACCAGTGCATCAGGTAGTACACATGCATTTACTAGTAGTGGATCAGATACCTTAGCTTGGATTATGGACTCTGGTGCCACACATCACTTATGTGGTGATCAGAGTCTACTTACAGGATACAGACAGATCCCTCCAGGTCGAACAATGGTCATTGCTAATGGCACACATTCCCCGATTACTGGTCAGGGGGAGATTAGACTGACATCATCTATGCAGCTCAAGAATGTGTTACACGCACCTGATTTCTCGATGAATTTATTATCTTTCAGCCAAATTACAAAAGATTTACAGTGAAAATCCAAAAATAATCATTTTTTATTATTTATTTTACTATATTATATATTATATATTAAAATAAGTTGGAAAATTTTGAGATCTTTTGATGCAGCGTGGACTCGACATGTAGGGCCGTCTAATTATTTAAATTGCGGCCGTTAATTTTATTTACGTTTTTTAAGTTGTCGCAATTTTAAATAAAGAGATCGCGTGTGATCTCAATTAGTCTTAATTTGAATTTCAAATTTGGTAGTTAGTCGGTTAATTAGTTAGAGTCAGTTTAGGATAATTGGTTGTCGGTTTTAATCTATTCTTGTAATGTCATCCCTCCTATATAAAGGGATGAGGGTCCAATGTTTTAGTCAGTTCAAGATGTGATAAAATAGAGATTTATCTCTCTCTCCTCTCCCCTCTCTCTCCTTCTCCCCGCGTGATCTACACGTGTTCTTCTTCTCCCAAACCCCTCGTGTTCCCGACGAGTCTCTTCTCTCTTCCCCTCGCGGTCTACGCGTTTCTTCTTCTCTAACCCCGCGCATCCGGCGTGTCTTCTCTTCTCAACCCTTCCAGTTTCTTCTTCTCAACCCCTCTCTTTTCTTCTACCAAAAATCCACCATAAAAAGTTTATTATTTTCGTCAACGCCAATTCGAGTTTGCATCAACATGATAGCAATTTAATTTTTAGTAGACATTTATTTGGTCTAATTAGTATTTGTTTTGTTTATTTATTTCCTATGTAAAAGGCTCATTATAAAAGGCCTTGTTATCCTCTTTTTTGTTTTCTTTTTATTTTTTCCTAGTTTTTAGGATAAGTTGTTGCTTATTTTGAGGGGGAATGGCCTCTATAAAAGGCCCCCTTTTGTAATTAGGTTAATTAAGTTGAATTGGATTATTTTTCCCCAACCCTAACTCTCCCCTCTCGAATTTCTCTCTCTCACTCCCGCCTCCCTTTCCCTCTCTCTCTCCCCGATTCTTCTTCCCCTCCCCCGTAACCCCATCCTCCCCCTCCCATCGCAAGTCGTCGCCGCCCTCTACCCCACCGTGCCACGCCCTTCCCTCCGCACTCTCTCTCTCCCCGATCTCTTCTCTCCCTATCGCCCCCTCTCCTCTCTCTCCCCCAGGTTCTCCCCCCCCCCCCTTCTCACGGTTTCCCAGCCCCGCCCGCATCTCGCCTTTCTCTTTCCCCCGCGCCACCACGCCAGCGCAACCCTCCCCTCCAGTCTCTCCCCACGCCGCCTCCTCCCCACTCCCGCGCCGCCTCGCCCAGCGCCCCCTCCCCTCCAGGCTCTTCTCCACCAGTCGCCACCGCCCTCATCTGTGACCCTTTGCCTTCCCGTGGAGGCCCTCACGTTCGCCCGCCTATCCCCAGGTCGCCGCCGACCGTGTATCCGACTGTGGGATTCTCCAGGGCCGCCAATAGCCTTCCAAGCGCCGCGAACAAGGCCGACCAGATCTGAAGCGGGCCTACCAACCCTTGCCGGTTATGGTACGAGCGTATTATTCCACTTTATAAAGTAGTTTTGTGGCCTGTCTTGTTGCTGTTTGTTTGGTGATTTATTGAGATTCCAAGTCCGCAACATCGTTATATTTTTCCATTAATCATTAACTACTTGATTGCCCGACGTCTGTGGAAGAATCGGTATTATATTGCGAGTATCACGTCAATTCATTGTTGTTGATTTTGCTTGTCGTGCATCATTTCTTTCATTTTCGTCATTTTGATTCCTTAGTTCCATTGTTCGGTTCGTCATTTAGGTTATTGCACGCATAGGTTGCATCAATTTGGTATCAGAGCATGGCAACCGAATCGTCCCTACGATTCGACGATCCCGTCGCGCATTGGAAGATGCAATATGATTTGAGTTGCATATCTCATGATTCGCGTTCACGCGCACGTCGACACAAGTTCATGAAGCGCCTTATGTCAAGCCTCAAGGTTCAAGCAATTCGTCGGCAGACGAATTTTTTAAAAGCAGAGGAGAGTTGATGCAGCGTGGACTCGACATGTAGGGCCCTCTAATTATTTAAATTGCAGCCGTTAATTTTATTTACGTTTTTAAGTTGTCGCAATTTTAAATAAAGAGATCGCGTGTGATCTCAATTAGTCTTAATTTGAATTTCAAATTTGGTAGTTAGTCAGTTAATTAGTTAGAGTCAGTTTAGGATAATTGGTTGTCGGTTTTAATTATTTTCTATTCTTGTAATGTCATCCCTCCTATATAAAGGGATGAGGGTCCAATGTTTTAGTCAGTTCAAGATGTGATAAAATAGAGATTTATCTCTCTCTCCTCTCCCCTCTCTCTCCTTCTCCCCGCGTGATCTACACGTGTTCTTCTTCCAAACCCCTCGTGTTCCCGACGAGTCTCTTTTCTCTTCCCCTCGCGGTCTACGCGTTTCTTCTTCTCTAGCCCCGCGCATCCGGCGTGTCTTCTCTTCTCAACCCTTCCAGTTTCTTCTTCTCAACCCCTCGATTTTCTTCTACCATCGAAAATCCACCGTCAAATCTATTTCCCGCGCCGCGCCGAATTTCATTTTGCATCATCTTTACATATTTTTAAATTCCAAAACAATATGGCCTAGTATTATTATTCACTATTTTAACCTTTTTAATCATCTAAAAATACAAAAATTATAATAAAATCAATAAAAATAGAATAAAAAATAAAAAATAAAAAGATTTTATTTTATCCATTTTAACTATTTAAATCTATATTTATAGAGTGCGATTTTTTATCCATCTTCTCTTCTGTTTCAGGACATCCTTACGGGCAACGTGATTGGTCGTGGCTATGAGCAAGGAGGCCTCTATCGCCTTTGTCAGATTCCCTTTGCTGGAACCTCATCTCTACCTGCTGGACATGTTTCCCCTATGTTATGGCATCTGCGCTTTGGACATCTGCCGCTTCAGAAGTTGCGTCGTGTGTTACCTCAGGTTATGCCTCACACATCTATCCAATGTGAGGCGTGTCAGTTGGGAAAGCATCATCAATCTACCTTTCCCAGTCGTCAGTGTCGGAGTAGTACCTCCAAGTTTGAGTTATTTCACATTGATATCCGGGGTCCGAGTCGTGTTCCTGATCATCAGGGACACAGGTTTTATATAGTTATTGTCGACGACTTCTCTCGTGTGTCATGGGTGTTTCTGTTAAAGAATAAATCTGAAGCAGGGAATATTATTATCAATTTTCTTAATGAGATTCGCAATGTTTTTTCTACATCTGTTAAAATTGTGAGAAGTAACAATGCTTTGGAGTTGTACTCATGTCCTAACCAATTATTTCTCATCCAAGGGGATTATCCACCAAACATCTTGTGCCTATACATCTCAACAGAATGGGATCGCTGAAAGGAAACATCGTTACTTACTAGATGTCACCAGGTCACTCCTTATACAGAGTCATGCTCCTTATTCGTACTGGGGTGACGCTGTTCTTACAGCATGTTACCTAATCAATCGTATGCCGTCATCTGTTCTAGGTGAAGAGATTCCTTTCTCCCTTATCTTCCCTGGAAAAGAACTTTTTTCCCTTACTCCTCGTGTGTTTGGCTCGGTTGCCTTTGTCCACCAGTTGTCTCCTGGTACTGACAAGCTCTCTCCTAGGGCTGTCAAGTGTGTGTTCGTTGGGTACTCCAGAACTCAGAAGGGGTACAAGTGCTATGATCCATTGCGCAGGCGGTATCTTGTTAGTGCAGATGTCACATTTTTTGAATCGGTTATGTATTTTTCAGCCTCAGGTGATCAGTTGAAACCTCCAGCCAATACTGATGGTATTTACATGTCACCACCACCACCATTACCACAATCTTCACCATTACTACCACCAGGGCCATTACCATCTTCTGCACCTCCTATTACTATACATGTTTCACCACTACCATACCATTATACTCGCAGGCCTTCTTCAGCTCATGGTCATTGCTCATCACCGAGCTCGCCTAAGGTATGTTCTGAAGATATTATTATTGATGGATCTGATGATGTCTCTGAGCAGGATGTGTTACAGAGAACGGACGAGGATACAACTGATCTAGATGTTCCTATTGCTATACGGAAATCGAAGAGGAGCTGCGCGTCATATCCTTTAGCAGCTTCTGTGTCATTTGAACGACTAACTGGAGATTTCAGGAACTTTGCAGTCGCATTGTCAGCTGTAGCTATTCCCCGGAATTATCAAGACGCTCTGAAGGATAATAGATGGCGTCAAGCAATGGAGGAAGAAATGGCAGCACTCCAGTCTAGAGGAACTTGGAGTCTGGTTCCTTTACCTGCTGATGTGTCACCGGTAAGCTGCAAGTGGGTGTTTACAGTCAAGCAGAATGCATATGGCAGTATTGATAGATACAAGGCTCGCCTTGTTGCTCGTGGCTTTACACAGACATACAGGGTGGACTATCTTGATACATTCTCGCCAGTGGCCCGTTATTCTACTCTGCGGATCTTGCTGTCAGTTGCAGTTACTCGTGAATGGCCGCTATATCAGTTGGATGTGAAGAATGCGTTCTTATATGGTGACCTTCAGGAGGAAGTCTACATGCAACAGCCACCTGGTTTTGCTGTTGAGGGGGAGTGTTCCAAGGTGTGCAGACTTCATAAGGCTATCTATGGCCTTAAGCAGAGTCCCAGAGCGTGGTTTCAGGAGCTCTCATACCTCTTTGAAAAATAGGGATACAAACGCTCTAATGCTGATCATTCCTTGTTTGTACAAAAGACTTCAAGAGGTATTATTGCAATCATGGTTTATGTAGATGACATCTTGATTACAGGAGATGATGCCCAAGGAATAAAGGAGGCGAAAGAAATGCTGGGTAGAGAATTTGTTACCAAGGACCTTGGAGTTCTTAGATACTTTCTGGGGCTGGAGTTTTCCAGAAATCCATATGGGTTGGTAATGTCGCAGAGAAAATATGTTACTGACCTGTTGAGTGAAACGGGAATGCTTGGTTGCCGGCTTGCTACAACACCAATGGACCCTAGTATGAAGTGTTAGAAGAGAGGAGTCTTCGTTATGATTCATAGGAAAACCCTAGGCTCTCTTATATAGGGAGAGGCCTTACGGGTAAATTACATAGATGCCTAAATATAAGAAAAAAAATAGAAAACAAGGTACATAAACATATGATAATACTAGAAACTATCTCTACACTCCCCCTTAAGGTGGAGCATAGATGTCGATCATGCTCAGCTTGGATGAACATCTCTGGGAAGGTCCTCTGAGCAAAGGCTTGGTGAATACATCGGCAGTCTGATCTCCTGAGCTAACATGGGCCGTGGATATCAATCCTCTCTGGATCAGGTCCCTGGTGTAATGGCAGTCAACTTCAATATGTTTGGTCCTCTCATGGAATGCTGGATTGTTGGCGATAAACAATGCTGCCTGATTGTCACACTGAAGCTTCATAGGTAGAGATACAGCTACATGTAGATCTTCTAATACGGAGCGAACCCACATCATTTCTGTGCTGGCTTGGGCCATTGCCCTGTATTCGGATTCCGCACTGGATCTTGCCACCACCGTTTGTTTCTTGCTTTTCCAAGAAACCAGAGAGCCTCCAACGAACACTGCAAACCCTGAGGTTGATTTTCTGTCCTTAGGGCATCCTGCATAATCTGCGTCTGCACACGCTGAGATGGATAAATCTGCACCCTTTCTGAATAGTAGCCCTAATCCTGGAGTAAACTTCAGATACCTCAGTATCATGTGTATAGCATCCATGTGAACCTGTCTGGGCTGCTCCATAAACTGACTCACCCGACTAACTGCAAATGCAATGTCAGGACGGGTTATAGTAATGTAGAGGAGTTTTCCCACCATCTCTCTATATCTCCTCTTATCCACTTCATCAGTATCATCATCATATAACTTTATGCTGGGGTCCATGGGGATGCTTGATGGTTTGCACCCATCCATACCAGTCTCAACCAGGAAGTCTGTAATGTACTTCCGTTGTGTCATCACCAGACCATGTGCATTCCTTGCAAATTTCAACCCCAGAAAATATCTTAGGGTTCCAAGATCCTTTGTAACAAACTGACGACCTAGGAATGCCTTCGCCCTTGCTATGCCCTGAATATCATCTCCTGTAACAAGAATATCATCCACATAGACCATTATGACAACCGTACCTGCCGAGGACTTCTGGACAAACAACGAATGGTCAGCATTGGACCTCTTGAATCCCTGGTGCTCAATTAGGTTGGACAGTTTCTGGAACCATGCTCGTGGACTCTGTTTAAGTCCATATATAGCCTTGTGAAGTCTACATACCATATGCGTCTCCCCCTCAGCAGTAAACCCGGGTGGCTGTTGCATGTAGACTTCCTCCTGTAAGTCCCCGTACAGAAATGCATTCTTGACATCTAGCTGATAAATGCTCCAGTCACGAACCACTGCAACAGACAGGAGGATACGCAGAGTCGAGTGTCTCGCCACTGGAGAGAAAGTATCCATGTAATCAACGCCATATGTCTGTGTAAATCCTCGGGCGACTAAGCGTGCTTTGTACCTATCCAATGTGCCATCCGCATGATATTTGACTGTGAAGACCCATTTGCAGCTTACAACTGATGCATCAGGAGGTGCAGGGACCAAAGACCATGTGCCACGGGACTGCAAGGCCCCCATTTCTTCTTCCATAGCTAGTCTCCAGCATTCACTCTTCAAGGCTTCTTGGTATGTCCGTGGTATGTCCACGGAAGACAAAGCTGTGGCAAACTTCTGGAAATCACCTGTGAGTCGGTGGAAGGAAACCTGTGAAGCTAATGGATAGGATGCACATTGTCGTCTCTGTTTCCGAATAGCAATCGGAACATCCAGATCATCATCTGGGTCCACCTGTAAGGAGTCATCCTGCATATGTTCCGAACCTGACCCGTCAGTAGTAACATCATCTGAACATACCTGAGGCTTAGTGATTGGCTGATCTGCTGTCTGAGCGGGACCTGACCGACGCATATAGTGGTTAGGAAATGGTGATATGATTCGCCGTGGAATAGGTGGAGGTGGAGGTGGTGGTGGAGGTGGAGGTGGAGGTGGTGCTGGCATAGGAACTGACACAGGAGACGAGTCAGGTGGAAGACAGGTAGGTGGTGGTGGAACCAAAATATCATCAGCGGTTGTGGATGGTACCATTCTGTCCCCGGCTGGCGAGAAATACATGACCGACTCGAAGAAAGTGACATCCGCACTAACAAAGTACCTGTTGGTAGTAGGATCATAACACCGGTATCCCTTCTGGGTTCTGGAATACCCAACGAAGACGCACTTGACTGCTCTTGGAGAGAGCTTGTCAAGTCCAGGAGATAGACGATGGACAAACGCCACAGAACCAAAGACACGAGGTGGCAGTGAGAATAGCTCTTTGTCTGGAAAAATAAGAGAAATGGGTATCTTCTCTCCAAGGACAGAGGACGACATTCTATTGACCAGATAGCATGCAGTAAGGACAACATCCCCCAGAAAGAAATAGGAGCACAACTTTGAATCAATAAGGTACGAGTGATATCCAAGAGATGGCGATGCTTTCTTTCCGCCACACCATTTTGTTGGGATGTATATGCGCAGGTGGTTTGATGAATAATTCCCTTCAATGACAGAAATTGAGAAAGACAACGTGTACAAAATTCCAGGGCATTATCAGTCCGAACATATTTGACTGAAGAAGAAAAAACATCTGCACTTCATTAATCAAATTTTTAATAACATCTCCTGCTTCAGACTTATTCTTCAGAAGAAAAACCCAAGTGACACGAGAAAAGTCGTCTACTACCACAAGATAGAACCTGTGCCCCTGGTGATCGGGAACACGACTCGGACCCCATATATCTATATGTAACAACTCGAAAGGGGAGCTACTGCTCCGACTCTGACGACCTGGAAAGCTCGACCTGTGATGCTTTCCTAACTGACATGTTCGCAACGAAACGACGAACTTGGGGAAATCTGTGGCAGAAGATGGCGCATCTTCTGGAGCGGAAGGTGACCAAAACGAAGATGCCAAATGTAAGGTGAGACTGGACCAGCAGAGTGAGCGGAGATGCCAGCATAGGATTCCCGGACCAGCCGATATAGACCGTTCTGCTCAGAGCCACAGCCAATCACTTTGCCCGTGAGTATGTCCTGAAAAATGAGAGAAGACGGGTCAAATATAGCTCGACAATTCAAATCCTTTGTAATCTGACTAATAGACAGCAAATTTAGTGAGAACTCAGGGGCATGTAAAACATTCTGTAGCTGCATAGTGGAGGATAAGAAAAACCTCCCCCTGGCCAACAAGGGGTGAGTGGGAACCATCTGCTATCTGTACTGAGCGACCTGGAGGAATGGCCCTGTAGGCCTGTAATCTACCTCTATCTCGACACAGATGATGTGTAGCTCCGGAATCTATAACCCAGTCAGATATATCATGTGAAGGTATGAAGGCTGATGATCTACCTGAGGAACTGGCAGCGGCGGAAGAACTGGCTGAGGCTGTGGCAGCAATATCTGAAGAGCCACCAGATGAATCACCAGAAGACTGTGGCATAATATCACGGAGACGGGCCACGAGTTCGTCAAATCTATGATCTGCAGTAGACGGTAATGGAGACTGTGAATGCTCTGCAACCCGTGCCGATGCTGGGAACCCATGCTTTGAGTAGCATGTCTCCTCTGAGTGTCCAGTTCTGTGACAATATGAGCACGTCTGACTGACTCGACCGCCTCTTCCCTGAGAGCCACGGCCACGTCCACGACCACGCCAAGAAGATGGTCCACCTCTCCCACGCGAAGCTGCCATCGCAGATGGGGGGGAGTAGAAGAGCTGGAGGAAACTGGGATACGACTGAGCCTCCTATATACATCCTCCACTGAAGGAATGACTGCATCTGCTAAGATCTGTGACCGTGCAGCATCATACTCAGGATCGAGGGCAGCAAGTAGAACATCCACCATGGTGGCGTTCCGGAACGTCTTCTGCTGCTCTGGAGTAGCAGTCAGAGAATGGTACTGTAGAGCTTCTCGAACATCCCTCTTAGGGATGTGTATAGAGAATGGAGAGGTCTGTCGGCCTGCTTCATCGTAAAGATGTCATGCTGAAGCTGCAACATCTTTGTCTCATTTCGCACCTGCGAATATGTAGCAGCAAGAATGTCCCACATTGCCTTAGCAGTGGGTTGATGTAGGACATCATTCGCTATCTCCATCGTCAACGTACCAGACAACCATACTTTTGTGTAAGCATCATCGGCCTCCCATGAGGCATAGATCCCTGTCTTCTTCGCAGGCTCATCCTCGGTAAGAATGTGTTTCTTACTGTTTGATTTCATGAGGCTCATGAACTGCATGGCCCATAACTCATAGTTAGACACGTCCATCTTCACTATCGGCGCCGGATCTTTGAATGCGCCGGTGGAGGGCAAATCGACTTTCGATTCTGACATACTGCTGCTTGAAGAAGACGAAGGGAGAATAGACAATGTGATGAATGTCTACACCAACTGCATCGGATTTGAGTACGTGTGTAGACTTTTACGCACTCAAATCCATAAATCGGAGGAAGAGAGGTCTAGGGCACGCCTCAAAGGAAGCTTACAGCCCTTGAAACGTACCGAGAACAACGCCTATGGGCACTAGATCCCTACAGCGACAGATGGGAGGTGCCGCCGGGGATATAGGTGCCGCTGAGGCGGCTTTAGGCGGCAGGGGGGTGCCGCTAGGGCTTCGGGGGCTATAGGCGGCAGGGGGGGTGCCGTTGGGGCTGTGGGGCTGTGGGGATCCGCTGGCGAGACGAGAGAGAGAGCAAGAGGAGGGGCGGCGGGTGGGGAAGGGAGAAGAGCCCTAAGACGGCTCTGATACCATGTTAGAAGAGAGGAGTCTTCGTTATGATTCATAGGAAAACCCTAGGCTCTCTTATATAGGGAGAGGCCTTACGGGTAAATTACATGGATGCCTAAATAGAAGAAAGAAATAGAAAACAAGGTACATAAACATATGATAATACTAGAAACTATCTCTACATGATGCTATATGATGATGATACAGAGGAGGTGGACAGGAGAAGATACAGAGAACTGGTGGGCAAACTTTTGTATGTCACTATTACTAGGCCCGATATATCCTTTGTTGTGAGTCGTGTGAGCCAGTTCATGGAACAACCACGTCAGGTTCACATGGATGCCATACATATGATACTCAGGTACCTCAAATCATCTCCAGGTGCGGGTTTGCTATTCAAGAAAGGCAAGGTGATCTCTATCTCAGCATGTGCAGATGCAGATTATGCAGGGTGTCCCAAGGATAGGAAGTCCACCTCTGGGTTTGCGGTTTACGTTGGAGATTCTCTAATCTCATGGAGGAGCAAGAAACAAACTGTGGTAGCCAGGTCTAGTGCTGAATCTGAATATAGGGCTATGTCTCAGGTTAGCACAGAAATGATGTGGGTAAAGGTTGTGCTTACAGATTTATATATAGAAGTCCCACTTCCTATGACCTTAGAATGTGACAATCAGGCGGCCTTGTTCATTGCAAACAATCCAGCGTTCCATGAGCAAACCAAGCACATTGAAGTTGACTGTCACTTCATACGTGACCTGATTCAGAAGGGATTCATTGCTACATCCCATGTTAGTTCAGAGAATCAAACTGCAGATATATTCACCAAGGCATTACTACGAGGCCCATTTCAGAAGTGTGCGTCCAAGCTGAGCATGATTGATATCTATGCTCCATCTTGAGGGGGAGTGTAAACATATATTAGTTACTTTTGTACTGCTTTGCTATTTTCTTTTCTGCCGTATGCTTTATGTAATTTACCCATAGGCTACTCTCCTATATAAGGGTTCGTTTGGTTGCAAGGTTGGGTAGGGTTGGTTTGGGTTGGGTACTATTCACAAGGGTATCCCCTCCTCACAGTTTACTATTCACCCAGCCCTGTGAATAGTACCCAACCCTGCACAACCCTGCAACCAAACGAACCCTAAGAGAGCCTAGGGTTGATGGAATAAACATGCTCTTTTATTTCCCCAACATAGACCTATGGAAAGAAAATAGGAGACGGTGGTGGTGGAGGTGGTGATGGAGTAGAACATGGCAATGACGGAGGAGGAGGCATATAGATCTCTTCTTCATCCTCTGAAGGAGTAAGCCTGTCACCCGTGGGAGAGAAATACATAATGGACTCAAAGAAGGTGACATCACCACTGACATAGTACCTGCATTGAACATGGTCAAAACAGCGATATCCCTTTTGGGTTTTGGAATACCCAACAAACACACATTTGACAGCTTTGGGAGAGAGTTTGTCAAGACCTGGAGAGAGTTGATGAAGAAACGCTACAGAACCAAAAACACGAGGCATAAGCAAGAAAAGATCCATCTCGAGAAATGCAATCAAGAATGGGATCTTCTCCCCCAGCACCGAAGAAGGCATACGATTTATCAGGTAACAAGCAGTTAGAACCGCATCTCCCAATAAGAATGAGGAGCACGACTCTGAATTTAAAGGGTTATGATAACATCCAAAAGATGGCGGTGTTTCCTTTCGGCCACTCCATTTCGTTGGGAAGTATATGCACATGATGTCTGATGCACGATACTATGAGACTTAAGAAATTGAGAAAGTTGAGTACTGCAAAACTCTAATGCATTATCAGAATGTATGAACTTGACCTTTGCAGAAAAATGTTCTTTATTTCATTAATAAAAGACGGAATAACATGACCAGCATCAGACTTGTTCTTAAGAAGAAAAACCCAAGACAATCGAGAAAACGCATCAACTACAACAAGATAAAATCTGTGTCCCTGATGATCTGGGACACGACTAGGACCCCAAATATCGAAATAGAGCAACTCAAACAGACTATGACTACTTGGACCCAGACGACTCTGGAAAGTGAATCGATGATGCTTCCCAAGCTGGCAGGCCTCGCACTGAAAAGTGGAGCGAGGAGAGATCTGTAGAAGAACATGAATCAGCTTTTGCAGAGGAAGATAACCGAATCGCAGAAGCCACATATATGGAGAAACAAATCCAGTACGGAGAGAAGAAGAAGAGGCTCCAGAGTCCAGCATACGGAGATTGCACAAGTCTGTAAAGGCCCCCTTGCTCACGGCCAGTTCAATCACTCTTCCCGTGAGTATGTCCTGAAACACAAGAGCAGAAGGATCAAATATGGCACGACAATGTAAATCTATGATGATTTGACTAATTGATAATAGATTCATAGAAAATTCAGGAGCATATAGAACATTCGGAAGCCTCAAAGTAGACGTCAACTGCGCCTCCCCCTGGGTGATGGGGGAATGTGTTCCATCTTCTATCACAACTGATCGTCCAGGCTGAGGAGGACGAAAAACACTAAACTGACCTCTGTCACCACAGAGATGATGGGATGCTCTGGAATCCATGATCCATTCAGATAAGTCTGCCATGTAGCAACTAGTAAAAGCATTTTCTATACCTAATGTAGACGCAGATGCTGAGGCAGCAACCTCTGAGGATTCTGAAGGACAATTAGTGGATCTAGACGTGCCAGACATGATCTCTCTCAGTCGTGCTACAAGCTCGTCAAACCTCTGATCAGATACAGGTGATGGACTCCCAGTCTGTTGTGTCTGCTCTGCAACTCTGGCTGATGCAAGAAACCCATGCTTAGAATAGCAGGTTTCCTCAGAATGGCTTGTCCTGTAGCAGTAGGTGCACGGTTGACGGGGTCGAACACCCCCTCCTCTGCCGCGGTTAGAGCTTCCCCTGCCACGAAATACTGTATGGCTGCCTCTACCACGTGACGCCGCCATAACTGAAGATGACTGGTGCTGTAAAGTACTGCCAGAGGATATAGATAGTCTACTCAATCTTCGATACGCCTCCTCCATAGGAGGTATGGTAGCATCAGCGAGGATCTGGGCACGAGCTGCATCATACTCTGGATCCAAGGCACGAGTTGCATCATACTTCGGATCCAGGGCTGCTAGAAATACCCCAGTCATCACAGAGTCTCTACATGCTTTAAGCTGCTCTGGTGTAGCAGTCAAGGGTATGTAGCCATGTAACTTCTCGAACATACCCCTCAAAGAAGTGTAGAGGGTGTGAAGAGGGCGATCATTCTGCTTCGATGTGAAGTTATCATGCTGAAGATGGGTTTGTCGGAGGTATATCGCGACAAGAATGTCCCACATAGCCTTTGCAGTAGGCTGACTCAGTATATCATTAGCTATCTCTGTGGATACATTCCCAGATAGCCATACACGAGCATAAGCATCATTTGCCTCCCATGAGGCATTTGTCCCAGTCTTGTCACGTGGTTCCTCTGTCGTGAGGATATACTTCTTGTCATTACATTGCATCAAACTCATGAACTGCATGGCCCACAGTTCATAGTTGGTTCCATCCATTTTGACAATGGGTGTTGGACCTTTGAAGGCACACAGGGATGGGACATCCACTTTGTTATCAGACATGATGATAACTATCTTCAAGATTGGGCTAGCAACAAGAGATACCAGCGTCTACACTGACATACAGGAAGATGGTTGTGGGTGTAGACTTATACCACAGCATCTTCCATTCTTCTGGAGAGTCCTTTGGGTAACTAGGGTGTTTCTAGATGTTCACTTTACATCCTAGGTACCCAAGAATCTGCGGGATGGTATACCGCAAAGAGACGGAGCGGTGCCTGGGCGGCAACACGTGAACGCGTGGGCGGTGGCATGAAACCCGCGGCATGGACGCGTGTGCTGCGGTGTGGATGCATGGGCAGCGGCGGCGTGTACGCGTGAGGGGGGCCTAGGTGGCGGCGCGTGAACGAGTAGGCGGCGGTGGTGAGCTTGTGGCTAGGGTTTTCGGTGGGGGTGAGGATTCTAGGGCACAGGCTCCGGTCTAGGACCGTCGCTCTAATACCATGTTGAAGGAAAAGATTGAGTTGTATTCTGTCTAACCCTATAGCTCTCTTATATAGGAGAAAAGCTCAAAGGGTAAATTACATAAACATGACAATAGAAATAAATAATATGGAAAGAGGACAAAAATAACATAAATATCTTAACATGTATCTCATGAATATGTGATTCATCACACTAAAAATTGAAAATAGAGCTTCGTTCCCGAGTAATTGGCTGCATTTTTCCATTTATTCTGCACTGTTACCATTCATGCACTTAGAATTAATTCCTGCATTTTAGCATGCATATTTTCATTAAATAAGAAGCCAAATTCCCTTGTAAATATCACCTTTATTATACCATATTTTCTTCTATTTTTATCTATTTTTCACTAACTCAGAATTGGATAAAATTAACTCGATAGTATACGTATTACTAACACTAAAAAAAGTTCTAAAAGTTCTAAGCCTTCTCCCACTATGAGTAGGGTCGGCTACATGGATTCTTGCTCAATTATATGTTGAAAGATTCGACTATTTTTTTACGATGGTTGTCGACTACCTAATGCAACCCCTGCAAGAGGGGGATTTGAACCCTGGTCTTTTGGGTGGTAGACACACTGCACTACCACCAGACCATTTAAGTACGTATTACTAACCCTCACGTATGAAGATCTTCGAGTGGCAATTGAAGCGAGGCAGGTTACCCACTCAGGTATTGTGTGCTAGTTGATCATCTCACGATGATATCTCTTGCCCAAGATGTGGGCACAACCAGGAAGATGAGACTCATTTGTTCTTCCAGACCAATGTCCATGGAGCTTTGGATCCTGATTGTAATTTCCTTGGTTGTGTTGTGTGAACATGGAGGAGTTTTGGAGCTCTATCTACAGAACGTACACATCTACGTCGAACAACTGCCTGAGGCCTTTTGTTGTTGTTTGGGTGATTTGGCTTTCTCAAAATGGGGTCATTTTCCAAAGGGAACATTTTTATGTAGAGAATATGATTGTACACTTCAGGTCATTGTGCGAGGCTTGGTTCATATAATCCAAGATTGAACACTTCAAGGCATTGTGTGAGGCTTGGTTCATATGATCCAACAAGTTTTTATTTAGTCAATTTAGTGTGACTCACCTTGAGATCGCATCCTATTTTTCATAAAAAAGGGTGGGTTGATGTACCATCTTTAGTATATAGTGATGAGATTTCTACATCCCCTATATAAGAGAGCCTAGGGTTACAGGAATAAACAACTCTTATTTTTTCTCCAACATGGTATCAAAACGGAGGTCCTAGACTGGAGCTCTCGAACCCAAAACCCTAACCCTACTTTCCAGCCTTCTCCTTTCGTGCACCGCAGCCCCGCCCCATGCCGCAGCCCACGTGTCACCGCCCGCCCGCGCGACATCGCAGCTCGCACACGCAACCCCCTCTCCACACCGCCGCCGCCAGCCCGTGCAACACCGCCTGCACCTAGGGCTGTCAAAAAAATCTCGGGTTCGACATTCGCTCAGATTCGGCTCGCTAAAATTCGATTCAGATTCGATTCGAAAATAAATGACTCGAACCTGAACACGAGTTTGGGCTCGATTAAATAAACGAACCGAACCTCAAAAACATAGGTTTGCTCAGGTTCGATTCATTAAAAGTTCGATTATATACACACATACATACATACATAAAAGTATATATACATGCATATTGTATATGTAAGGAAAAAATACATTCTATATTAACATAATGGCTATTCACTTATTTTCACAAACCCATCCAGTCATCCACTCCGTAAGTTCCTATTCTCGAAACCCCACAGAACCCTCCCCTACGGCTGCGGTTTTTTCCCTTTGAACAGGCTGCACAACATTTATTCTTAAACGAACATTTAACGAGTCGGACCGAACCTTTATGAACCTTACCCGAGCCGAACCGAACCTGATTAAAGCTTTCATTTTATCGAGTTGAACCGAACCCAAGCCTGAAAGTATGCTAAACGAACCGAGCATGGATTGGTACGCTCAGGTTCGGCTTGTTTACACCCCTACGTGCACCGTCGCCTACGCATGCACCGTCGCTCCTGCACGTGCGTGCGTCGCCTCCTGCGCATGCGTGCGCCGCCTTCTGCACGTACGTGCGTCGCCGTCTAGCGCGTGCGTGTGTCATCGTCTTGTGCGTGCCACCTACACCCCTTGCAAGTCGGTCTCTTCGTTTGGATGATTGATTTGGGTGCACAAGTCTATATATGCACTCAAATCCACATATGTATGTGTAGACATTCAATCTTTGGTCTACGAAACCCTAGTTTTCTTCATCCGACAATATGCCTGAGAACAAAGTCAATGTACCTGCCACAGGCGCATTCAGAGGTACATCGCGTATTGTCAAAATGGATGGGACAAATTATGAGCTCTGGGCTATGCAGTTCATGAGCCTTATGAAGTCAAATGGTAAGAAGCATATTCTTACTGAGGAGGAGCAGGTGGAGAAGACAGGGGTAAATGCCTCGTGAGAGGTAGATGACGCTTATGCCAAAGTTTGGCTCTCTGGTACATTGGTGATCGAGATCGCCGATGATGTGTTACATCAGCATACTGCTAAGGCGATGTAGGATATCCTTGCGGCAATATATTCTCAAGCAAGGAAAAAGACGAAGATCCTCCAACTCCAGCATCACATATTCACTATCAAGCAGAACGAACGTCCTCTGCATTCACTGTATACATCCTTGCGTGGGATATTTGAGAAGCTTGACAGTTTCATGCCTCTAACGGCAACTCTAGAGAAGCAGAAGACATATAGGAATGCTACCATGGTAGGGATATTCCTAGCAGCCCTTGACCCTGAAGATGATGTTACTCGTTTCCAGATTCTAGCGGATGCCACTATCCCCCCATGGAGGAAGCATTCCGCAGGCTCAGCAGGATTACTATTCCTTCCACAACCTCTATTCAGACTTCCTCGGCCATGGCGATCTTTCGAGGAAAAGGAGGTCATTCTACCTTCCGTGGATGCGGACCTCATGGTAGAAGAGGTCGCACTCGTCAGCCCTGTACTTTCTGTCACCGCCCAAATCATACCGAGGAGATATGTTATTCCAAGCATGGGTTCCCGACATCATCCTACGTTGCAAAGCAGATTGAGTCCCCTGATGCTTCTACTCTAGATCAGAAGTTTGATCACCTCGTAGCCAGACTGAGAGATATTATATCTACTTCTGCTTCACCATCTTCAGGAGATCATTCAGATGTGGCAGCCTCAACTTCTTCCAGTACCTCTGCTGCAACCAACACCTCAGATACTTATGCTTTTACATCCTATCATGGATCTGACATTATAGAGTGGATTATGTACCGTGGTTATTAAGGTGACAAGGCGACAAGGCGTTAAACCTGGGCGTATGTACGCCTGGGCGTGCCTAGGCATTTTCCAAAGTGTGTCCTATGTATCGTATTTGAGACATGTGACATATAGTTATTTATTGCAAATGGATGTCGCATGTCTCAAATGCGACATCATTTTTTTATTTTTTAAGCGCATGTTGCATTTTGTAGATGCGACATCAGGGAGGTCGCTGGAGGAGGAAGGGAGGCCGTCGGAGGAGGGAGGCCGTTGGAGGAGGTAGCGGAGGAGATTTCTCTGTAGGGACGACGCATGGGGTTTCACGGGCTACAGGGTCAACTGAGGGTCGAATGCAATGGGTAATTTAGGTTTGGATGCTAGATTATTAAGATATGTATATTGCATTTCCAAAATGTGACATGTATATCGCATTTTCAAAATGTGCTATGTATATCACATTTTGTAAATATGCTATGTATATCGTATTTTCAAAATGCGATGTGTAGTACGCATAAAAAAATAGTCGCCTAGGCACCCAGGCACGCCTTGCCACCCAGGCGACCCAAGGCGTATGCCATTTTCTATAAAAGCAAGGCGCTCTTTCTAGGCGCACGGCTTGGGGCGCCTGGGCACCTACGCTGCGCGTGCCTTAACATCCATGTTATGGACTCCAGTGCAACACATCATCTATGTGAAATAGACATCAGCTTACGTCATATAGACAGGTTCCGCCAGGGAGAACAGTTGTGATAGTTGACGAGGCTCATTCCCCGATCACAGGACAAGGGGAGATCACTTTGATGCGTTCGATGCGTCTGTAGAATGTGCTACATGCTCTAATTTCTCTATGAATTTGCTTTCTATTGGTCAGATTACAAAGGATTTGCATTGTCGAGCTATTTTTGACCCATCGTCTCTTATTTTTCATGACATTCTTACGGGCAAAGTGATTCGGTGTGGCCATGAGCAGGGTGGTCTTTATCGCCTGGTTTGGACTCCCTATGTAGGCATATCTTCTCATTCGTCTGGATCAGTCTCTCTGTTCACTTGGCACCTCTGATTCGGTCATCTCCCTCTTCAGAAGATGTGTCATATGCTGCCGCAGATTTCACCTAGTTCTTCCTTTCAGTGTGAAGCTTGTCAATTGGGAAAGCATCATCGGTCTGCCTTTCCCAGTCGTCAGAGTCGGAGCAATAGCTTCCTTTTTGAGTTATTTCATGTTGACATCTGGGGTCCAAGTCGTGTGTCTGATCACCAGGGACATATTTTATCTTGTAGCTGTGGACGATTTTTCACGATTGTCATGGGTGTTTCTTTTGAAAAATAAATCTGAAGTAGGGGATGTGATCAAAACCATTATTAATGAAGTGCAAAATATTTTCTTTACCTTTGTGAAGTTTATGCAAACTGATAATGCGTTGGAATTCTGTACTCGTGATCTATCTCATTTTCTTTCATCTAGAGGGATTATTCATCAAACATCTTGTCCTTACACCTCTTGGCAAAATGGTGTTGCTGAGAGAAAGCATCATCATCTTCTTGATGTCACTCGAACTCTTCTTATTCAGAGCCGTGTACCACATTCATTTTGGGGCGATACAGTTCTCATAGCATGCTATTTAGTGAATCATATGCCATCATCTGTCTTGGGTGAGAAGATTCCTTTCTCCATAGCTTTTCTTCAGAAGGAGTTATTCTCATACACTCGTGTGTTCGGTTCTGTTGCTTTTGTTCACCAGTTGACTCCCGGTCTTGACAAGCTCGCTCCTAGAGCTGTCAAATGTGTGTTTGTTGGATACTCCAGGACTCAGAAGGATATCGGTGTTGTGATCCTTTGCGTAAAAAATACTATATCAGTGCTGATGTCACATTTTTTTAGTCTGTGATGTACTGCTCTCCTACGGGTGATAGGTTGGCTTTATCGAACTCAGATGATGAAGTCTACACGCCACCTCCTCCTTGTATGTTGTACCACCTCCACCAATTCCACCACCACACCACCTCCACCCCCTCCTACTACCCAGTCGCATGCGTCACTTATTCCATCTCTACCTAAATTCTACACTCATCGGACTGCTTCTGCTCATGGTCATCGCCCATCATCCACGGAGCCCCAAGTTTGTTTTGATAACATAGTTTTTGACGATGGGTCTGGAGATATATCTATGCAGGAATCATTGCAGGAAAACAGCACACAGATGGAGGACGTTACCTCTGACCTGGATATTCCTATTGCAGTTCGAAAGCAGAAGCGATCTTGTGCTTCTTGCCCCCTGGCTTCTCAGGTCTCCTTTCATCGTCTAACGGAGGATTTTCAGATATTTGCAGCGGCTCTATCTGTCGTGGAAATTCCATGGAATTATGAGGAGGCATTGAAGGATAGTCGTTGGTGCTTGGCTATAGAGGAGGAGATGGATGCCTACAGTCACGCGGTACGTGGAGTCTTGTTCCTGCCCCAGTTGACGCGTTCGTTGTGGGATGCAAATGGGTGTTCACTATGAAACACCGTGCGGATGGCAGTATGGATCGCTATAAGGTGAGACTTTTGGCACGTGGGTTCACCCAGACATATGGGGTGGGCTATCATGATACTTTCTCTACAGTGGTCAGGCATTCTACTCTGCGTAGTCTTCTTTCAGTTGTTGTGACACGAGATTGGCCCATGTATCAGCTTGATGTGAAAAATGCATTCCTCTATGGTGATCTACAGGAGGAGGTCTACATGCAGCAGACACTTGGGTTTGTTGATGAGGGGAAGTGTCAGAAGGTGTGCAGGCTACACAAGGCTATTTATGGCCTTAAGCAGAGTCCAAGAGCATGGTTCCAGAAGCTCTCGGACTTGATAGAGCAACAGGGGTTTGTGCGATCGACTGTCGATCACTCCTTGTTTGTGCAGAAGACCCAGAAATGTACTATTGCCATTTTTGTGTACGTTGATGACATTATTGTTACAGGGAATGACAAGCAGGGCATTCAGGGTGCCAAGGACTTCCTAGGTCAGCAGTTTGTGACCAAGGATCTTGGATATCTACGTTACTTCCTTGGGTTGGAGTTTACCAGGAACCAGCGAGGTCTTGTGATGACCCGGAAGAAGTATGTTGCAGATCTTTTAGAGACATGCATGGCAGATTGCAGACATGCCACTACTCCTATTGACTCAAGCATGAAGCTATGTGATGATGACACTGAGGAGGTCGACAAGAGGAGGTACAGGGAGCTTGTTGGCAAGCTACTATATGTGACCATCACCAGGCCCGACATATCATTTGTTGTGAGCAAAGTAAGTCAGTTTATGGAGCAGCCCAGAGAGGCACATATGGATGCAGTCCATATGATTCTGAGATACCTGAAGACTTCACCTGGTACGGAACTTCTTTTCAGCAGCGGCACATCTCTCTCAGTTAAGTGCAGATGCAGATTATGTTGGATGTCCAAAGGATAGAAAGTCTACCTCGGGTTTTGCTGTGTTTACAGGGATTTCCCTGATTTCATGGAAGAGCAAGAAGCATACTGTGGTTGTCAAATCGAGTGTTGAGTCAGAATACAGGGCTATGGCACAAACTACCACGGAGATGATGGGGGTCAGATATGTTCTTAATTCTTATTGACCTGACTATAGAGGTGTCACTTCCCATGCACCTCCAATGTGATAATCAGGCTGCTCTTTTTATTGCCAACAACCCCGCATTCCATGAGAGAACGAAACATATTGAGGTAGATTGCCATTATACTAGAGATATGATCCAGAAGTGTCTGATTTCTACTTCTCATGTTAGTTCAGGAGAGCAAACAGCAGATATCTTGGCATTACTCAAGGGCTCATTTCAGAAGTGTTCATCCAAGCTGAGCATGATTAACATCTATGCTCCATCTTGAGGGGGGTGTTGAGATATTTCTACATTCTCATGTATCCAGTTATTTTATTTCTTTATGTCTATCTTATGTAATTTACCCATAGGTCTCTCTCCTATATAAGAGAGCCTAGAATTACAGGAACAAACAACTCTCTTATTTTTTTTCTTCATATAGTATAGATATGCTAAATCATACAACTTGTGTTTGTAGCAATGTGCAAAACTTGATTCCACTGCTTCAATGCCAAAAACGCTTCAAATCCCAAACCCCTAAAACCGACTTCTTATGCACTTGGGTTGTCTTAAATCTCCAAATTTTCAATTTGATTCGGAAAACTAAAATAGCAAGTGATTAAATTTGTTACCTATGGCATTTGTCTTCAAGTGTGCGCCAATCCCACTATGTTCGTATCGAATTTCACAAGCGTAACAAACATCTGAACGTCCAACCATATTGGTACCAATAAAAACCATTGGTAAATTGTCATTGTATTCTGCCGACCCAAAACCTGTGTTTGAGAAATAACTGCCCATACACTGATAACAGAAATATGAATTCTTGAGGAGAGATGAGCCATGGTGGGCCCCTTAGTACTAAAATCCCATGAGTGAAAAAAACTCGGGTCCACGTCTTTAATCACCCCATACCCCAAAAATTTGTGCCATATACATGCTATGAAGAATTATATTTCTGCACAAGGCCACCGATTGTTGAAACAATTTGGTATATAAAATAGTTTTTTTGTTGACCATATTGTCTGAAAGGTGAGGGATGCCAGAAGGGTGTTAGTGATTAAAGCCGTCATAGTAAATTCTAATTGGAAATTCTAGATACGATTTGCCGTGTGATAATGATCTAATCGGAGATATTCTTGTTGCAGATTTTTGAGGAAGAACCCGTTCTGAGGGCCTTCGAATTGATGTGGAGACAAGGTGTTGGTGGACTACCTGTTGTTGACCAAAGTGGAAAAAAGGCGATTGGCAATATAAGCATCAGAGATGTGCAATTCCTTCTGCTTGCCCCTGAACTTTACAAGGATTATAGGTTAGAGTATATTGTCATGATAATCTCTTCTTACCATCTGTAAAAGACTGAAAATAATTGCGTAGGAAACTATGCCAGCTTGCAGAAATTGCAATTAATCCGGGATTTCGGGAGTATTATTCTTTTCTGTTGTAGACTTTGCAATATTATCCCCTTCTTTTTACTTCTTGAGATCAATTAGATGCATTCTCTTCCTCATAACTGAAGCACACTAGTCATATCATACTTTTTAAGTTTACCAAGAGACCTAGCTTTAAAGTTCCTCGGCTTAACAAGATTGAAGGGCCTAATGGACCCACACCATGCTAAAAGATTGTAGAGAGCAGTTAATATGACAATGCTATTTGTTATTTTGTTGTTTTTATCTTTCACTTTTCTTATTAATTTATGTTAAAAACTGAAAAATAAATTTAAGTTGCAACCAACACAAGATCAAAGCATTGATTTATGTGGTTCGAGATGTTAGGATGATTGTCCTACTCCATAGTAGAAGTGACCTAATATCCGTATTTTCCATTAATTGATGTTCTTACTGAAACTTGTAGTTAAGGCTCTATTTACCGGTCCCACTCACATCAACTCTCTCACAACGGACGATGTAGGACTGAACACATGATCACATGCTACAATAGATGGATCTTTTCAGCAGGATCCGATTACTCAGTTGACTTGACCCTTCACTTCCCCTCAAGTTAGAGTTTGCAAAGCTCAACTTGAATAAACAAAAAACTCACTCATACTGGATACATAACAATGCATACCACTACCACCTCAACTCAGTGCTAACTTCTCTAGTTTGATGGCAACCACAATGATTCATCTTTGTTCATGCCGATGAGTAGGAGGAATTGGAGAGCTGAATCTGAAATATCATTTGTCAAGCAACTAGGTAGAAATTCCTCTTTCGTGCACCGCATCAGTAGGAGTCACTAGTACCACAAAGAACCTTTCTAACCAACATTCTTTTCTGGGGAACCAGCGTCTCTTAAGGGTCAGAAGTAAAGTGAATACATATACGCAGTGTTAGAGTATGTAATACATGGGTAATTGGATCTCTCTAGGATCCAATTACTCTACTCTCATGTTTAGTCTCCTATCATTTATAAGTGGAACTCTGGTCTGTTTGTATTCTATATAAGAAGCCCAACACCCCATGTATCCATTAAGAGATTCACAATAGAATTGTGAGGCCCGCTCCTTCTCGGATCTGGGATACCCGTCTACATATTACCCGTAGTATTATGTTAGCTAAAGATCACATTAGAGAACTGGAAATTAGGGGAAATTTTTTTTTCACATTTATGAATGACATTCAAAAATTTACCAATAACCCACAGAACTACAATATGTCACAATTCTATTGCATAAATTTCCACAGCAGTTAACATGTAACAACAGAAATGAAATCCCAATTGTATCAGAAGAGAAATAAAAACATTATATAATACCTTGAACAAACTATAGCATGCGTATTTGATAGTAGTAACTACAGAAGCTGATGTTCAACTCTCCAAATATCACAATGCAGGTGTTATGCCTGCAATCCATGTAATAGGGAGAAAAGAACATCAACAAATGTTGAGCACAACTAATTAATTAACAATAACAGGATATTTAATGGCCCCAGCCTCTAGTAGTTGTGGAAGGGCTAGCCTCCCCGAGCCTACCCCTCCTCCTACCCAGCCTTAATTGTGTTTCAATCCCCGTCAATCCCCGTCAACCCCCGTCCTTAATTGAATGATTTATGTCCTACCCTGCCCTACCCGGCCTTAATTGTGGTTCAATCCCCACCCTACCCTGCCTAGTTGTGTGGTTCAGTACTAAAAGAAAGCAAGTAAATTGGGCTTGACAATTAAAATTTAAAGCTACTTGCAATGAAACAGGCTTTCAAGTTGTTTGGTATGTAAAACTCCATTCTACTCATACTACATTACTTACCCATATTAATCATTTTTATACAAAGATTATATGATCCATATTTAAACTGTCACCTTTTTAATTAATTCTAAATCATGTTTAATGGATCTTGGAGATGTTGATGTTGAGTTTTTGTTCTTGATCTTTATCTAATCTCTCAGATTTAGTGGATAATCTGGGATCTGGATCTGAGTGTGACTTCATATTATGGTTCTAAGGTATGACTCTAGTATAAAACCGTATATGATTTCCGTTCTTCCCCATCAATTTCAAGTTTCAATGATTTATTCAATGCCTATCATGATTGAGATGATTCAGATATCTTGAGTATTTAATGATTGACATGGTCGAGATGATACAGGTCTCTTCTGATGATTGTGAGTCATGTGGATAGACCATAGTAAGTGTAGATGGTGAGTCTGATGTTTTGATTCTTTTCTTGCTGAATTTCTCAAGCATAGTGGATAGTCGGTGGTCTTGATCTAGGTAAGACCTCACACTATGACTCTAAGGCGGTAAGGAAGCCTTAAGGTTGGGGTGCCTCCGTAGGCATGCGATGGAGTAAAATGCATCCTAACTAAGTTCCCAACACGTCCACTAGCTATTTCAACAACTGTGGTAGTAGTTCGTAGTCTGATAAGGATGATTTTCATAAATTGGTCTTTTCTCTTCGTCAAGAATTACTGGCGGAACCGTAACTAGCTCAACTACAGCCTACTCAACTGTAATTCATCTCAACTTTAGCCAAACTCATTTGTGACTCAATCCAATCTCAAATGTAACTCCTCCAAATTCAATTGTGACTGATTCAGATGTAGCCATAAAGGATTCAGATATATACATGGATGATTCAGATGTAGCATTGCCAAATCTGTTGGCGAAAAGTAAACAAAACTCAAGCAGTGAGGTAGCCTACAAAAGGCTCTTCCGTCTCGCCCTCTAATTGGAAGTGCTCCAATAGAGGGATAGGTCTACTCCAAAACTACGCCACTGAGACGGGTGAGAGAGACTCTCCGGAAAAGTCACTCTAAAAGAAAAACCGGCCCGACCGGTACGGGCTAACGAGCTCGAAAAAAAAACCAAGGGTCCTCCAGCCTAGGTACCCTAAAGAACAAGGATCAGCGGAACTGGTCTTTAAAAGAAAACCTGTGGATCCCAGGGAGGCGTAAAAACTGCGAGCGCTCGCGAAAAAAACCAAGAAAAAGACTGGGATCCTAGACCCACGCACTAAGCGGCCGCTGCCCTAACTGGGCTTCCTAATCTCCCGTCCAGCTGAGGGTCACCGCACCCTCGCACAGTCAGGCATAAAGGTCACCATGACTGGCACTCTTAATTATCAGTCATTAATGACTTGATCCCTCATCCTTTCTTAATCCTTTATGTGGTTGATTGTACAGATCTAGGTCCAAGCTTGCAAAAATCGGCCGACTAGACCGACTAGTCGGTCCGACTAGTCGAGTCGGCCTACTGACCGACCCGATTTAGGAGAGTCGGTCATTAGTCGGGTGGACCGACTAGTCGGACCGACTAGTCGGACCGACTAGTCGGTCTAGTCGGCCGATTAGTCGGCCGATTTTTGCAACAAAGATCCGGTACCCGAATCCGAGGACGATCCGAATGAATCAAAAATGGGAGGAGTTTTAGGTTACTGTCCGACAGTAACCTAAACTCCCCACCCACCCGACATTCCCTCGCGCGTCTCCTCCTTCACCGAGCGACGCCGCCTGCTCTCCACGCCGCCTCCTCCCGACGCCGCTCGCCGCCCGGAGGTCACGCATCGCTCGGTGGTCCCCGCACGACCACTCCTTCCTCGCCGTTCGGTCTCCCAGCTCTCCTGCATCTCGCCATCCAACCGCCAGTCCGGTTAGGGTTTTTTTTTGCTATTTTTTTTCGAAATTTATGCTCAAATATATTATAAATTCAAGTTGTGAGTTCATGTTATAAATTCAAGAGCCTCCATTGATTGTTGTTCTATGTTCTAAGTTTATTGATTAAATTCAAAGGATTAGTCTAAGTTCTATGATTGTTGTTGTTTGGTTATTGATTCAAAGGATTAGTCTAAGTTCTATGATTGTTGTTGTTTGGTTATAAATTCAAAGGATTAGTCTAAGTTCTATGATTGTTGTTGTTTGGTTATAAATTCAAAGGATTAGTCTAAGTTCTATGATTGTTGTTGTTTGGTTATAAATTCAAAGGATTAGTCTAAGTTCTATTATTGTTGTTGTTTTTGACAATGAAGAAGATGATGAAGAAGAAGAGATTGATTTGGATGATGACAATGATGGAGATGACTGAATTATTTTTATTTTGAAATGTTGTATCTGTCAGTGAACATTAGCTAATCTTTAGCAAACATTTGTTCTTAACTTGCTACTTTTTTCCTGCAATTATTTCTTTTTTAGCTCTTATAAAATTGAAAATTGCTAAATCTATGTATATTTATGATTGAGTATATATATAGATTAATATATTAATAATAATTTATATATTTAAAATAATAAAAAAATCAAAACCGACTTTTGCCCGACTAATTCCGACTAGTCGCCCGACTGCCGACTAAACCTTAGTAGGTGACCCCGCCGACTGCATACCGACTACCGCTTTCTGCAACCTTGTCTAGGTCTTTTTGATCAACGATCTTATTGATATAAATGATTCAACATTGATTTCACTTATTCATCTACCCCATCATTTCTCAATCTCTTCAATGGTCGACTTTACAATTCTAGGTATTTTGTCACTAGCTATCTTTGATGATATGTATAAATAGTAGAGTATACCTAAAAGATTAATTTATGAAGATGATCGGTCTTTGTGGTCACATCTTATTATTTCTAAAATCATAAGATCGCCATCTATGCTTTGGATATGGATCTAGCTAGTCTTTATCATTTTGTTATTATATGGTACCTAAACAAGAATCATGTCTCAATTGTACCAGTTCCAGTTGAGACATCAAAGGAGGGGTGTTTTCTGATCATTTGTCATAACATCCTATATATATAATAGATTGTATAAATAGTAGACTATACATAATGATCAATTGATTGATGATTTCTTATTCGTAAAGATCTTGAGAAATCATTTGTTGACTTTGAGAGAAGAGTTCTAATATTTTAAAAGATGAATTCTCAGAAGATCATCATATTTGCTCCTATATAAGTAAGATATTAAAACCGACCAACGTTTGTACATGTGAAATTAACCGGTGGCATCAAGGAGTTTGCCTATGATGATTAAGCCCTCTTATTCGAGCAGTGTCTCATAGGTAGATAGAAGTCGATCATAATAAGGCCATCCATAGTCTTTTATAAAAAAAATGTGGCAGCAGGGTCATATGTTGCAAGGCTTACAATGTTCATCTGTGAAGCAAGAGTTTCGCTAATTGAACAATCCTCAACAGATTTTGATTTCGAGCGATTGTAGCCAATGGACATATGTATCTAATTTCGAACTTCTATCCAAAAATCTGTTCAGAAGATATCACTCCCCCAACCTAGTTTACACAAAGTTACAATGGTATAGATAAAAGTGATTACGATTTCTACAGGTGGTGGGAATGTGAACTTTCAATAGTGCAGCATAACCATAATTCATGAACAATCCAAATCTAGCCCACCATTAAACATTGCTCAAAATGCTTCTTTACCTCGGTTGGTTTCCCTATGTGAAGGGGTGAGATCATGTGTTCACCATTCTATCTCTAATTATTACGAGTCATGACTTATCTGATCCCGAATGCAATCCATTAATGTACTATTAACTGTATTGATTCTAAGAGATTATATTGATATATTACAAAAATCTAACTGAAGTCAGGTCATGAATGATAAGAACAATGCTCCTCTAACCTCATGCCCTTTATTTTGAATGTCACTCTTGTTTCCTGTCGATGATATAGAGCATACTCTTGATGGTAAGGTTGCTTGGCTTAAAGAGGGGCTTTCAATAAAAGAATTCTATTATACGTATGGAGTTGATTACATCAAAGTCTTTTCTCTAGTAACCAGTATGAAATCCAGGTGAACCAAAAGTTGGCTTATTTGTGAGTTTGATATGACCAATACTTTCTTATAAGATAATTTCAGTTAGGAGATTTTTATGTCCCAACCCCAGATCCCTAGAAGACTTTTGTAATAAAAAATTTATAGGCTAAATCATGCATGGAAGGCAGCAAGAGGAGGGTGAAAGATTGTACCTTTGATCCTCTAAGTTTGGAGGAATTTTGTGGCTTTATCTAACATACAACAATAGATAAAAATACCCGATGGATAGAAACATAAAAAAAACTGAATTAGTGACTCCAACATTGATTTTAATGAAAATAAAGTGAAGAGAGATATGTACCTTTGAATATCTCCACTTTGGAGTTCCAAACTTGCTTGCAACATCCTTTTCTTGACAGGAGCTTCAGTTCATTCGGATCCGGATGTTACAAGAATATCCGATCTTAGAGGCCTTCTCTCGTGGGGTTCCATGTAAACCATGGTGTTTTTGGACGTTCTTATTCTTTCTTTTATGTTCTTGTTATGATTATGCTTCCGCGTTATTTGTTCCAACATAGTATCAAAGCGGTTTGTTTCTATAGTTCGATTATTCAGGTTTTATTTTGGTGATTATGGATGATAGTTCTACGTTCTCGTTCAAGTTCTGAAGATTACATGGTCGTGCTCCAGAAAGTAACTAGGGTTTCTGATGGAACCCTGATTCTGTGCAGCCAATGCCATCAACTTCCAGTTCATGCCCTTGGTGGCATAGGCAGCGCCAGTAGCCCTCGATCAGGCGTTGCAAAATGCTCCAGTTCCTCATGCACGAGTCGAAGAAGAAAAAGTGGCCACCTCGATCGTGAACCCTAGCACTTTCTTCCCTCGATGCGCGATCCCAGCATCTTTTCCAAGCGCTCGAATCTCTCTTGGTAGCAAACCCTCTCTAGTCAGTGTTGCTACCCTTCTCGTGCAAGGGCACCTCAACAATCTTAAGGTGGTACAACCCCTCTTCCAGTCCCTACGCGTACACTTCCCTAGTGGTTTCGTTCAATGGGTTCTCCCATCCGAATCCTATCTAGGCGATGACAATGATAAAGAGGCATAAGCCTTCTCCTTCCAGGAACCCACCCCCCAGGTAGCGAAAGAAAACAAAGATTGGGAGGGTGGCTCTCGATCTCCAGGCGGTGTCACATTCCCTCTTCTATGAGCACCTCCCTGCACTCGACTCCTCCAAGCAGCGAAGACATCCAGATGTCATGAAGGATGCTTCCTCCATTGGGATCCCTAATTCTTCAACAATAATTGGGCTTGATACCCTATTTAAAGATGTTGGGTTTTTGCCCCTCTATATGTGAAGAGGCGGCATATTTGTATCCATGAAGCCCAACAGAGAGCTAAAAGTCCATTATATGTGGAGAGGCTCGGTATGGCTTATTTTGAAAAAAAAAATGAGAGTGGGCCCAGACAACAAAAAGGGGCAAAGGAAGAGGCCTATTTAAAAAAGAGAGAAATGGGCACAAAGAAAAAAGCCCAATTGAGCCATGACCAAAAAGGGGGAGGAAAACTGGAAAAAAAATGATGGTGGACAAAAAAGTACGGCTTGTGAAAAAAAGAAACGGCTTAAAAAAAGGAGGAAAGCCGAAGGAAAAACATGTTTTATGTTTCTCTCAATTTGATTATATATGTACATATTCTGACATGGGAGAGTGAGAGCAGGGCATATTCCTCTAGTTGAGATGTATTTACAGGATTCTGTTGTGTCCATCATCTTCTACTCGTGACTCCTCAGAAAGCGATCTCATCTCCAGGGTCCTCATAAGATATGGAAGAGGTCATTCTCATAGCATATTCTTACTAAAGGTTTTTGTTGGAGTATATGCATCACGTATAGATGGGTAATTGGATCCCTCCAGGGTCCAATTACCATATCTTGTGGTTTAATCCCACATCTACTAGTTGTATAACTTGGAGACTTATTAGGGGTTATGTAAGAAGCCCCACACCCATTGTATCAGATGAGAAAGTCGAATACAACATCAGCCCTTTGAGGTGTTATCCCGTGAATTCATCCCACTCCTCACGGAGTAGGGTTCCATGTAAAAATCTCGATGCTCTTTATATTTATTCTATTTATCCGATGTTATGCTTCCGCAGTCTCGATTTCTAACATGTTATCAGAGCGAGTACGATTTTCGAGGATTTACTTTATGTTCGTGATTTATTCGAGATTCGATTCTTAGTTATTGCTGGAGATTCATTCTTGAAGATTATTATTATTGTTCATATATATGATTCGTTCAAGATCAAGAAGAGTTCTAGGATTTTTTTATGAAACCCTAATTCTGCATAATTCGGCCCACGACACATCAAGCAGGGTTTGTTATGTTGCATGTTCGCATCTGCATGTTTTGAAGATCACGTCATCGCAGAGATAGAAAGTAACATGGGTTTCTTCTGAAACCCTAATTCCTCATTATCAGACCGTTGACAATCAGATCCATCTTGAGTTGCATCTATCCGCCCTAGTTTTATTGTGGATCCAGTCATCATGCTATATGCACAGATCCTGTAACGGGCGATATCAAGTTCTGCATCTGTGTGCGTTATGCACAAATTCAACATCATTCAACTTTCTGGAGCAGCAAAAGCCCCAATCGCAGCAAAAAACCCAATCGCAGTCAGCAACAACATTATTCTGAACCAGTTCGGGGATCGATCTGCTCCACATGCCTCCATCTTTCTCTCTACAGCACGGCCTCAGCACGCGTGCACGACAGCACCACCGATCCACTCCAACTCACATTTCAGGCCACGAGTTGAAGAAGAAGAAGACAGTAATCTCCAGATGCTATCTAGCACTCGCGGAAAAAAAACGGAAGAAGCGGTGACGGTGATGCATCATCCTCTTGATCGTCACCATCCTCTTGGATCTCTGTCACACCAGGCTTTGCATCTCTAGGCGACGCATATCTCTCCGAGGCGACTCCATCCTACCATGCTGGCCACCTTCAAGCACCTCCTAGCCGCATCTCCAGTAGGCGGCAACGCCTCTCTGTGGTCTTGCGGCGGTGGCAAGCATCTTCCAGGCTACCTCTAGTGCGGCACATTGCCAATACTCCAACAAATCTCAGGAGGAGGTGCCAACAAATCTTGAGCGACTGCGGAATATCCATCGAGGCGAATTGGATTTGGGTTCCCACGAGGGGAACCTTAAATAGCAGCTTGTCCTTGCATTTTTATTTTCACTGAAAATTTTGTAAAGGCTCAGGTGGGCCGAAATATAAAAAAAGGGAGAGAGAATGAGAGGGCCCAACAAACAAACAAAAATGGGCCCAAGTTTATTTTAGCCCAACTGTGGGTTGTTTACAAAAAAACCGTACGCGGGAAAAAAAGGAGAGTCGACTACAAAAAAAGAAAATAGCCAGAAAAAAAAAGAAAGAAAGAACCAAGAAAAGTCAAAAAAATAATATTGAGATCGGGTTATGTGATTCATTGATTTTCTCCCATATTCAGGTCTTCTCCCAACTTGGTCGATGTCTTCTATCCCGACCAGTATGGGAGAAAGGGGGAGTATTGTGTAGAGTTATATGGCTCATATTTAGATCCTCCAGTCCAGATTTCAGGCCAGTTGCCGGACTCTACAGTTCAGATTTAGACTCTACATGTTCATATTGTTTCATAGTCTTCAGTTCGATTGTCGATGTGCAATAATTAGTTGTGAGGTCTCCATCTTTGATTTGACCGGCTCAGGGTTTTCATGTGATCCATAGGGACTCCAGAGTAGAGATCTCATTCTCTATACCATTGTGGGCTAGGGTTTTCATATGGTTTCATAGGGACTCCAGAGCAGAGATCCCATTCTCCGAAGGGAGAGAACCAGTTCTCCGACGAGGAGACTTTAAGACTCCATTCTCCAACGACCATGGACTCCGACGAGGATGTTTCCACGGCTTTTTCTAGTTCGGTCCTTCAGAGAGATGGAGCAGGTGCAGGTCAAAATTCTCCAGGCGGAGACTAATTGCAGTTCCAGTGACTCTGACAGACGTAGTACAAAGCACATGTTCTCCGACGAATAGACCCGGTTCAACTCATACTACAACCCTTCTTTAGTCCTCTTCACCAGCACGACATGAGAAGCAACGTCGTCGACAGCAACCAACAGTAGAGTATGCGTTGAGTTGATATTATCTGTAGTGCCGTATATTGTGAGTTTGAGATTTCTTTCTATTTGTCCAAGATGAGCATTGCTTGCTCCAGCTTGAGGAGTGTTGGAGTATATGCGTCATGTGTAGATGGGTAAATTGGATCCCTCCAGGATCTAATTATCACATCCAGTGGTTTAGTCTCACATCTACTAGTTGTGGGACTTGGAGACTCAGTGGGTGCTATATAAGAAGCCCCACACCCATTGTATCATATGAGAAAGCTCAATACAACATCATCCCTTTGAGGCGTTCTCCCATGATTTCATCCCGCTCGCGGAGTAGGATTCCACGTAAAAATCCCGGTGTTCTTCATGTCTATTCTATTTCTCTGATATTACGCTTTCGTAGTCTTGATTTCTAACAGTTTTACCTAAGAAGTATCATGATTTTATATGTCAAGCTGGTATGTGATTTAAATATATGAGGTACATGTGTTCCTCTTCCGGAGGCTCTCCCATTGGTTTCTCAAGAAAAAAAGATCGATATCTATTCGCCAATTATGTGTGACAATTCTATATAAACTTAATGTTATCTTTTGTTGTTTTCTCATTCAGTTTGGACTCTTTTCTTTTTCTGCAACACAATGCCACTTATCACAAGGCCCAGCAGGAAATTGATCGATCATATTGAAACATGTCCAAAGACACTGGATCAGCCGGGGACTAAACGGTACACCGTTATTGTGGAAACGACCCTCCATATTACTCCAATCCTTAAGTCATATATAGAGAGACCAAAGCCTCAACAACGTCCAAATGTCGACGAAATCTCGTCTAAATCTGCATCGGTATAATTCGAATATATTCCAGGATGGTCCAGATCATGATTATGTGCCTTGTTAACATTTAATCACGTATTTGGTAGATAATTGGTAGACCTGCTTGAGCTTCCCAGCGGGGGGTGGGGGGGTGGGGGGGGACATAGCGCGGATATCCTGTATACTTTCAGTTTTTGAACTAGCGAGTAACTTTTTTTTTAAATGACATTATTTTCTAATTGATTTCTGATATTATATGATGCATACTTTGCAGATCAATCACGGCTATGAACTTCCTCACTGCAGTGAGAAAACACATAGAGGAGCAACAAGGGCCATCGCCGCTGTTGCGTGGAGTGATAACATGCAAACGAAATGACCAGTTCAAGGATGTCATCTTAAAGCTCGACTCCCATAAGATACATCGGATATATGTTGTCAATGACGACGGAGATGTGGAAGGAGTTATCACACTGAGAGACATAATCTCCAAATTGGTTCATGAGCCACCAGGCTATTTCGGAGATTTCTTCGATGGAGTCGTCCCGCTGCCAGGAAACAGCAGAGTCTGAAAGTTAACTGCTTTCGTAACATTCCCAACCCTCACATCTATTCTTTAACCTGTGTTTCTACACGCTGCCATTTTCTTTCAGTCGGTATGATGCGTATTTGCATGTCGGTTTATGTTCTGCTGCTTGCTCAGATTTACGTCAGTAGGATGCTTTTGGTGAAATCTGCTCTGTGGATGCTATGAAGAGTAACTTTGTATCCCCAAAATGTTCTCAGAAGCTCTGTTCTGATGGATTTTCTGCTCAACCTCTGCCATTTCCGATGAATCGCACCTCTTGTATATGTTTACAGAGGGGCGCAGCCCCTAGGCAGGTTGAGATTTGGTCGCCAGACGGTGCTAAATAATGATTCATTTTTGCTAGTGGTAGATTGGATTTGGAAAGGCATGTACATGACATTCTCTTGTTTAGTAATTGTAGTTTCCTCGTGCATCTATCTATGCTCTGCTTGTTTAGTGTACTTGCTTCGGTTTTCGAGCTGATTCATGATATCTACATATGATGTTTCTTGCCATGATGGAAGTAGTAGGAACACTTATCAGACATTTGATATTTTACGCAAATATCTTTGATTTCTCTGCATGTACATGGAGACACCTATGAAGTTGTGCATTCTTTGCATGTACATGGAGACAACGATGAAGTTTCGCTTCTTTTACGGTGTCGAGGGAATAATAACGATGTTTATAAGGTCAAGAAAGTAATTTAGAAAGACTCTAGGAATTGTGGGGGTAAAAATCCCTTATTTGTTTGTTTGGTTTAGCTTGTTTCCATAAAAAGGAATGGCCTGACTAAGTAGGATAGGATAGTCGAGCTAGAACAAAAACATGAAGGAAACTTCACATGAGGTAGGGTCTTTCCTGAGTTAAAGCCAACGTCAATTTGAACATTCGAACATTCACTTGTATTTCTACGTGTTTAGCCATTGATTCAACGATTATGTATTAATGAAGATAGATTATACAAAATACTATTATATTTGGCGAAAATAGGTCATTTTTATAAGGCAATCTAATTATCATTTATTTACAATGTGCCATATACAAGTTATAAAATTTTCACCAAATTTATTAAGCTAGCGAGGAATGATGCAATCAGAAGGAAAGTTGGTGTAGCTCCGATCGAGGATAAGTTGCAAGAAAACCGCTTAAGTTAGTTTGGTCATTTGCAAAGGAGTGGTGATATACCAGTTAGGAGATGCGAGTGTTGGGATGTGAAACCAGCTAAGAGAGGGCGAGGATGGCTCAAGAAGTGTTAGAATGAAACTATCCGATGAAATTTTAGTTTTTCGGATCTTAGCCCGATAATGACCCAAGATAGATCTGAATGTAGAGGGAGAATCCATGTAGCCGACCGTACTTAATGTGGAAAAAAACTTTGTTGTTTATTAAACTGGCGATTAGCGTGCGTGCGCATAGACGCACGCAAGCAATCCTTCTAAGATTGAAGAAATTAAGAAAATAGCTCAATTAATGAATATGCTTACATTTTAATCAATGAAATTGTTCCAAAAATCAGATTGATTCAACTATGTACAACTGTTTATTATTAAGAGATCGCGTGTGCAATAATATAACTACTGTTGTATAGTAGTGGAATCAAAAGATAAAATCGTTAGACAGAAAACGGTTGTACAGCCTTGTTATCTCAATATCTTTCTATTGGTCCAGGCCGTGAGATTAATCATACATTCTTTGCATTGTAACGAAGATGTAAGACGCTAAACTGTAGTCTGTCTGGATGAGTGACAAAGGGACAAAGGGTGATTCAAGTTTATCCCCCCCTGTTCTTGTTCTGTTGATTTAGGATATAAAAAAATAAATACTGAAAAAGATAAAATAGATGATGTAATTATGGTGTGATTATATTATCTCAAGATAGCTTATTCCAAAATAAAATCTCATTATCCCAGATTTGTCATGCAACCTTTACGCTCACTGAAGTTTAGTAATGTTATTGTTGTTTCACAAATGAGTATTCTAATTTGAAGTCGAGGCAAATAGGGTGCCTTTCTAATAGTTTCCCCTGAACTTTATATAACGAAGCGAAAATGAAAACGAGATAAGTATTAGATTGCACCTAGCAACACATTAAGTTAAATGACGAATTAACTATACACGATTAAATTTTGATTTCTTTGTTTTTGACATGCTTTAACACGAGAGAACTGTGGGCGAAGTATCTGAACCAAGATAACACTTGAATACTCTACAGGCCTTAACACAACAACAATAATGATCGATCTGAATAAAACACAACTCTTGTTGGTCCTCTCTTTTAAAAAACAGTGCAGTCTCAGTGTCATATGAAATGATAATCACGGATTGTGTATCTTTCGTTTGATGTCTGTCTTGAACTTACTCATAAACCTATGAGAGTAAATAACAGATAAGGACCCACAGGTATCATCACTGTGTTTCCTGCAAAAAAATGGAAAATGCGGATATACTTCTCTGTTTTATGGTGCAATCAGATTCCACATTGTGAGAGGGGGGTCCATAATACTCCGAGAGAAAGTTACCTCTACTTCCTGATTAAACATTTCATTATGATAAAGCAACAGCATCCTCGGCTCCCATTTCCTTAATAGTCAAGTCGACAAACCAAGAAGGCATTATCAACACCTGCGCAACAATTACAATCATGGCACTGAAATTACTCGTCGTCCTTGTACGGGTACTCCTCCGGAACCTGCTTCAGAAGTTTTAGTCGCAGCTCATAGGCATCATCGCCACGCAACATATCTCGGGCCCAAGTGACCTCTGTTTTCATCGACACCTGAATCGGTAACGTGTAAGAAATGAGCACATCAAAAAGTAAGCAGAGCCATTTTTGTAGCCAAAACAAAGGAATGTATCTTTTTAAGCATTACATGCATTTTTTTGAAAAGCAACATACGAACGCATTTGTTATCGTCATGGCAACAGGGGTTTTTTAGAGAGAATGTTGTTAATAGAAGAGGGAAACACCCAATGCTAATGCCCGATTACAATTTTTAAATTTAGAAAGTATAAGATAATAAGATGTCCATTCATTGCATATTAGTGACAAAGCAAGCAGATAGCATACTGATTTGAGTTTTAATTTTAGTTGCAAGTTTGAGGGTATTCATTTTGATGTGTAAAAATTGACAATAAAATACGTGTGATCGTTGAGAATTATATGAGGCGTCCATACAGTACATATTAGATGGATCTTCTACGTACGAAAGCGAAAGTTTGGCATTACCTCCTGAAGCATGTTCATCACGTTCAATTGATTATAAAGTGATATGAATCAAGTTGGCTTTTTTCATGATTTTCCCATACAAATTGCTAGGTCAATAATTTAAAAAAGAGTAACTAGGAAATTTTAAGAAAATAAATGAGGTGTGTCACTTGACAATTGTCACCATCTCGAGCATTTGAAATCCAAAGTTCTGAAGTATAAGCGGGGAAGACCCCATATAACAAGGATTTGCCACGAATAAGCTTATCGTGCAATGATCCCACCATTTATCCTTCCAAGAGGAGGAATATTGTTCTTAAAGTTGCAAAACAAATAAGGACAACCTTTTGTTCTTAAAGTTGCAAAACAAATAAGGATAACTTTACGCCTCAAGTTAACATGTAAATAATCATGAGTTAACCATTTGGTTTGGGGTAGCGATTTCATGGAATCAAAGGTTTATGGGGTAGTAAAATATATTGGTGTTGACACCTTGTAATTAATTGGAAAATAATTAGAAAGATGATGATGGAGATAAGTTAAATGATTGAAAAATAATCGAAAGTGATGATGAAATAGAGGGGCTAAAGGAGATGGAGTAAATTCCTAGTTGACCTACCCCTGATCCTTGAATAATTTCCAAGGAGTTAAACCCTAGAGTTGATTCCTTGAATAACCCTCAATTCAAACAGACCTTAAGGAATAGCTCCAGCTTATCACACTCGCTCTTATCACTCAAATACAGATCCCACCAACCAACTGAGATTTGAAATAAATCTGTCATTCCCCATCCTTCCAACTTCCCTGGCATTCCTTATGCCCACACGAAAACAAGTTTCAAAGATGTTCACATCTAGCCAACCCCCATTAGATCACATGTAAATCACCACCACTATACCTTTTAGAAAAACCTCACTAGAACCAGTTTAGATGTACTCGGTCGTTGGTTCGAGTATGTGCTCGTGATATCCAGATGATAATTAACAAATGCCTAGTATTACTAAAGTTGATAACTTTGCCTGTAGTAGGTTTTGTTTTTCAGTATTTTGGTTCCAAATCTGTTGTATTAACGACATCCAGCAGAAAAATGTCAGATTTTTCAATTCAGAGTCTATTTCCCATTCAAAACTTGTTGGGTATTGTTGAATTGCCTAATGCAGCAAGAATGGGAAATTGGAAGGATTCTAGTTGCTGTAAAGTCTGCAAGGATTATCACATGGGGATGTGTGCGAACAAAGAAGCACGTCCCACTGTGTCAGCATCTAATGCAGCTCAAATAAGGCAAGCGCCTTCACAACTGCATAAACAGATGAACAGGATAAGAAGCTAATGCACGAAAAATGAGCAGTTGATAGATACTTAAAATCATGGTACTTCTACAGGTAAGCTCGCAGGGATAGTGAACCTGATGATGATGATGAAGCATATATCATCTTGCATAAGCCAAACCGATAGATGTGTGACGTTCTTAGGGAGTGAATGGAGAAGGATGGGGGAGATAGGGAGATAGATGGTAAAGAGTGAGAGGGAGAGAGCTAAGAGTGAGAGGAGCGGAGTTTGGTGGTGAAGGTGGGGAAATGTCATAAGGTCAGATTGCAGTAAATGCATAGGAGGGTCTGGGCAAATAAGCAGTGTTGGACAGCCATCTTCCCAATACAGTGTCGTTTGAGAGGACACGTGCATGGGGGTGTCAAGACCGCTTGGTGTGCTTCCATGTTGAGGTGTGATCACCGACGGTAGAGTGACGAACCATAGGCCTATAAAGGTTGAAAGGTCCTGTGATGGGAGGTGAGGAGCTTGGTCAACTAGTGATTCCTGATGTGAAGGAACTTCAGAAGATCCTTGTACTCCTTACTCAAGTCAGATCACAATACTCAAATTTAAGTACTAGACCACACCAAAACACCTATCAATCGGTGCTGGGTAAGAGGTGTCTGGACTCTTTTCGGTGGGTTAGAGGTGGAGATGATGCACTTGGTGAGGCATTGTTGGGAGAATCCTCCGGAGGGCATTTGACCCCTTCTCAAACTCTACAGTACTGATGTGGAAGTTGCAATGCAGAGATTTGTATGTGCTAGCGGAGCTGCAGTGACCTTTAGGCCCGAGTTTGAGGTGATTGGCATGTGAGCATCGGCTTTTGGTCTGAGATGGGACTTGCCTCCATCACAAAGCATCCAGCCAGATAATGGGGGTCATCTGTGCTGCAAGATCCACTCCGCCTCATGAGTCATGACCTCAAATATCAATTACAGCTTGATTTAGCCAAGCTCATAAAGAGAAATTTTGAGGAATTTCCCTAGTATTATCGAAATCATGGAAATAATTCTGAAACCCTATTTTTCAAAAGTTATTGTTTATAGTGTTTTTCAAGCAATAAATAAAATAGAAATACATATTTATATGCTAAAATCTACATGTCGAGATATTTGCGTTTTAGAAAGTAAATATGCAACGTCGAAGATAATTTATAATGCACTAGAAGTTTAATAAATAAAGGATATATATATATATATACATTATAGAAGATATTGGGTACTAAATACTTCCTCTGCTATATATAATAACTAGTTAAACGGAACCATTAGATTATCAATATTGACGAGATGGAAAAGTGAATTTTCAAGCAAAATTAGTGTTAGTTTAAGGTCATGTTCTGTGTCAAAATGTGCATTATTAAGAGTTGGGAGACTGGTGAAGGTGCACTTGACGGGCTTGATGTCAGGATCCTTGTCGTGGTTGGTTGTTGACATAGAGGCGAGGGTAGGAGGCTGAAGCTACCAACGTCGATCCAGATGAAGGCGCTGTATTTGGCTTTATGCATGGTCGTGAAAGAGCTTCATCAAGCTCCTAGGTCCGAGGTTGTTGGTAGCCCGATAATGGAGGTACAGTGAGGTGTTGAGGCAATGTCTAAGAGGGTGTCGAGTAATGAGGGTCACCATCATCTTGTATATTTGCTTTTTTTGTTTGCAGTGCCAAGTACGAACCTTTTGGAGTAACTGAAAAATAAAAACTTGGAGGGAAAACTATTATATTTCTCTTATAGGCCCAGCCCATTTCTGTCATCTCCCCTTCCTTCACCAGCACCGTGTCTTCCCTTCCCTTTGTCTTGCGACAAAACCCCAACTCAAATCCTTAGTCCACAGTCGATGACCTCCTCCATCAGCTCTATGCCTCACACTGACCCCAACGACAGGCTAACACAGCCCACCACCTTCACCTCTACGGTGCCACCATCCACCTTCACCACTGCCTCAACCTACCACGAGCTTAACCCCTTCCACAAGGACCACCCTCGAGCACTGCAGCATCCAACAGCCCACGATTTCGTACTGTGACCTTGTTTACTTTGTTTGCGACAAGAGTCCATGTGTTAAGGGCATTTATCATATGAAAAATATACAACAATAATAAAGTTTTTCCCACATTAAGTAGGACGTCCATTCAGATATATCTTAGGTCATTATAGGGCTTAGATCCAAAAAACCAAGATCCCTTTGGATAGTCTCATTCCAACACTTCTTGGACCTTTCTCGCCCTCTCTTAGCTGGCTCAATATCCCAACACTCGCATCTCCTAACCGGTGCATCGCTCGGCCTCCTATGCAAATGGTCAAACCACTTTAAGTAATTTTATCGCATCTTATCCTCGATCAGAGCTACACTTACTTTCCTTCTGATTGCATCATTCTGAATCCGATTTTTACATGTATGTCCACACATTCACCTTAGCATTTTCATTTCTGCAACTGCCATTCTCTGCACATGTCTATGGTTCACAGGCCAACGTTCAGCTCCATAGAACATAGTAGGTCTCACAACAGCTATGTCATAGGAATTTTCTTATCACATAGAATAGTAGAGGCTCCTCTCCACTTTAACCAACCTGCATTTATTATATAAATAACATCTCCATCAATTTCTCGATCATGTTGTAAAATAGATCTCAAGTATCTAAAAGAATCTTTTTTCTGAATGTTATCGTCACCAATCTTCACCTCGATTCATTCATCAATCTTGAAGCAGACCAATGTTGATGTCAAGATAGTCAATCTTTCCAGACTGGATCCTTACAAAAGATGAAGCCCTACCGTACATATCATTTATGAGATTAATGTATAGAACAGGTACTTGTCTCTTCTCCAAAACTCTCCACAATATCTCATGTAGGACAAAATCATAAGTCTTCTCCAAATCAATAAAAATCATATCAAGGTTCTTCCTTTTAGCACTATAAATCTCCATTGTTCTCCGGAGCAAGTGAATGGTTTCAATAGCTGAGCGACGTAGCATGAATCTGAATTGATTTCTTTTACTTTGAAAAATTGCCTCAACCTTCTTTCGATCACACGTTTCCAAATTTTCATAGTATGACTCGTCAATTTGATACCTCTATAATCCGAACAATTTTGAATGTCTCCTTTGTTCTTGTAAAAAAGGTACCATGATGCTTCTCCTCCAATCTTCAAGCACTTTCTTGCTTCGTCAAATAACATTGAATAAATTTGTAAACCAAGTCAAACCACGCTCACCAAGACTCTTCAAACTTCTATAGAAATGTCATCATGTCCTACATCTTTTCCACGTTTCATAACATTCAAAGCCTCCTCTACTTCTTTCCTTTGTATTTGTCTATAGCTTGCACGATCCAAGTAACTTTTACTACTAGCTACATCTCCCAAAGTGATATATCTATTTCCTTCCTCAATGAAAAGCTTATGCAAATACTGCTTCCATCTAGTTTTTTATATCCTTCTGAGTAACAAGCATGTATCCATCTTCATCCTTAATGCATCTCAATTGATAAAGGTCTTTAATCTTTCTTTTTCTTGCTTAGACCAATCTGAATATATCCTTCTGGCCCTCCTTAGAGTCGAGATTTTTATACAAATTTTATAAGCTTTTGACCTAGCTTCACTTACAACCTTCTTTGTCTCCTACTTCGCTATTTTGTAGTTTGTGACAGTTTCATATGTTCTATCCTTAGACATAGCTTTAAAGTATGCTCTTTTAATTTTAAGCTTCTTTTGCACCTCTCCACTCCACCAAGCCTCCTTTTGGCCTGGAACTCCTCTCTTTGACTCACCTAGCATCTCTTTGGCTACCCTTCGGATACAAGATGATACCGCCTCCCACATCTCGTTTGCACTTCTATTACAATATGAAGATAAGTTTTCTAAAACCTTCTCCCTGAAGCTTGATTGCTTCAAATGAAGATTCCATCACTAGTTCTAGTGATCTTAGAGACCCTCCTTTTCGTCACCAACCTTTTTATTTGCACAATGATGATTAACAGGCGATGTTGGGTTGTCAAACTCTCTCTAGGAATTACTTTGCAATCTTTGTAACACAACCAATCTCTTCTCCTCAACATAGAGTAATCTATCGGTATTCTAGTCAAGTCAACTCTTATAAGTAATTAAATGCTCCTTCCTCTTCTTGAAGAGAGTGTTTGCTATGAAAAGATCATAAGCCGTTACAAAATCTTGAATGACTTTTCCCACGTCATTTCTATCCATGATACCATGGCCTCCATGGATACTAACATACCATGAAGCATCATTTCTCACATGTCCGTGAAGATCTCCATCTAGGCAAATCATCTCTGTCTGTGGGATTCCTTGAATATTCTTATCCAAATCCACTCAAAAAACATGTTTAATCTTTTCATCTAAACCAATTTGTGGTGCATAAACTGAGATGATATTCAAAATTTCTTCTTAGAGCATCAATTTTAGCAAAATAATCCGATCTTCGAATCTTTGCACATCAACCACGTTATCCTTCAAGTCTTCATGAACAACTACTCCAACACCATTTCTACCCTTATCTTTACATGAATACCAAGCTTAAGCATGTCTTCTCGATCTCCCTTGCTTTCTCTCCAACCCATTTCGTCTCTTGGAGACATAGTATCTGAATCTTCCTTCTTTCCATCGTATCTACTATCTCCATCGATTTACCGGCAGAGTATCAATATTCCAACTACATATCTGCAACTTCATACAACCTCTTTTGGACTAACTTCTTTACTCACATGAGTCCATAATGCGAGAACCGTTGTAAATTTTGGATTGCATCCAAACGGCGATGCCATGGAACTAGCTTATTTACTCGTATGTGTTCCTCATGCGAGAACTCTTGCAAATTTTGAACTACACATGAGAAGTGATGTAGCAACCCTTGCCAACTTCTTATTGCATTCGGACGATGCAACATGTCGCTAGTAGGGAATACCCCAACGAAATCTAAATCTTTGCTTAAATCCATGTTGAAAAGATCCGAACTGTTTAGAGATAAATTCATAAATAGTGTTCTTAAAATAAACAATATTTAAGAATTTATCTCTCTTGCACTGGTTGTCAGCTACCTAATGCGCAACCCTCCTCATTTACCCAGGCGTGGGACCGGTCATGGCTGAGTTTATCACATGAAAAATATAACCTTTCAAATTTGTTTGCCATCGAGGTAGTTGCTATACAATGTGTGGAAAGACCAATCTCATTATTCTTACATGGTTGGTAGTTTATGTTGGAATAATTTGTACAGTTTGATTAAAGAAATGATTTTTGTTCGAGAATGTATCATAGATGAGTAGGATATAATTACCACTTCCATAAGTTTAGACCCACATCGTCTGTGAGTGGGACTTGTCTTACTGATTCAGCTATATAAGAAACCACACACCACATGTAACAGTTGAGAGAAAGCAATAACATAGTGTCCGATCCTTGAAAGGCCTTCTCATGTGGTTTCGTGACTTTCATCCCCCTCCTCATGGAGTAGGGTTCCACATAAAATCCAGGTGTTCTTATTGTTCTTTATTTGTTTATCTCTAGTTAAGCTTCCATATTATCGTGTTCTACATGATATCAGAGCGGGTTCGATTTTATGGATTTGTTCTTGAAGATTTATTGTTGAACATTTTTTTTGAGAAAACGGTGGGATGGATCTCCTTTAGAGGTCCATCAAATAATATATATATAAAGGAATAAAGAAATAATGACATCTGTCAAGATTCAAAGAGGGTCATGGCATGTCTTAGTACATTTTCAAAGTAAAATCTCCCTCCTTCAAAGACCACTCCATTCCTAGCCAACCAAAGCGACCAAATAGCTGCACAAGCCTTCATTCTCCATTCCTCATAGCCACATCAGCTTCTATTGAACGACTCCCAGAAAGAACCCCTATCAATTCAAATCAGGCACGGGATGTTCGCGTTCTGCCACACCTCTATCGATCATGGGCACCTGAAAAATAAATGATCTATGTTCTCCGTCTGGATCTCACATCTTCTACACCCCCCCTGCTTCTGGAAAAATCCATGCCCTTCAGGTCGCCGTTAAGATCCGCTCCCTCCTAAGTCGCCATAAAAACACCTTCAGCCTAGCTGGAACCCTCCAGCTCTAGATCTTCGCACAATCCCGCAAAGAGCTCCAAATTTATATCAGGTAACTGAGTAGAAAATACTCTGTAAGACTTCTTGACAGTGAAGGAACCGTCTCTCCGGCACCAAAAGTCCCTCCATTTCGATGGCACTTCCAATCTAGCCATCCTGGTAGAGAGACCCAAAAACTCCTCAACTCTCTGATCAGACAACTCTGCCACAAAACCAGGCATCCACGAATTTTTGCTTATCGGTTCGAGTCCGAGGATTTTTTTTTCAACATGGTTTGTTTTAAGGTCCCTGATGGAACCCTAATTCTCCATTGTCGACGCCCACTGCAACGCTGATCTGATCGACAATCACATGGATCTGTTTGGGTTCACTGAACTCTATATTCTCCAGTTCAATCGTCATCGAGCTCGAAATCAAGTAGGATTTTTTTGAACCCCAATTCATAGGTTCCCCAATGTAACCCTAGAAGCAACACAAAGAAGAAGACATCGACGAAAGGGGCCCTCATCTCTATCAGCATGTGGTGGCCTCATTTCGCATCGAAGGGAAACCATTAGAGGCCAATCTTCAGTCCATGCACTTGCAAAGAAAGAATTCGCCCTCAGTTCTCGAAAAAAAGGCTCCACAGGCAGTGGCAAGTCCAACATTAATATTGAACACCCATGGCATCCCTTGCTCCAATCCCAAGGTGTCGTCATCTCCTCCGAGCACCGCCACCAGAGCATATCGGCCCTCACGCTCCAGCCTCCCTCGTAAGATGCACAAGAAGTGCTAACAGATCAATGTTCTATTCTCCCACACATGCAATGACGATGATTACACGCATCTCCAACACCTTCTCGCAATGACGATGATGCTCCAGCCTCCAATCTCCAACGTGTACAATGCTCCAACCTCTTGTGCATGCCCGATGCTCTGCCACACTCCAAGAGACGGCCTCAAGACCCCATGACAACATGGGCTCAGGAAAACCCTATCATGAGAAGACAATGGGAGTAGAAACCCTTTCGGTTTTATTTTAAAAAATATTGGGGGAGTGAATTTGGGTTGCTACTTTCATATTCATAAAAAAAAGGGGGGAGAGGATTTGTCAATGACTCGTTAATGACTAATGCTGGAAATAGAAAAAGTGGAAGAGCATGGTGTTTTGGGCTCGGTCCGAAGTAGAAAAAATAAGAGCCTGATGAGAAGAAAATGAGGTCGGATTTAGGGGCATGTGCTATAGTTATTAAAAAAGGAATTTTGTGATTGAAAAAAAACTACCGTACAAAAAGAAGCCGTACAAAAAAAGAAAGTCAAGAAATAAAGGATAATTGCTTATTTTAAAAAAATGATGATGAGTTTGTGTTCACCATCTTCATTTTCTTCTCATAACTCGGTCGATGTCGTAATTTTTCAACAAGTATGGGAGAAAGGGGAAGTATTGTGTAGAGCTTTCAGTTTCAGACTCTACTATCGAGGAACTCCATGTTTGAATGACCCAATTTTTTTGAGTTCTCCAGAGAGACAAAGTTTCAAACTCCATTCTCCAGTGATCGTGAACTCCAGTACAAGATCCTTTCGAGGTTCCTATGAGAGAGAATCCACTTCGAGGTCCCATGAGAAAGACACATCTTCAAAAATGAGAGAGACACATCTTCAGAGATTCACGTATGGCTATTCTCACAACATTTTTTATTTGGTCCTTCAGAGAGATGGAGCGGTCTTCAATGAAGGAGACAGTTGTGGGCCACAGTTCTCCACGAGGAGGCTCATTTCATTTTTAGTTACTCAGCAAAGTGCATAGCACATGTTCCCCAATGAGGAGACTTAATAGCACATGTTCCCCAATGAGGAGACTTACTCCAATTCAGGTGACTCTATCAGACATAGTACAAAACACATGTTCTCCGATGAGGAGACTCGGATCATACTCCAGCCCTTCAGTTCCTCTTCATAAGCACAGTACGAGAAGCAACGCCCTCAACAGGCAGCTAGTAGAGTATGCATTGAGTTGACATTGTTCGTAGTGCCTTGTATTTGTGTGAGCGATTTTTCCTATTTGTCCAAGCTGAGCATTGAATGCTCCAGCTTAAGGGGGGTATTGGAGTATGCGTCATAGATGGGTAATTGGATTCATTCGGGGTCCAACTACCACTTCCACAGGTTTAGTCCCACATCCTCTATGAATGGGACTTGGTCTTACTAGTGGGGCTATATAAGAAGCCCCACACCAGTAAAACAGTTGAGAGAAAGCAATAACAAAGTATCCCCCTGTTGAGAGGCTTTCTACCGTGATTTCATCCCGCTCCTCATGGATAGGGTTCTACGTAAAATCCTGGTGTTCTTATTATTCGTTATCTGTTCATCTCTGCTTACACTTCCGTGTTGTCATTTTCTACAGTATAGTTGAAGTTTTGCATTAGTTTTGATATTCCTCAAATTTAATTTGCATAACATCTGCATTACCAAGTTAAGCCTTTATTACTATAGATGAAATGGAAATGTTCCAAGGGTCCTATAGTACTGGTCACTACTGGCAAATGTTGAGGCGGCGATGTCGGACGAGCCTGATGGAGCGCTAGAAGATCCAGAAATGTGAAGCATGATCTCCCTCAGACAGAAGACAAATTCATTGAACCTCTGGTCAGTAGTAGTGACAGGAGCAACAGAAGTCTCAACCTACTCAGCAGCATAGTTAGATGCCGGAAAGCCATGCTTAGAATAGCATGTGTCCTCGGAGTGACCAGAGCGATGACAATAAGTGCATGTATGACATGGACAAGACCCTCCCCTGCCATAGACACCATGTCCTCTGAACTGAGAAGATCCTCCTCGACCTCGAGATATGGCCATCACTAGGAGGTCTAAGATGAACTGACAATGGAGTTGTGATCATGTTGATTCTACATATGCTTCCTCCATGGGAGGTATGGTAGCATCTGCAAGTAATTGAGATCATGCGACGTCATCATACTAAAGATCAAGAGCCGCCAAGAAAATGCCATCCACAACGACGTTCATGTATGCATTTTATTGTTCCAGAGTAGCTGCAAGAAGCATGAAGATATAGAGCTTCTCAAGATGCATGTAAGAGATGTGTATAACGTATGAAGGCTACTGTATCTTTGTCTCATTCCTCGCCTGAGAGTATGTGACAACAAAGATGTCCCACATCATCATGGATGTGGGTTGATGTAGGATATTGTCGGCTATCTCCACAACAAGGGTATCAGATAGCCACAAACGCGTATATGCATCATCTGCCTCTTAAGAGGTATTAATCCCAGTGTTGTTAGTCGACTCCTCCGATGTCAGAATGTGCTTCTTCCCATTGTACTATATAAGGCTCGTGAACTACATGGTCTACAACTCGTAGTTGGTCCCATCCATCTTGACAAAGGGCACAAGACCTTTGAAAGCGCCCGAAGATGGGATTGTCGACCTTGTTTTCTAACATGATGCCGGAAACATACGGAGACTAGGGTTGTAGATTGAAGCAAACACGTCTACACGAATATAAAGAGAATCAGATGTGTTTGCAAACTCATGCCACAACCATTCCAATCAACTGACAGAGCGCTCTAGGACTCGTAGATAACCTAGAAGTCTGATTTCATTGCAAACGGCCCAAAATCAGACCATTTAAAGACCTTGAGAGGCACAACTTTGTGATAGAAAATCTCCCATGCCCTAGATTTCGATGGGTGGCATTAAAAATAGGGTTAGAATTATCTTTGTCCTACGAAGGAGGGCACGAGGCTGCAAAGGACTCCCATACAGGTCCTAGAGTTGCAGAGGTGTCGTTGTTGGGGTGGTGCGACGACTGGCAATGCCCTATGGCAATTGGCCGATGCTACCTGGAGTCTCCAACAACCACCGGTAGCTGTTGTGGTGGTCGGTGGTGGCACGGGTCCACATGTTTGGTGGTGTGGGCCAAGGGTGGCCGCACGTGTGGTGGTGTGGGGCAGCGAATGAATGCACATGGACGTGGAGAAGTGGCTGGCGGGTGGGGAAATGGTTAGGGCAACAGAACTCCAATCTAAAACCATCGCTCTGATACCATGTGGAAAGAGAAGATTAAATTTAAGTATTCATAAGTCTATATGGTTCTATTATATAGAGAGGAGAAACCATGTTCGACAAATTACATAATAGAGACAGGAAGATGGGAAAATACATAAAAATTGACAAGATAATATAACTATCAATAACATATATATAAGAATAGGATTGAAATGCAAAAATATATAAATAAAAACTCTACCAAATCCTATTTTACTCCTAAAACCAATCCTGATTTAAAAATAAATAGTCCAGGATATTTCTGGAGATTTCAATTGTTCTTTAATTAATTCAAACAAAAAAATAAAGTCTTTGCCAAACTCGAAGGGGACAAAAAATCCTAAATTTGACCTAAGAATCAACTACCCTCTCATCGAAAATTCCTTTCTTGATGAAAAGGAATGGGCACGCCACATAAACAATTGAAGTTATGTGAGCCCCTTATGTTACCCTATAAGAAAAGCTCGCAGGCCTCTTTACATCTATCATTCTTTTACAAAAAAAAATCAACATAAGGATATGGTAGCAATTTTATGGCCCTCATTAAATATCCTATTATCTTTGATATTTCCCCAAATTTAACCATCCATGATGAGTTTTTAGGAGCGGAGGTTCCTCGCAAATGCCTTGATTCATCTTCATACTCCATGAATTCACAAGCGTGTGGGGAAAGAAATCATGCTTGTACGGAAGAACCACGCCCGGATTAGGGATCATTGGTTCACACAGCAATTGTGGCAGCATTGGTTGATTTTGGGCCGCAAAAGAGGAAGCTCGCACTGGGCTCCAGTTGAGGTGATACATTGTATTGGAGCAGCGAGGGTTATCTAAGAAGTGATAACTGCAACCAAAAGTGCCAGTGGCTGGGTTGTGGGGATATGGTAACATCAATGAAGGGGGAATAAACGAGGGATGGCAATGAGTTGAGTTAAGGGGGATGAAAAATCGGTAGGTCAGTGAAGGGTCCTTGCAGGGGAGAGAATGAGAGGAGAAGGAAGCACTGCGAAGAGAGAGGAGCAAAGATGATGCGGGGACGAAAAGGGGTGGCAGGTGGTTTTGTAGGTATGCACATATGGGCGACGGAATGTAGACAACGGTGGAGTAGGGAGGTAGAGACTTGGGACTATGAAGTATAATGATTGGGCTCGAGAAAAGGCGAGGAAGTATGCATTGCTGTTGCCACGAAGGGAAAAAAATAGTGCAACGTGTGTGGCCATTGATGCAGATTTTGGGGTTGGGAGTCACGACGATGAATAGTGGATTTTGATACGATCAGATCAAATACTAATGGTGCCACATAGGATAGTAGGAGATTCGAATCTCCTTCTGGGCCTCGAATTGATTTTGTAAATATTTTAGTTTAACTTGAATTCGCAGTAATGAATATGTAACATCTGAAAACAATTATATACTTTCACTCGTGCTGTGGGTGTCCTTCTGCCTGTGATAATAAGATGAAGACTTCGTTCTTTCAGTCTTCTGTGAGTATCTCTCATATCATCGAATTGTATGAATGGATTGAATGTCATGTTCTGATAGTAATTGATCTAGAACCCAAAAATGCATGATAGGAAAATGGAGGGTAAGGGAAAATGGGAGAACACATATGTAGCATGGAGTTTTGGTGGAGAACCTCCAAGAGAGGTGTTGAAAAATATGAAATGCAAAAGCGGAATCAGAAACAAGAAAAGAAACATAAACATTTTGGGTTTTCAAGGAACCCTACTTTAAAAAAAACGGATGAAATCACGGGAGAAAGCCTTAAAGGATCGGATGTTCTATTGAATCTATCGATGAGTACAGGGGTGTGGTGCTCCTTATATAGCCCACAGACAGACCGGGGTCTCAGAAATAGCAGATGTGGGACTAAACATGAGTGAGGTAATTGGATCTTGAAGAGATCTAATTACTCATCTATTACACACTTCACACACCCCTCAAGCTGGAGCTGAGAAAGCTGCAGTTTGCAACAAAAGAAAATATACAATACATCCCCACTTGATACATCTGAGAGAGACGGGGATAGACACATGCTCGACGTAGTCGTTGCTGGTAGAAGGCCTCGCGCGATGACAGGTGTGCGATGATCAGTTCGTGCATGTAGAAAAGTTGCTTCGACAACCAGATCGTGCCTGGAGTGGAGTCGTTGTAGGAGTCCAATGTGCAGTAGATTCGAGGAAAGACATCTGACGTAGTAGTTGATACTCGGTGAAGATGGTTGATAGCAGTAATAATCTGGAGTGTCGGTCTGTCATGGTGTGGATAGGCAGTAGAAGTCTGAGATGATCCCACCTAGAAAAGTCCATCCGGAGTTGATGTCAAAGACAAACATCAGAAGTAGAGTGGTCGCCCCTTATGCATATCGCGAGAGAAGAGATTGCTTTTGTAGAGGAGCCACAAGTAGAAGATGATGGACTTGATGAAAATCAGGTAAATCACGTCCTAAGAAGAAGAATGTGCCCTCTCTCACTTCCCTCTTTCTCCCGTCTTGATAAAATAGTAACATAGATGATCAAGTTGGGAGAATCGACATAAAACATCCTTTTTTTCTTCTTCCTTTCTCTCTTTTTTCCTCTGTTTTCTCTTTTTTTCTCTTTTTTTGTGCTTATTTTTTCACAAATCAACTTTCTCTCTTTTTCGCAACCATCATTTTCTTTTTTTTACAGCTATTCTCTTTTTTTCTTGGACCAATTGGGCCAACTTCCAAGCCTTTTTATAACATTACGACAGAATGGGCCCAAATGTTCCCTAAAGAAAGAAAAAATCCGGCACACTCCCTCTCTCTCTCTCTTCTCTTCTTTTTTTTGGATACAATGTGGAGAGTTTTAGAGAAGATACAAGTACCTGTCCTATACATTAATCTCATAAAGGATATGTATGATAGGGCTTTATCTTGTGTAAGGACCCCGACGGGGAAGACTGACTATTTTGATATCAACATTGGTTTACATCAAGGTTCAGCTTTGAGTCCATTTCTTTTTACTTTGATTATGGACGAGTTGACAAGTCACATTCAAGATGAGTTACCTTGGTGTATGTTATTTGCTGATGATATTGTGTTGATTGACGAGACTAGAGATGGAGTAAATGAGAAGCTTGAGGTTTGGAGACATGCATTGGAGACTAAAGGTTTTCGTATAAGTAGGGCTAAGACGGAATATATGGAATGCACCTTTGATGGAAGCAATGGTGAAGGAATCGAGGTGAAGATTGGTGACGATAACATTCAGAAGAGAGATTCTTTTAGATATCTGGGATCTATTTTGCAACATGATGGGGAAATTGATGGAGATGTTACTAATAGAATAAATGCAGGCTGGCTAAAGTGGAGAGGAGCCTCCGCTGTTCTCTGTGATAAGAAAATTCCTTTAAAAATTAAAGGAAAGTTTTACAAAACAGCCGTGAGACCTGCTATGCTTTATGGTTCTGAATGTTGGCCTGTGAACCATAGACATGTGCAGAGAATGGCTGTAGCAGAAATGAAAATGCTAAGATGGATGTGTGGACATACACGTAAAGATCGGATTCGGAATGATGCAATCCGAAAGAAAGTTGGTGTAGCTCCGATCGAGGATAAGATGCGAGAAAACCGTTTAAGATGGTTTGGTCATTTGCAAAGAAGGTCAACTGATGCACCGGTTAGGAGATGCGAGTGTTGGGATGTTGAGCCGGCCAAGAGAGGACGAGGACGGCCCAAGAAGTGTTGGAAAGAGACTATACGAAGGGATCTTAGTTTTTTGGATATAAGTCCGAGATTGACCCAAGACAGATCTGAATGGAGGCGAAGAATCCATGTAGCCGACCCTACTTAATTGTGGGAAAAGGCTTTGTTGTTGTTGTTGTAAAGCAAGGAGGGATAATTGGATCCCCCCCAAGGTTGCAAAAGTCGGTAATCGGTAATCGGTCGGTTGGGTCACTGACTAAGGATTAATCGATAGTCGTACGACTACTCGGATTTAGTCGGACTTTAATCAGCTTTGAATTTTATGATTATTTTAAATATATAACTCATTTTTATACATATATTTATATAGATTTTATACATTTGTTATACTATCATAATAAAATAAAAAAGTAATTGTATTTAAGTAAAACACTGAGCATATTATAATAAGTTTTCTTATAAAAAACGCAAAACATATAAGAATATTGTATCTCCAAGCAAAAAATTGGTCGGCTAGTGTACCTAATCGAAATTAGTCGATACTCAGTCGGCCATCCCACTGACTAGACTACTCGGACCTACTAGTCGGGCCAGTCGGGTGACTTTTACAACCCTGGTCCCCCCCCTTTTCCATGAGCTTTAGTGTTCCCTGAAGGGAACCTCATAGCGTCGCCTAAGAACAAGGTGAAGCCTCGCCGTCGTAGGACACGGGAAAGGGAGAGAAGCTCGGAGAATGGGAGGAGACGCGAGGGGGGGTCTAATGCCGCTGTCACTTGGGGAGATGATCTGGAGATGAGCTCAACACATGAAGCCATGTAGCCTTACACCGTCGTGGCTTTGAGAGGTTGCTGCAGTGCTTCTTCTTCAGATATCGGAGAGGTATCGAGATTAACGTGGATTTTGCATCGAATCTCGTGAGGCATGGTATCACTATGCGTGAGGAGGTCATTATCGTTGGAGCATCGTGAGGAACTGCATCGGAGGGTGGAGCTCTGCCTGTGGGGTGCCCTCGTGAGGCATGGTCTCATCGCGCATGAGGAGGTTGTTATCGTTGGAGCATCGCGAGGAGGCGTGCCGGAGGGTGGAGCTCTGCCTGTGGGGTGCCTCCAGGTGGTGCACATAAGACTCCATCGCGTTGATGACATGGGATGTATCCGGGTAGGGTCATTGCTTCCTAGATCGCAAGCCTAGTCCAGAGGAGTCGCAGCTAGGGAGAGTCGTCGATTGGAAGGGGAGTTGATGCATGTGTGTTGGATATTGCACTTGGAGTTGTGTCGCTTGAACCTCGCGCGCAGTGCGTTGTCGACGTGCGTGGGGGAGTGATCTGATTTAGGGTTTCAACAGAAACCCAACCTTGTTGAAGTGATCTTCACAAAGGAATCCATCATGAACTTTTATCGCAGAAGCAGATCTTTGAAAAAAACTTGAGAACAATGGTACAACACAAACTTCAAGGTAAAAGAACCAAAAGAGAACTAAACCTCAAAGAAGAATCCCAAAAACCGACTTTCTCGGATACCATGTTGAAATATATGAATGCGGAAGTGAAATCAGAACCAAGAAAAGAAACGTAAACATCTTGGGTTTTTTTATATTGGTTTTATGTGGAACCATACTCCGAAGGAGCAGGATGAAACTACGGGGGAAGGCCTCAAAGAGCTGGATATACTATTGAATCTCTCAATGAGCACAGGGGGTGTAGGGCTCCTTATATACCCTACAGACAGACCGAAGTCCCACAAATAGTGGATGTGGGACTAAACATGAAAGAAGGTTATTGGATCTTAGAGAGATCTAAGTACACATCTATTACATACTCCAACAAGAGGAAAGTGAATGAAGAAGATGGAGATAACTCCAAGAATACTATTACTCGAAATCAAATTTAACTTACTCATAGACCCCTTTATATATATATAGAGAGAGAGAGAGAGTGGAAGTACAAAAACAAAATAAATAGAATAAACAAACTCTAATTGACTCATAAGACGATTCACAATTTAAATACTAAGTTACCAAAGCTATTTTCTAAGATATCAGTTTATCTAAACAACAACAAAGACTTTTCCCACATGAAGTAGGGTCGGCTAATTTTCTAATATATCTGGGGTGAACACCACAGAGTGTATCCCCCTGTTTTGAGCTTCAAAAAAAAGTAGGGTCGGCTAATATCAGTTTATTTAAACAAAAAAAATATTTTTTGATCGACTCTAATTGAATGGAAACCCCTAACTTGACCTAATTCCCGATTTTTTACATGCATCAGAGAGAGATATGGCAGTTTATTTTTATTTTTTAAAATCTAAGGGATGGCTGCTAGAGTTTAATAGCCACCAAGAGATGGCAGTCTAATACAAATCCTGCAACAGTTGGGAAGCACGTTCCTTGACCATGGAAGCAGACAAATAAACAGCAAAATAACAGAAGCTGGACGGCATCTTCCCCGAGGTCCATCAAGTATTAATGAAAAGCTCATAGAAAAAGAAGAAAAACTCAGAAATTAAAAAGAAAGGCAGTACCATTTCTAAGGCTCCTCTGATAACTCCGCTCAATATGTTACAGTAATAAAGGCCTTGGCAGGTATCAGGAAGTTCAACAAAGTCTACCAGAGGATTTTCTTCCAGAATAAGGCTACAGCTCGTCCCATCAGCATCCCAATTAGTGACGGATGCAGTTACTCCTAGGAACATTTTAAAACCAACCTGTTTAAAACAGAAAGTATGGATGCTATGCATCATCATAAATGTCTTTGGTAGAAATGCAAATAGCAGTTCTTTTTCCAAAAAAAACAAATAACAAATTAGAATCAGGAATCCAGTATATGGAATAAAAAATAGAAAGCATTAAAAAAATCAACTATGCAGTTTACCAACAAATAAGGAACGTAAAAATCAAGTTGCCGAAGAACAGCAGGAAATTGGCACTGCTAATGAAATGGTACTTTTATGACATAAAACTAGGATAATATCATGATAAATCATTTCTTTGAAAAGGCATAGTATGCTAAAATCATTAAAAAATGCGAAAAGGCTCAAGTCTTTGAAACTGGTGACTCAGAACTTGCTGAGAATACTGTAACAAATCCTCTTGCTAATAACATGATGCCACCTAACTTATCCACGATAAACTGATGAAGTTGTGTTCTGCCACTTTGAGATAATATAATCCTAACATGATGCCACCTAACCTCTTTACGTCGAACTGAAATTGTATTCTACCACTTTAATACAGACCCATATGAGTGACACTGAGACTTGGAACCATGCAATTGAACACACCATCCAAATCTTCCAAATGTATATAACAACATGACCCGTGGTAGTACTACGCCCTCGTATAAAAAGTTGACTGCAGAAATTCCAATTCACTGTTAAAGTTCGCGTCTTAATGCCGATGAGATTTCGGGCCAAAGGTATCCATATCTGATAGCTAATGTGAAGGATGGTGACTTAATGGAAAGGCTTGGAAGGTGTCTTGGATCCTTCTTTGTAGAACACTTTCTGAGGAACATTGTCTCCTTGGGAACGGTGTCCGCTTATGTACGTGGTCTCTCTACCTCACAAGAGATGACATTTTTGGTGATTGATGTGCTTGTCTCAGGTGTTGTTTGGCGAAGACCGCGGTTCTGAGATGGAGCCTTATCTCAGGAGATCAGCAGGACATTCCGAGTTTCTGGTATGTCGTTCACCTCGCGGCGAATTGAATGTTTCTAGAATGTGTTGGCTGAAGTTGCAAAGGTGGTAGATCTCGTCTTGGGTGGGCTTCGTCCAGGACAAGGCATCGATGTTATGGTCATGGTTGAAGGGTGCACAGTCGCGCGGATGGTTGAGGCTGTGTACACAGTCGGCCATACCTCCTTTCGATTGTTGTTGGAGTGCTTGCCAGCATCATCTGCTGGTGCTTTTCCTTTCTCCTCGGACCCTGGTGCATACGAACCCGAAGGAGGGCTCCTCTGAACAGATGGACAAGTACTCTGATTGGCTTTTAGATCCGTTGTTTGGCATAGATTGCCGCAGATGCTCAACTTTTTGTACTTTAGTTTCCTGTGTGGGTCTGACACAAGGAGCATCTCGGAGCCTTTTGGCACTGGTGTTCAGGAGGAAGCTCAGGTTCCTACGGTCGTTTCTCCCCTCTGTACGAGGTGCACGATCATGTTCCCACGGAGCTTGTGGTTGCCCCCTGGAATGCCCGTCTATCATGGTTGTGAAACGGAAGGAACATAAGAGACGAGATCTTTTTATCCAAAGGCATGATGCCTTTTCTCTCGCCATGTGTAAGGCGGATTGGTGGAGGATTTCTATTCGCAAGTGATTGTCGAGGCCTCTAGGGCTGTGGTCACATTTGGTTGATTCTTCGACAGTGGAGGCGGTTGATGAGTCACCGAGGGTGGAGCAAATGGTGGTAACCTGTGGAACAGGTGATGGTGCAAAGGGGTTCTTTGAATCGAGAGAGGGGGTTGAACAAGCCTGGCGTGGTTGCAAACTGCATGTGGTGGTGTTGGCAAGGAGCTTCCCTTCTGCTGCCAGATGAAGATCATCACTTGGAATGTCCCGGTTCTAGGACAACCGAATACGCGGAAGGTAATAGGCCCGCTTTTGGAGGCATGGAAGGCGGATATTTTCTCCTTGCAGGAGATGAAGCGTGAAGTTTGGGATCGATTTTTGTGGCATGAGGTGGCGGGGTCTTGTTTCTCTGACTATTGTTCTATGCCATCTGTCGGTGCTTCGGATGGCATGTTGGTCGGCTGGAGGTGTAGTACGATGGAGACGGAGGACTCTGTATGTTGCACTAGGGTATTGTTCGTGGTGCTTTGAAGGGTGTAGGATGCTATGTTGATGTTGGTTTGGGTAGTTTATGGTTCCACGGGAGCTCAAGTGTCGGTTGATATGTAGATGAGCTATGGATGGTGTGTGCTTGTTTTTCGAATGTATCTTGTATTATTGGTAACGATTTCAACGTTACTCTTCTTGTTGTCGATTGTCCTTATGATAGGGGTGGGTTGGATGATGGCTCTCCTTATTTTACCGCCTTTGTGGGGGACATGGTGTTGGATGTGCTCGACGTTGCAAATCTGGTATATAATTGGAGGAGTAACTCCTTTAGGTCCCACTTTGATCGTTTCTGTGGTTCAGTGGGGCTCGTGGAGAGTTTCTTGTTGGGCTTTATCATGGCCTCGTCAAGGACACACCCAGATCATGTCACTTTGTTGGGACTCTAGCGACAACCAACGTTTAGGCGATCTATTTCGCTCTAAGCGCTCTTGTATGCAAGAGGAGGGTTTTCAAGAAAGGGTCACAAGGTGTTGAAAGGAGTAGGAGGTGACCAGTTCAGCATCTAGATGAATGGCAGATAAGCTTCGTGTTGTGTGTTGTATGTTGATTATGTTCAGGAGGGAGTATCATGCATGTCCTTAGAAGTCAACGGAGGGATTCAGCACAAGCAGAGTTGGTAAGCCCTGACCGGCTGGAAGATTCTAGGGAGTTGCAGGAGGACGAGAAGTGCGAAAGGTTGGTATGGAGCGCTGGTGGAGGGCGAGGGGGAGTGCGGGAGCGACTTCGAAAGGGTTGGCCGAGGCTCAGGGAGAGGCGGAGCATGCGAAAGGGGTCGGTGCGCGTGTCTCGGAGAGCGCTGCAGGGGGATGCTGCGGCGTTGGGGGGGTTCAGAAGGGGAAGGAAGTGGTGCGATGGAAAGGCGGGGGTGGTCGCGGCGAAGGGGGTAACGTGATGCATGGGAAGGGCGACGAGCAGGTGGGAGAGGGGGATGGGGGATGGTTGCGGGTGTCTCACAAGAAGCCGGAGAAGCGATGCTTCCGGTGGGGACATCGTGGACATGTGGCCTCGTTTTGTGAAGTTCCCCCGAGATGCTTTGGGTGTGGGAGGTAGGGGCACCGTAAGGCCTCTTGCGGGTTCCGTTCTGTGCGTGCCCGTGCCTCTGTTCCAGCTCCTGGTGGTGCGGGCAGTGGCGGGGTGGCGACTCCTGGGACTTTCGACGGGCGGGGAGTGAGATCTTTCGCGCAGGTGGTAGCGGGTGCTCCCAGAGGGTCGTTTGGTGCAAGCTTCGGAGGTTCGTATGGTGCGGCCACCTCCAACTTGCCGGAAGACTTAGAGGGGAGGCCGGATCATGTCGCTGTTACGCAAGAAAAGGATTACGTGGGGGTGCTAAAAACGTGGCGGTGGTTGGGATCGCCTTGCGGAACTTCATATCGCTGGACAAGGTAAGGGACCATCTGCATGGCTTCATGGGATCAAAGTTCGCAGGGGACGTTGTGGCTATTGATGCCAAGCGATGCTGTGCTCATGGCCTTTCGCCGGAGCAACGGGATCGGCTACTTAGAATGGTGCGACGAATGATTTAATTTGGAGAGTTTTGCGTTTCGCAGACGGGGCATGTTCTGACGTCGAGGTGTGCGTGGCGGAGGTTCGTGGAGTACCCTTTCTCTCCAAGTCGGTCCCGTGCCTAAATCGGGCTCTCTGACGGTGGGGAGAAGTTCTCGCGGTTGTCGATGATGGCCTGAAGCCGGGCGCTGAATGGAACATCACGCGGGTCCTGATGGAGTGCAACAAAGGTTTGCTCGACGATGCGGTTGGCAGGGTCTTCTCCGAGGCTTTGGAGATGGGGCGATTCCGTTGTAGGGTGGAGTTGACGTTCATCGAGCCTCCACCATCGCCGGAGGTGACGCGAACGCGAAGGGCCGGAGTCGACGTGCTAGAGGTCCCGAGGGTGGTCGGCGTCGCCTCGTCTTCCGGGCGCCAGGTGGCCTTGCATGGGGGTGTTTTGCATGCTTCGTCCCGCGGGAATGATCACCCACGTCCTTTCGGATACTCCCCTCGGGTGTTGTGCATGATATCTCCAAGGGATGATTTGTCTACTGACGAGGCTACTAGGGTATCTTCGCCCCAATCTTTTCGAACTCAGGATTCGGATCCCGATTTGGTGTTTCAACATGCGGATCTTTTGCCGGGTCGGGCGGTCCTGGGTGCCAACCGTTGTGTCTCGTTCGGATCCGGAGCGGTGGAGCGGTCGGGCCAAACTCCATTATTTCTCCCTACCCCTGATGTGGCCTTCACGGCTCATTTCGCTGGTGTGGCTCTATCTTCGGGTCTTGTTGTCGACACTGTGGAGAGGTCTGGTTTCTCGTGTGATGCAACCAAGTGTGCAATAACCTAAATGACGATTCAAGCAATGGAACTATAGAAACAAAATGACGAACGAGATGAATGATGCACGACAGGCCAAAAATCAGCAACAATATTTGTCAAGTTACTCGTGTTTTAGCACCGATTTCGATCCACAAAATTAGGGCAAATAGATGAGTTAAGAGTCTTAATAAAATTATCACAATATTGCAACGACTAGGGGTCTCAACGATTCACCAAACCAAATCAACAATACCACAATCCACAACTAATATTTATGCGGTAGAATATGAGAAATGGGCACTCGTACCACAACCGGCAAGAGAGGTCGTGCTCGCTTCAGATCTGGTCAGGCGTGGCAGTGGCTTGCTTCAGCGATTTCCGGGGATGCAGGGGTTGGCGTCACGCAACACGACAACAGGTGGTCTGGCGGGCGCTGGAGGAGGGCCAGGGTGTCGAGTCGCAGTCGTGAAGGGGCCACGGGGGTTGAGGAGAATGGTAGGTGGCTGGCGAGGCGATGCTGCGGCTTGAGGGCGAGGCCGAAGGCTGTGGCTGGGGCAGGCGGGATTAGCGCCTGGTGGAGAGAGTCGGGCGGCGCGGGGAAGAGAGGTGTTGCGCAGAGGAGGGGTGCGGTTGCTGGCGAATGCGATGGGAGGTGGCGTGATCGACAGGCGGGGCAAGTTGGCGTGGGTGAGAGCGGCGGCGAGGAGAGGAAGGAAGGGAAGTAGAGGAGCGGCGGCGCCGTAGAGGTGGGAGGAGATACGGGAAGAGAGGGAAGAGGAGAGGGCGGAATCGAGTGGAGAAGTGGAATCGGGGGTGGGAGGGCTGGTCGGAGTTGGGAGGAGAGGAGACAGGGAATGGCGGCGGCGTGGGTTGGCGGGTTAGGGTTTGGAACGAAGGGGGGAAGAAACTGGGAAGAAAGGGGTCGGGGAGAGAGGCTGCGGGATCGAGAGAGAGGGGAGAGAGAGAGAGAAATTAGAGATAGGAAATTATTAATTCAACTCAACTTGAAAAACAAACCTAATACAAAGGGAGCCCTTTATAGAGGCTACTCCCCCTCAAAAGAAGCAACAAATCCCTAAAATTAGGGAAAGAAGAAATCAAAGGGAAAATATAAAAAGAGGCCTTTTATAATGAGCCTTTTACATGGGACTGAAATAAAATCAAATAGACAAAACAAATGCTAAATAAAATAAATGTCGCAGAGTTGCTATCATGCTGCATCAACTCCCCCCTGCTGAATAGAATCTCGCTCTGTCGAGATGGCATCGCGGAAATTCTGAAGTATATCGGGGCGGAGTTGTTGGAGTTCATCCTCGTCAATCCAGGTGCAATCGGTAAAAGGTCGTCCCTTCCATTTGACTAGATATCGTCGGAAGAGACCACGTCTAGTCGTCATATCTCGGATATCTGCAATATCTTCAATCTGATCAGCATCGGTTGCGGCTGGCGGTTGGCGCATATCATCATTGGCGGGAATTGCTACTGGGGTGGCATCGGCCTGTTCATCTCCATGATATAAGAAGAGATCTGATACATTGAAGACCGGTGATGTCTGAACGTCTGGCGGCAGGTCGAGTAAATATGCATTGGGCCCAATCCTCTTGAGGATTCGAAATGGACCAATCTTTCGTTCACTCAATTTTTGGTGGACTCTCAAAGGAAACCTCTCTTTTTTAAGGTGGACCATCACTAATTCTCCAACTCTGAACTCGCTCTCTCTTTGGTGTAGGTTGGCTTGAGTTTGGTATTTCTGGGTCATGGATTGGAGTTTGGTTCGGATTTCGGTATGGATGTGGGTTAGGTGTTCGACCAGATCCTCAGCAGCTGCACTACTTCTCCCTTGCATGGTTGTGGGTTTTAGGTCAAGAAATTGGGGAAGTGGAACGCCGTACACACTCTCAAAGGGCGATTTTCCGGTGGACCTATAAGTGGAACTGTTATATGCGAATTCAGCTTGGGGAAGAATTAGATCCCATTTGGACGGAGAGTCCCCTGCAAGACATCGCAATAAATTTCCTAATGCTCTGTTAACTACTTCAGTTTGCCCATCTGTTTGTGGATGATAAGCGGTGCTATATTGCAGACGAGTACCAAGACAAGACCAAAGCGTGCGCCAAAAGTGACTCAAAAACCGGGTATCACGGTCTGAAGTAAAAGAACGAGGGACGCCATGCAAACGGACGACATCACGAAAAAACAAATCAGCGACATGAGATGCATCTGAGGTTTTCCTACATGCAATGAAATGTGCCATTTTAGAAAATCGATCCACAACCACAAAAATAGAGTCAACTTTTCGCACAGTGAGGGGTAACCCTAGCACAAAATCCATGGTGATATCTTCCCAGGGTCGCAGAGGAATGGGCAGAGGTGTGTACAGTCCAGTGTTCTGCCGGTGGCCTTTAAATCTTTGACATGTTTGACATTTCTGTACGAATTTTGTTACATCTTTTCGCAACTGCGGCCAATAAAAACGTTCTTGGAGAAGGATCAAGGTTTTGTCTCGTCCAAAATGTCCAGCTAAACCTCCATTGTGTAGTTCTGAAATTAAGTTCTCTCGAAGGGACGTGGCCGGGATGCATAGTTGGTGGCCTTTGAATAAGAAACCCTCATGAAGAACAAAAGTGGTTGTTGGGTCATGCCCAGTACCAACACAGTCGGCATGAACTTGACCGAAGTCAGGGTCAGTGGGGTAGAGGTCTTTGAGAGTTTCAAATCCTATTGTGCTGACGGTCATTGTGGTCAGGGCATGTGCTCGCCGGCTCAACGCGTCGGCCACACGGTTCAAGGTTCCGGCTTTGTGTTTGAGATGGAAGGTGTATTCTTGGAGGAAATTAACCCATTTGGCATGACGCTTGTTAAGAGTTTTCTGGGAGTTCAAATATCTCAGGGCTTCATGATCAGAGTTAAGGATAAAATTCACGCTGGATCAGGTAATGTCTCCAATGCTTGAGAGCTTGGACCACGGCATAAAAATTCAACATCATAAGTGGAGTACCGAGATCTGGCATCGTTCAATTTCTCGCTGTAGAAGGCGACAGGTCGTCCTTCTTGACTGAGGACAGCGCCAATCCCCGACATGTGAGGCGTCACAATCGACCACGAAAATCTTGGTGAAGTCGGGGAGTGCCAAAACAGGAGCATGCGTCAATTGACGTTTTAGATTTTGAAAGCTCGTTTCTGCTTCAAGAGTCCAGGCGGGTGCGCCTTCCGCGTGCATTCTACCAATGGTGTCGCACAAGTGCTGAAGTTCCGAATGAAACGTCGGTAGAAAGAAGCTAACCCTAGAAAGCTGCGAATTTCAGTGAGGGTTTTGGGTACGGGCCAGCTCTGAATGGCATGAATCTTTGAGGGGTCAACCTTAAGTCCATCAGCGGTGACAATGTACCCCAGGAAGAGGATTGTGTCAGACATGAAGGAGCATTTCTTAAGGTGGACATACAGTTTCTGGGCTCTCAGGGTTTCCAGGACTTGTCGCAAGTGAGTTAGGTGGTCTTCTTTGGTCAAACTGTAGATCAGGATATCATCGAAGTACACGACCACAAACTTGCCAATAAAGGGCCGCAATACATGATTCATAGTTCGCATGAAGGTGCTTGGGGCATTCGACAAGCCGAAAGGCATGACCGTCCATTCATACAAGCCCTCTTTGGTTTTGAAAGCTGTCTTCCATTCGTCTCCAGGTCGCAGGCGAATCTGGTGGTAGCCACTGCGGAGATCCATCTTGGAGAACAATTTGGCACCTGATAACATATCAAGCATATCATCAAGGCGTGGAATGGGAAAACGATATTTGATCGTTATCTTGTTGATAGCTCGACTGTCCACGCACATTCTCCATGTGCCGTCTTTCTTTGGGGTAAGCAGAGCAGGAACCGCCACGGGGCTCATACTCTCTCGAACATACCCACGTCGCAGCAGATCAGTAACCTGCCGGTTCATCTCTTCATGCTCACTTGGGCTCATTCAGTAATGGGCTAAGTGGGGTAGGCTGGCTCCAGGGACTAGGTCGATGTGATGTTGAATGTCTCGCAATGGGGGCAGTCCTTCAGGCAACTCTTCAGGCATGATGTCAGCGAACTCTTTGATGATGGGCTTTATCTCAGGCGGGACTTCCGGCGGAGTTGTCTCTTGATTGTCTACTTCACGTCCCATTAAAGCATAGATGGTGGAGCTCTCTTGTATTTCACGTTGGAATGTTTGGGCTTCCATCAGCAACACAGGGCCCGTAGTCACCGTTTTTGATGGTGTCGTTTTATTACCAGTTTGGGCAGTCGCAGCTCGAAGTGTAGCTACTTGGCGAGGGCTAAGGGCTTCACGTTGTGGTCTGAGGGTTACGCGCACCTTGTCTATGAGAAAGGTGTAAGTGTTCAGTTTTCCTCGGTGTTCAGTGTCTCGGTCAAATTGCCACGGTCTCCCTAGAAGTATGTGACAGACATCCATAGGGGCTACATGGCACCACACCTCGTCCTTATATGACGGACCAATGGAGAAATTAACGAGGCTTTGACGGTGGATCGGGAGTTGAGTACCACCACGAAACCATGCCACACTGTACGGTTTCTCGAGAGGTTGAGTCGGCAGACCCAACTTATCTACCATTTCTTGTGAGACGAAGTTCTCAACGCTTCCTCCATCAATGATCAGCGAACAGCGTCGTCCTCCTGAGGTGCAGGTGGTTCGGAAGATGCTGCGTCGCAACCATCTATCAGCATCGTGGACAGCGGGGGTGAGCAGAATGTTTGTGGGCGCGCTGTCAGGAGCGATAAAGTTCTCGTGTTCAATTACCAGGAACGGACCGGAGTCGTCTCCATCCACTCCTAGAGGTTCATAGTCATCGGCTCCCATGGCGTCAGCAGTCATCGCAATCGGATCCTCTTCAGGGGATTCTTGCTGGTCAGGGTCGGGGTATTCAGGGTCGTCGGTGGTGCATAGATGGACGGGTTTAGCCTTAGGGTTCGGGCACTCTGCTGCTCGATGTCCTTTTTGATAGCATCGGAAGCAAGTATCAGGTCCTACAATAGGTCGGCTTCCCAAGATGCCTTGACCAGGGTTTCCAGTGGATGGTCGGGCGACGGCAGGAGTTGATGGTTTGGCTTGGGTTTTACCCGCAATGATTGATGAGGAACCCATCGGTTTGGAGTATGTCATCAGGGTACTGGTACGAGGGACAGAGTTCACAGAGAAAGGCATCTTCCTCGTCTGGGCTTTAGCAAGCTTGATCTCAGCCCGTTCAGCCTACTTGTAGGCTTCGTCGACATTACGGCAGTTGTGGAGGTATAGTTCATCCTGGATGACTTGGCGAAGGCCTTGCATGTAGCGGGTGACTTCCTGAATAGGAGTCTCCTGCAAGCGGTTGCGATGGACTAAGGATTGGAACCCTTCGGTGTACTCCTTCACGCTCATGGTACCTTGCCTCCATGATTGCAGTCGGCGTACAGATCGCGTCTGTAATCTTCAGGCACGAATTTGGTCTTCAATTTAGCTTTCATTTTGCTCCAGTTGCGGATTTTACTTTTTCCCTTCCGTTTGCGTTCAGACTGCAAACGGTCCCACCATAGTAAAGCATGTCCTTTTAATTTGATGGTGACAAATTGGACTTTTCGCTCGCTAGGCATGGACTTCCACACAAAGAAATGTTCAACGGTTTGGAGCCAATCCAAAAAAACGTCAGGATCTCGTCCTCCGTCAAATTCCGGGACATCGAGACGGATACCTCGATCCCATCCATCGTCGGACTTGGGTCCATTTCGTGATTGGAATTGATGATCACCATTAGTTTGCGGAGTATAGCCAAAGGTGTATGGATCTGGAGTCTTGGGGAGGAAAGGGGTGTATTCTCTGGGTTCTTCTTGTTCACTCTCCTGTGAATGATAATCACTAACATGTCTGTCAGAAGTAGAAGAGCTAGAGTCTCGGGAAGTGCTATTCCGGGAGTGTGATTTCCGGTTAGTGCGTCGACCTTTGTTGGGAGTTTCATCAGTAAGGTCGTTGCCTATCATACGGCTATTCAGGGTAGCAATTTGCCCACTCATCCGTTCAACCACTCTTTGCATGTGTTGCATTTGAGCAGCTAGGGATTCTAGCGATAGTTCAGGGTGTGTGGTGTAGGGGGGTTTAGAGCCACTAGGTTTGTCGGCCATGGATCCTAGGGTTTTGCTTTCCTTGTTGGTTTTTTTTTGTTTATCCTAGGGTTTGTTTTGTGTTTTCTTTTTTTTCTGTGGTTTTGTTTTGTGGTTTTTTGCTTGTTTTTTTATATGCAACGAATAAATGGGAGGCAGACGAAATGCAGAATCATGATGCTCTGATACCAAATTGATGCAACCAAAGTGTGCAATAACATAAATGACGATTCAAGCAATGGAACTATAGAAACAAAATGACGAACGAGATAAATGATGCACGACAGGCCAAAAATCAGCAACAATATTTGTCAAGTTACTCATGTTTTAGCACCGATTTCAATCCACAAAATTAGGGCAAATAGATGAGTTAAGAGTCTTAGGAAAATTATCACAATATTGCAACGACTAGGGGTCTCAACGATTCACCAAACCAAATCAACAATACCACAATCCACAACTAATATTTATGTGGTAGAATATGAGAAATGGGCACTCGTACCACAACCGGCAAGAGAGGTCGTGCTCGCTTCAGATCTGGTCAGGCGTGGCAGTGGCTTGCTTCAGCGATTTCCGGGATGCAGGGGTTGGCGTCGCGAACACGACAACAGGTGGTCTGGCGGGCGCTGGAGGAGGGCCGGGGTGTCGAGTCGCAGTCGTGAAGGGGCCACGGGGGTTGAGGAGAATGGTAGGTGGCTGGCGAGGTGATGCTGCGGCTTGAGGGCGAGGCCGAAGGCTGTGGCTGGGGCAGGCGGGATTAGCGCCTGGTAGAGAGAGTCGGGCGGCGCGGGGAAGAGAGGTGTTGCGCGGAGGAGGGGTGCGGTTGCTGGCGAATGCGATGGGAGGTGGCGTGATCGACAGGCGGGGCGAGTTGGCGTGGGTGAGAGCGGCGGCGAGGAGAGGAAGGAAGGGAAGTAGAGGAGCGGCGGCGCCGTAGAGGTGGGAAGAGATACGGGAAGAGAGGGAAGAGGAGGGGGCGGAATCGAGTGGAGAAGTGGAATCGGGGGTGGGAGGGATGGTCGGAGTTGGGAGGAGAGGAGGCGGGGAATGGCGGCGGCGTGGGTTGGCGGGTTAGGGTTTGGAACGAAGGGGGGAAGAAACTGGGGAAGAAAGGGGTCGGGGAGAGAGGCTGCGGGATCGAGAGATAGGAGAGAGAGAGAGAGAGAAAATTAGAGATAGGAAATTATTAATTCAACTCAACTTGAAAAACAAACCTAATACAAAGGGAGCCCTTTATAGAGGCTACTCCCCCTCAAAAGAAGCAACAAATCCCTAAAATTAGGGAAAGAAGAAATCAAAGGGAAAATATAAAAAGAGGCCTTTTATAATGAGCCTTTTACATGGGACTGAAATAAAATCAAATAGACAAAACAAATGCTAAATAAAATAAATGTCGCAGAGTTGCTATCATGCTGCATCATCGTGGAACTCCTCGGGTGCTGAGGATTGGCTTAGTATCAACTCCACGGCGGAAGTGCTGGAAGGCCCTTCCTCCATCGCCTCAGGCCTCGTTTCTACCTCTAACTCTTCTGTGACGCTCCTGGAGATGGAGGATGCTGGCGACGCGGGAGGCCTGTCAGAGAAAAGATCGGGGAAGAGGTACAGGAGGAGGAATAGGACTCGGACGGTGGTCTCCGAGCCGCAGTCTTGCGCGACTCTTAAGGATGCTGTTGCGGCGGCCGCTGGTCTGGTCCGGTTTGGGGATACACCGGGATGGTTCCTTATGAAGATCCTTACTTGGAATGTACGGGGGTTGGGGAGGCGGACAAGAGAAGCAATATGGGATCAAGATTCACAGAATGGGGGTGTGATGTTGTTATGTTGCAAGAAACGAAACTGCAAGGGGTTAATGATGTCCTCTGGCGGTCGTTTGGTGCGGGAGGATGGGATGAGGTCAGGGCTTTAGATGTGGATGGAGCGGCGAGTGGGCTGCTGATTGCGTGGAGCTCGGCGGCTCTCGCCCTTGGACTCGATGCTCAGGGGGAGACATGTAATCTCCGTTCTTTTGGTACGTGTGGACTCTGCTCTGCCTATTGCTTTGTCATGTATTTACGGCCCTTGCCACGTTACAAGAAAGAACTTTGGGACGATCTGCGTGAGGCAAGCCGGCTGTTCGAGGAGATCCGTGGCTCCTCGGGGGGGGGGGGGATTTCAATGTACGCTTCATACATCGGATAGGCCCCGGTCTAGGGGTGGTCAGGACCCGGGATCCCTGGACTTTGCGGAAGTTGTGGACTCTTTAGCGCTCGAGGATTCGATGGCGGGGGATATCGCTTACACGTGGAGGAACACCAACTCCCGCTCCCGTATTGATCAGTTCATGGCTTCTACGAACTTCTTGAATATCTCCCTCTTTGTTCTGTGTCTTCTAGGCCTCGAAGTTTGTCTGATCACTCTCCTATTATCTGGGAATCTGGTGATGCACCCACGGTGAGGGCTTCTTTAGATACAAGAGATGTTGGCTGCTGGAGGATAACTTCAAGGATATGGTGATTTCTCATTGGTCTCAGATACAGGTTGAGGGCTCCGCGGTCTCAAAGTTTGCTCAAAAACTCACGTCTTTGGAAAGAGATTATCTTTGTTCAAAAGGGCTTCTAGGGAGGTGAGGACTGCCGCCAGGATGGAGGCGGAGGGGGTGATCAGCAGCCTTGACGCGTGGAAAATGATAGGGAGCTCTTGCCGAAGGAATTGCTTGCGCGCTCTCTCGCGCAAAGCATGCGCGGCTGAAGATCAGAAGCGGGTAACTGAATGGCGTCAGAGATCGAGGGGAACCTGGCTCAAGGAGGGGGATGCCAATACGGCTTTCTTTCATCGTATCGCTAGTGGAAGGAGACACTCTAATGTCTTGCGCTCCATCACGATTAATGACAATCGACTTAAGGGGGACAGGGAGATGGGGAGTGCTATCGTCGCTCACTTTAAGGATCTCTCTACGAGGTGCATCCCGAGGGTTTGGCGGTGGTCGGGAGGTGGGGCGGCGTCCCTCCCGCCTGCTTTATGTGAGGGCCTGACGCGGGCGGTTTCGCTGGAGGAGGTTAAGGCGGTTGTTTGGGAATTGAACGCGGATGGGTCTCCATGTCCTGATGGCTTCCCGGTAGCTTTCTATCGGGATTTTTGGGAGTTGATGGTGAAGAAGTGCTGGAGGTTATTACTGAATTCTGTGATGGCAATGTGGGTTTTGATCGGATTAATAGGGCTATCATTGTACTGCTTCCTAAGTCCTCCTCGGCTGAGAGAATTGAGGTGTTTCGTCCCATCTCTATTTCCAACGGCCTCTACCTTATCGTGGCTAAGGTGTTAGCTTTACGACTTGCTCGAGTCCTCGACTCGATCATATCCCCGGTGCAAACGGCATTTATTCAAGGCAGGCAGATCGCGGATTGCATTACTCTCGCCTCGGAGTTGGTTGCGGATTGGATGAAGGAGGGAAGGCATGGGGTACTTTGGAAAGTTGACTTCGCAAAAGCTTATGATTGCCTTGACTGGAAATTCTTGTGGTCGGTGTTGCGGAGGAGAGGATTCCCGAAAATTTGGATCTCGTGGATGCATCGTTGTGTGACCACGACCTCGTTCTCATTCATGATTAATGGTCGTCCGGAGGGTGGCCTCTTTCAGCCAAGAAGAGGGGTCCGTCAGGGATGCCCCCTTGCTCTACTTCTTTTTGTTATATCCGCGGATGTATTGGCTCGCATGACTGATCGTGTTGTTGAATCCGGCCTCTCGGCGGGCTACTCCAAGGGCGGGCTGAGCGTACCCTTGCTTCAGTTTGCTGATGACACCATCTTTTTTATTGAGGGGGGCCTTGCGGAGGTCTCGGGGATGTCGGCAACACTTGACCTATTTAGCGAGTTGTCGAGCTTATGAAAGAATGTCAACAAGTCCAAGGTGGTCCCTTTTAGGCTTTCGGAGGAGGAGGAGGCGGCTGAGTGTGGTCGTGTATTGGGGTCTCTTCCTAGGGCTTTGCCTATTGAATACCTAGGGATGCCTTTGGTTGCAGGAAGGGCCACGCTCAGGGATTGGCCGGTGGTCGTCGAGAAGGTGGAGAAGAGGCTGGCCGGGTAGAGGTCGGCCTTGCTCTCAAAGGGGGGACGCCTCGTCCTCCTCAAGGCGGTGCTCTCCTCTATCCCGGTTTATTTCTTATCGAATCGCAGGATGCCGGTGGGGATTCGAAACTGTCTCGAAAAGCTTATGCGAAGATTTTTGTGGGGCAAAAATGGGGAGGTGGCAGGAGGGATGCATTTGGTGGGGTGGGATGAAGTTACCCAAAGCAAGCGTGAAGGTGATCTGGACGTGCGGAGATTGGAGCTCATGAATGACACATTCCTTCTTAAATGGGCGAACAGGATTTGGGGCCCTGGTGAAGACTTCTACTCCAAGGTCTTGCGTGAGATTCACGGGGCTAGCGGGGCAATTCCTTCTCCGGTTGTTATGGTGGAACCCCAGACGCCCTTCTGGCGTGGGGTGTTGGAGGTTTTTTCGAGAAATCTGTCGTTGTTTGTGCCAATTATGGGTAATGGAGGTTCCTTCAGACTTTGGAAGGATGATTGGACGGGGAAGGGGGGACTTTGAGCGCGCGGTTCCCTCACCTGTTCGCGTTGGCTGCTGATAAGGATACCTGTGTCGCCTCTTGCTGGTCGGATGGTAGTTGGTTCCCGCCATTCCTTGCCAATTTCTCTGATCAGAGGCTCGAGGATTTTCTTGGCCTTATGGACGCCATCAGGGATGCCAGCAGTCCTACTGGCGGGAGGGACCATTGGGCCTGGGGGGGGCCTTTCTCGACGAAGAAAAGCTTATGGGGCAATCTTTAGGCCCTCGCCGGCTCGGTCGGACATCTTGGTGCGTGATTGTGGGTTCTTTTGGGGCCTGAGGCTCCCCGAACGACTGGGCTTTTTCCTATGGCTCTTTCATAGACAGAGGTTGATGACGAGGGATCGTTGCGCGAGGTTGCTTGGCAGTGTCTCAGATAGATGCGTCTTATGCGAAAATGCAGTGGAGATCATTGAACGTCTCTTCTTCGCATGCCCGAAGGTCATTGGGGTTTGGCAGGAAACGGTCGTGGGATGGGCTTGCACTGCTGACTTGGCGGCCTTCTGCGATTTATTGGTGACCAACAGAAACAGAGACAGGAGGGAGCTCTTATGGCCCGTAGTGAGTTTGTGGGCGATATGGCAGGGCATAAACACAGCTCTTTTCTCAGGACAACGTTTCTATAAGGAGAACATCCTTGTTCACTGTGCGAGATTGGTAGATGATTGGGTGTTGGTTTAGCTTCTTGTATGGTCTCTTTTTGTCTTCTTTTGTAAACCGCATGTTTACTTTATTTTTCTCTTTACTAAATCAGGGCGAACCCCACCGAGTGTCTCCCCCTTTTTTGGGGCCTCAAAAACAAGACGCGAGCAAAATTGCATCCTATTAGACAAGGACAATAAGAGAGAGATCAAATGGAAAAAATGCTTGAAGCAAAGATGGTTGAAGGAGGAAGGCGCAAACTTGAGGTTTTTTTCATGTGGTGGCCAGTGGGTGCAAGAGCCGCAATTTGATTCATTCGAGTGATGTGAACGGCGAGGAGTTGGTAGGTGGTTGTCCTATTGGTGAGGTGGTAAAGTGACACTACTTTGAGATCAGTAGGCATGCTCCTTGCTATGGTGCTAGATGGCGGAAGAGATATTCCACTTCTAACTCATCCGCAGTTCGAGCTGTTGAGGCCTTTCTTGCTTTCAGAGGTCAAACGTGCCACTTTTGATTTGAATGCAGAAGGCTCTCCATGTTTGAATGGTCTCCCAATTTTCTTTTTTAGGGAGTTCTAGGACTTCGTGGGGCATTATACTTTAGAGGTGGTGGAAGAGCTACGTTTGATGAATGGTGGGTTCAAGCGGATGAACAAGTCTTTGTTATTCCTTCTACCTAAGAAGGGTGTGGTGAGGTGAGTGGAGGACTTACGCTCCGTTATGTTATCAAACATTATTTATCTCATTGTGGCTAAGGTCCTAACCAATAGGCTGGGGGAGGTTCATGGCACTATTATCGATGTGACACGTATAGTTTCCATCCCTGGTCAACACATGATGAATGGGGTCGTGCTACCTTCTGAGATTGTGGCAGAGTGGCGAAGGAAGAAAACAAAGGGTTTCTTGTGGAACATGGATATCTCGAAGGCATATGATTGCATAGATTGGAGGTTCATTTGGACGTCCCTCCATCATATGGACTTCCTGAGTGAATAGATTGCTTGGATGAAGAGATGTGTGACAACATCTTCTTGTGGGGTCTTAGTGAATAGAAAGCAGGAAAGTGATTTTTTCCAATCACAGTGTGGAGTGAAATAGTGGTGTCTGCTAGCACTCTTGCTTTTTGTTGTGGTTGTTGACCCTCCGATGAGGATGGAGTCGAAGGCAAGGGAGGGGCTTTATGGCGGGCTTCTGTTCCGGGGTTATCTCCATCCATGTGCTCTAATACATCAATGATACCATTCTTTTTGTGGAAGGGGAAGTGACATATGCAAAAGGGATACGCTTTATTCTTGAGATGTTTGGGTTGGTCTCTGACCTACAGATCAATCATGTGAAATCTGCTTTTGTTCCTTTAGGGATGAATGAGAGGAGGAGGCGATTTCTGAGGCAGATTTACAGATGCAGAGGGGGGACATACCCATCATTAACCTTGGTTTTCCATTGGTGAGTGGAAGGTTGTAACAGGCGAAATGGGCTCCTATTATTGAGAGGATAGAGAAGAAGCGGGCGGGTAGGTGAATGCATGGTCCTGCTGAAGACTGTGCTCTCAGCTATCCCTGTTTCTTTTTATCTACACACCTTTTGCCTATCGGGTTGAAGGTGAAGTTGGAGGCACTGATGCAAAGGAGGTCGATTGATGCACCAATTAAAAGATGAGATTTGGGATGTTGAGCAAGTTAAGAGAGGGTGAAGAAGGCCCAAGAAATGTTGGAATGAGATCCAAAGGGATTGACGATATTTGAATTTAAGCCCAAGAATGACCCAAAATAGATTTGAATGGATGCAAAAAATCCATGTAGCAGACCCTACTTAATTGTGAGAAAATGCTTTGTTGTTGTTGTTGTTGTTGTACCTTTGGGAGTCTCAGGGATTGCCATTGGTAGGGTTGAATACTTTGGTGCATAGGGAGGAAGGACTAGGGATCCGAAGCTTGGAGGCGATGAACAATACCCTTTTGGCGAAGTAGGTGACCAAAAATTTGGGGAAAGAGGATTTGATCTGCTCTATAGGACAATGCGATCAATTTATGGTGTTTTGTCGGGCCCCTCCTCAAATATTATTGTTATTCCTAGCATTCCAACTTTTGTAATGGGATTCACTTGGTCCTTCCACGGATGTTTCCACCCTAGCAACCAGTCTTTGGTAATGGTCATGTTTTTCTGTACAAAACAGATGATTGGACAAGTCAGGGGTCGGTGCATGCTCGTTTCCCATGATTGTTTGCTCTGGCAACTTCTGCAACGGCCTCCGTGACGGATTGTTGGGAGGTCGGTAGTTGGCTCCTTTTGTTCCGCTCTGAACTCTTTGATCGACGCTTTGCAAAGTTTTTACATCTTCTGGAGGTACTGCCAACGTGTGAATGTTTTCATGACGTTGCGGACCACTGTTCTTGGGTTGATGGACATTTTACTATTCAGAAAGCCTATAGGGCCTTCTATCCGAAGATGATCTTTGATCCAACAAACGCTTCAGTAGCATCTGGAGGTGGAATGTCCCTTTACATGTGAGGATCTTCATTTGGTAGCTAAGAAGAAATTGCTTGTTGACTGATGGGCGGAGAACCAGGCTCTTTCCTAAAGCTGGCGGTATGTACCAATAGTATCTTGCAGTTGATGAGGATGCTGAGCACCTTTTCTTTGGTTGCCAGTTGCAAGGGAGGTGTGAGCGGCATCACATGTCGAGTTGGAGTCAATCGTTGATTGGGTTGGTTTTGGAGGCTCAATAGATGAGCTGGGGAGGGGGAGATGTCATGCCGAGGTTTGGGTGGAAGCTATTTTTTGATCCATGTGGCTTGCACAGAATGGAAATATCTTCTGTTGAGAGAATGTACATGGCAAATGTCATAGAGCATAGAAAATTTTAAGGGTGGGTGTTTCCTCGACGTCAGACCCTCTTTTTCCTCAAAAGAATATTTAATGGAGATAATTTAAGGATGAAGAAGATGAGTATCGAGGTACTGACCCCGAGTTGCCACTCTAATACCAAGTTGAGAAGAAATCAATGTGATGCCATTTTTGAAATACAGCCTTTACTTATTTAGAACGGTTGCAGAGAAATTTATATGGAAGTCAAAATAGAAAAATTTGTTCAACAAAACTCAACAAATTTCTATATAACTGATTTTAGAAATTCCACACTGAACAAATGTGTTACCCGGAGCAGCCAGCAGGACATGAATCTACTTCGAAAATTGCCACCAAAGATTACTCCAAACCCTATTGGTTCAAAGTTGCTCCATATCAGCTAGGTGTGCCCTCCTATTTAGCCCTGAGATTTCCAAGTGCAAGGGGGCATGCGTGATGCGTGATGCGTGTTTCGAGCATCCTCTAAAACCTTTACCGTCTCCCTAGCCATCATGGTGACCTATTTTACAAGTTAACAAGAAGGCCTCTATCACTAGAAAATAGCCTAAAGTTATGGACGACTTTGAAATAATTGTCATAAGAAACCTGGTAAAAGAGATCGTACCAATTGCTATCTAGACTTGTATATGAGTAGAGATGAATCTGACTGCACTATTACAGTTCGTGTTGTACTTGAATTCCAGGATGTGCAGCATGGTTTCGCAAACAAAGATATTGATATTGCTAGTCGAGGATTCTGGTACTCAGATTCTAAGATTCTAAGGATAATTGAGAGTTGTAGCAGAGACCAGCAGGAAAAGCAGGGGATGAAAAGAAAAGTGGCATTTGTTTCTCTCTCCTTGCCTACCTTTATCTTCAAAGTAGATGACCCTACAGATATTGGTAGGACACAAACTCGAATTCGCTCATTCCTCCACTCATCATCCTGCCGAGAATGCCTTCTAAGATTGGCTGATCAACATCTCAACCTCCTTAGCGGAAGAGGAGTGTTATTTACCTGCAATACTTCTAGGAAAAGGAAATACAGATCACAAAGGGTGAAGATGCACATTTTCTAGTGGCAAGATATGCAAATGCATTCTTGGCCCCTAAAAACACCACATATACTGGAGAAAATGCAGGACCGACAATTACTAAAAACCCTAAGTATTCATTACTGACAGAATATTTAGGCAGGTAACACTACTCCCTCATGTAGTAATGTAGTACAGCCCACATTGCTTAGGGGTGGAACTTAGGTATGCTCACGAGGCTATATAAAGAGTTGCGCACCTCTTGTGTTCCTTGAAATTAACATTATGAAGATTTGACCCCGCCGTATCCTTCCTTGGACAACGAACACCATGACCGTCTCTAACAACTTAAATTTTGATGTTCTTGTAGTGATGGTGCACATGTTTTATATCACTACAATGACTTTGATTTCCAGAACATAATAGATGTAAATGCGTTTGATCCTTTCAATGAGAATGATATATGCTCTTCGACTATGTTTAAATTATTGATAATCATGTATACTGTCATGTCTTCATTTGCATTCGAATTTGCAGTACCTTGAGCACCCCCACTGTCAATTCTTACTTTTCATGAGTTTCTACGATATCTGAGATTTCTTGTGTTAACTGGTTTTCCACATTCCCAAAAACAATCAACTCTCCTAAAATCAAAGCTCTCTCTCCTTTTTCTCTCTCCTAATATTCTATTATAAATAACTAAAAGGCAGCGCTACTATTATTTGTCTCCACGTAAATGCCTGCTCTTGTATCACCGAAGAGCAATCATGTTGCACCAATAAAAATGAATCAGGTGAATATTTACCAGATTATGTGGCACTAGCTTATCATATAGAAATGAACAGAATCTGCCATCTCATCAAAGGTTGAAGAATACTTAGGTTGCACAAAATCCGATGTTGGATCAATGCCGCCTATTGAACTAAGCTTTAAAAAAATGTCTTGAACAAAAAGGATTTGGACAATAGAGAAAATAAACCTTTGCAATTACTTCAGCGCTTTCCTTGAAGTTTGCACATCTTGTAACATTAGATTTGGAAAGAAATTCATCAATCAGCCGAATTCCAATATTGTAACCCCTGCATATAAGTTTAAAATCAAATCAAATTTTCACCACTTGGAAATTTTAGCTGAGTAACAAGTGACTGCAAAATTGTAATATCAAGGAAAGTGAGTTTTTTTTCTAGAAAGTGAGTTTTTTTTCTAGAAACGACGCATGGTATTAACAGAAGCCAAAAGATGTACATGCAGACATGAATAAAACAAGCTCAGTCCTTATCAATTTTTATTTATCGGAGAAATTAAAGGGTGATTTTGAACCATCATATTCCTTCATTATTTGTATTTGTCAAAACAAGCATTATCATTTTCCTTTTTAAAAATCAACTGTTTGGTGATAAACAGAAATTATGCTTGGTCCCCCTAGCCAGCACAATGGAAAATGACCTCTCTCCAATTTTACACTTTGCTAAGCGATCCTGTAGTTTGGCACAACCAGAATTTACCAGAAAAAAATTACATTTAATGATGATTGATCAAAACTCGCTAAAATTGAATAAAACATTAAAAAGAGAACAGAATTTTTTTTACATAAAGGGACCAGATTTTGACCAGGATAATTCTATCAAAAAGCCGAATATGTGATACTGCCAAGCAGATAACAAGCCCATGTTATTGTCCTCACAAACTGCAGACATTTCCAACAAGCTTGATGACCCACTTTGCCAGAAAAGTATCATGAAAGGAAAGAAGGTTGAACACACCCAAGCAACCATACTCCATTAGCCTACAAATAACAACTCAAGCACCAAGACAAGGACTAGGTTTTATCTATAATCCAAAAGATGACCATTAAAGGTTAATGGTTATCCATAAGGGCTTGTTAAATGGCAGGAAAAAAGGTACAAAACTGTTCATCACCCCTTCCCAACAACTCTGGTAATGGGACACTGACTGAATGATATTCTTCACACAAGGCCTCATGGACCTAAATACCACCTCAATTCTTTAAAACCAAACTGCCCACAGTAGACCCAGAGGTCAGGAGCATTCAGGCTTGCCAACATATGTTACTGCCAAACCATGAGCAAGAAGCCCCAGATTATGGGTATCCGGAAATATATCATCATGAGCAAAAAGCCCTAATGGGTATCCGGAAGGCTGAAAGAAAGGTGACTTCAACCATGCCATGAGCAAGAAGCCCCAGATCTCCTTCACAACAGAACAGCACAGCCAAAGAAAATGTGATCAGTGTCTTCCTTGCCACTCTGCCACAGAGAACAATTAATATCAGCCAATCGGGTCCACAGACTTTTGTAAACCTTGGTCACAATTCTCTCCTTCCTGAAAATCCAGAGAAAGATCTTGATTTTAATAGGAGCCTTGGACTTCCCTATATATCTAAAATCCCTTGGAAAAAGGTGGCCCAGATTAATGTTATCCCAAAGTACTTCTTATTCACAGATGAAACATAGGCATTGGCAATCCCACTCCAAGCAGTCTCAGTTGCTATATATTGGACAGAATTCAGCAAGCATCGGGAGCAGATTGGTGCAATGAACGGGCATCAAAGAAGGGCAAGGAGAATGTAGGAGTCCAAACCCCACCACCAGGCTATGAGGTGTGCATCAGTTATCTGCCATGAAAATCTCAAAATCCTTAGCAAGATCCATCAGCCTCATGAACACGTCCCAGCATAAAAGACCCCGATCACTTGTTCGTCCAGTACTTGAAATGAGATCCAACCAACGACCTGGGACTCAAAATGTCTACAATAAAGTGGAGAAGAGAAAATTTGCCACTCCCTTCATAACGAGAGCAGGTTTTCTAGGGGACGACCTTAAATGCTCCGACAAATCCAAGGTCCGTCCAAAGTTGGCAAACATATCTCCAAGAAACCGTCCACATACTTGAGAAGCACAGAAAGGACGGCATAAATTCCACATTCTCAAATACTTCAACTTGATGTCCCCCTCCACTTCGAGTTGCAACCAAATAAGATGACATAACAAAGGCATCATACTAGAGAACTATGAGTAACAAATATCTAAACACCTAATTCTCATGTAACATACCACTGCAAGAGAAAATATGCAACTTTAATAAGAAAATTTGTAACCAAATAAGCTTACAGCTCGGAGGTTGGTCGGAGCAGGAACAACCGCAGAACAGCTTGGGGCGGGGGGATGTTTGTGTCGGGGCGGATGGCACAGCACGAAGCTCATAGGTCAAAGCAGCATAGCAGCCCTCCAATCTGCCCGAGGTGATCGATCGGAGCGGCACAGCTCGGAGGTTGGTTGGCACAACTCAGAGGTCAGGTTCTTGCTTGTATCGAGGAAGGTTTAGGGCAGAATGAAGTGAAAAGTGGGGTTTTAGGGCACGGTAATGAGTATAATAGGAATAACAGGCCAGATCCTTAAGTGATGGATCCGATGAAATAGGGGGTGGGATTGGGTATCATGTATACCTAGATAATGGAAAATATATAAAAATTAAATTGAGTTATCGAGTCGAGTTAGTGAGTTGAGCACAACCTCATTCAAGCTCACCTCGATAACCTTAACGAGTAACGACTCACGTACATGACTCGAGCTCAGACTTAATAGTTTTTCGAGACAGACTCACGAGCTCTTACAAAGTTGAGCTCATCGAGCCCAAACCTTTCTCACGGCCTTATACACATATACTCAATGAGAAACTTAATAATACAGTCCTTAGTGGCTTATTCTCATGGTTTATCCCGCACCTCTAGAGTTGGATTCCACATAATTTAGAGTTTTCTTTATCGTTACATGATTCCAATTTCAATATACTATATTTTTACATGTTATCAGAGCATATAGATTATGAGTTCCTTATCAAGAGTTAATTTCTTTCTATATTCCAAAGTTCATGCCGCAATTTTAATTTCTGGAGATTCATCAAGATTGATCATTTTAGATAGCAAGTGTACTAATGGCGATGGAAGTGCCTCTGTTGGAGAAGTCAATCTTCGATGTAGCCATGAGCATAGGCATGCACGATGGTGGCCAATGAGTTGTCTCATGAACCCTAAGAACCCATATAAGGAGCCCAAGGCAACACCGTGAGAAACTGATAGATATTTGAGACCCAACGATGTTGCTAGTGATGTGTATGATTGCTAGCGGTGATGTGAGATACCATTGTGATGTAGAAGAGATGCGAGAGATAAGGTTCAAAATATCGATATCGTATCAGTCGGCCCGAAAAGGGATATATCAATGATATATCGGGATATACCGACGATGTCGGTGGGAATCTCATAAATGATGTAAATTTGATTTTTTTTCGTAAATTAAGATTATCTTAGTTCTTAAAATAATAAATAGCATACAAATACACATCTATATGCAAGAATGAGGTGCATTTAGAACACCAATACACATTACATCGCACATACTGCTACTGTCGATGTTGACTTGAACCTCGACTCATTTCAACATGGACATCCCCCCACCCTTCCCAAGGTCATCACATACCCCTACCAAGGGGATCTTCTTCACATGGCATCAATCCTCTTAAGGTAGGCCGCAATGGAGGACAAAATTAATCCCAGGAGAATCACTACATCATCAATTGAAAGCACCTTATGGGTCCAGTCCTCCCGTCAAAGTTTTATCCACTTCAAGATTGGACCATCATCCATTGATCTAAAGCTAAGAGTAGCCCCTAAATATGAAATAAGCAAACTTACAAAATGACAGAGCAAAGTTGAATTCCTAGAAATACAGGATTCGAACCAAAAATAAATAGGCATACTATACTCCTCAATTGAACTTCTCAATTGACTCAAAACTTCAAGCGCAATTCAACATCAGATCAACGCTTTGTTCGAAAAAGATGTATGATCTAGATTTGATCCTTGTGTTCTAGAAAAACGGAAAAAGAATAAAGAGATCTTTTTTATAGAAACATGCTAGTTAATTCCTACTATTTAATTTATTTTAATTCTTCAATCCTTTTTATTATAGCTTCCCGAAGTTCATTCTCTAGGGATTTTTTTCAATTAATTTGATTCAATGGCTAGAGTTAAACGAGAATCGGAGATGTTAAACAAAAATATGTTTGTTTGCATCAACCTTTCGAGGGGCTCATTGAAGACTTACTTGAACTATTACTCGGCAAAAAATGAATGCATTGGTTTTCAGTCATCGAGATAGAGGAAGGAAAAAGAGAGATCTTTGTCATTTGTGGATTACTGAATAAATGCAGTAACTCGTAAGAATGAACTATCCTATAGTTATAGTAGATTAATATATGATATCTATAAAAAAAACACTTCTTAATTGTAAAATACTTGCACAAATATCAAATAAAAATTGTCTTTACAATATTTCCAATAAGATTATCAAATAAAAAAGCTTATCTTACTAAGAAATATATATAATATGCAACAATGATAAAATGATTAAAATCCCCCAAGAATAAATTCCATAAAGATATAATTAAAATTTTAAGAATTAAGATAAATTAAGTAGTTGGAATGAACGCGCGTGTTTCAATTAAAAAAGATTTATTTATTCTTCACCCATTTTTCTTAGCACAAGAATCAAACCTAGAGTATACATCTTTTCGTACAAAGTGTTGATCTGATGTTGAATTATGACAAAAGTTTTGAGCAAATTGAAAAGCTCAATTGAGGAGTAAGTAAATAATTAAAAAAAATAACTGAGCATCACGTGTTTCTCCATATGAAAAGAAATCGAATTATAATGGTTCGCCATCCAAACATGTCACAAAAAATACTAGTACGCCTTCGGTAGCAAAAGTATGATTGCAATTACATTCAACGAAAAAGATGATGACATTTGCATATTGGCTTAAATGGAAGACATCTCCACCATTCAATAAAGCCAATCAGCCTCCTCGCAGCGTAGATCACCAAAGCACCTGTTAGACACTACCAACAAAAACAAACAATAAAGGTGTTAATGGGACATCATGCCTAACCATCCATATCGATTGCATCCAATATACGGGTGTTCATTAACCAACACGAAGAAATAGGATGGGATGACGCAACGCTTCATGACACTTTCATACATGCAGCCCAATAATCGAGAAGCCACATCGCCTCAGTGCCAACCAAAGAAAGGACAATCTAGGCGTATCATACCGAAGTCAACTTTCTAAAGAAAACCGTGTATATGTCCTTTCTACTAGGATGCAATCATCTCAATGGCTCAAAGACCTTTCCAAATAGAATGATCCTCAGTAAACGCACTCGACACCAATGAAGTCGAATCTATAACCACCTTACGTGGGTTGTATGCCAGGAAGCAATGAACCAGAAGTTCTCAACCTCCTCAATAACGGTCGTCTTAGGCAAAAGAAATAGATATGAGTAGTTCAATAGCTCAATACATGCATTTCCTTACAAGAATTTCCAGATCACAGCCACCATTTCCTCCTTAACCAAATTCCAAGGGTCTATATACCAAGAAACCATCTGGACACGTAGCACCATCTTGCTTCAACGAATTGAGGGTCGTCGGGACCTAAATCTTAATAACGCTTGTCAAGCTTTTATAAATTGTAGGGTAAAAACTATTGGCAAAATGCGCTCTCTATTTCCACAATCCGCCACCTCCTTGTTTGAGAATCTTCAAAAGTGTGACATTAGTTAACCCTATTGTCCCTCCTCCCTTTGTCCTCCATTGTATCCACCATCAATTACTCAATCTTATTTATGTATATACGATAACTAAAGTATAGGAGAATAAATATGGTATTTATATAATCATCCATGATCCACAAATGCCTTGATATATAATTAACCCATCTCAATATTTACATTATTTTCCCTCAACACCATATATTCTTGTAAACTTGCCCTTATATATGCCCTAAAGAAACCTAGGTCATCCTCGATCCAATCAAAAGAGGCATAGCCTCCAAACTGTATTTCTTCGTAGTCGCTCGATTTTCAATTGTCCCATGTAGTCCAGTAGAAAAAGGTGCAATGACAACCTCAGCCTTGCCACCAACATCTGGGTGGCTACAAATCCCTTACTAGTGATCCCTTACCAACTCTTAAAATTGGACTAGTGAAATCAACACTTATCAAACTTGAAGTAAAAGTTGGTCGCATGGTTCTCTCTTTAAGACCAAAAGAGTGTTGCTAGGTAAGAAATACGGCATAGAACCTCGACATCATCCACATGAAATTCTATTGATATTAAATTGAGATGAATAAACGATCTAGCTTCACCAACAACATAATGCTTCACCAAGTAAATCTAGATTTAGATATCAGAAAAGCAACCGGTCCCATCTCATCAATTTCATAGATTTCGGGCTTAGCAAGGATGCAAGAAACTAACTATACCATTCATCCAATCGATCCACCAAGGAAAAGGTGCTGTTAAAGTTACACCTGATCACGAAAGGTCTTCCAATCATGAAGTTGCCACCCTTAAATCAACTCACAATGCTCTCAAGTAGTCCACTTGGTCGATGATGAAATCATCTTATTAGCATCTCAACAAAACCCTTATACCCTACCATGAGCCCAATAGAGAGAAATCAAACTTCCATGCATTAAGCTGACCACTTGTTCTTCTAAAAACCATGAAATCCTAGAGGAAGGTCGTAACCCTTGCCCACCTGACTCAACTCTTGATCCTAGCACTTCATTCATGCATGTCTCCCCTCCGTTCTTCTTTCTCTATCGCCAAAACCCCTGACATTTTAAGATAAAATCGTCATTTATTATAGTGAACACAACATGACAAGACAACACTAAAAAATTGTCAAACTAAGTTAACCTCACATTCAATCTCAAGCATTTGACTCCTAAGCCCAAGCAACCATGTGTTGCTACCATCAACTTTTGTGATCTAGGCATTATTACCCATGCCTTCACGTCGTCGAGCTCGGCAATCACTCCGAGAGCCTCTCCACGTTGTAGGAGTCATAGCTCCTCTTTTTGCTCCCGATAGTTACATCTGCATCTCCTTCCCAAGCCTAATGACACATATGATGTGGCAAGATTTGATTCGTGTATTGAGCTCTACAAAACATTGAAGAAAAGCAACCTCGTCGCCTCTAATCATCCAGCAAATGGAGAAGAACCATCTCCATGAGAGGGGAAAACTTGAGATGCCTGGACAAACGCCGTAACGAGATACTCCTGAACCAAATCCAAAAGAGAGGCATCCTTAGCACCTTTCCAAAATATTAACACTTAGTTTTATTGATCCTCCTCTCCATTGTCTTCAACATCTCAAAAATCAACATGTGGAAAACCGACATGTTAGAATAACTAATGTCAACAAGACAAGTTTCCAACCATTGACAAAAGCATGACCTTCCACCATTCCTATCTGCTTTGCAAGTAAAGAAAAGTACATATATGTAATATGTAGAGCACGCATTGACATTACAAGAATTCTTAAATATTATGCCATTTCAACAACTTACAAGCTAAAAGGAACAAATAGCTTAGAGACATCTTACTACCTACCACCAATGCAACACAACTGATAGCATACATGCTCTTTGACTTGTGAAAATGCATCAAGTAGTTGAGAAAGCATTTCCTATAGGCCTACAATTACAAATGTTTGTCAACGCATCTATATTATGCGTAGGTCATTATAGAACACATTTCCCTATCATCAAGCTGCTTAATACAACTCTTCTTATTTGAAAATTTTGCATGAGTAGCATATAAAAAGGTGGATCAAGTACTATAATTCAGGATAAAATTGCAAAAAGTTCTCCAATTAAATTTGGCCTAAAAAGCTAGTTTTTCACAAACCTCTACTATGAAGTTAGGTTGCAAATCCCTTTGGCTAGATAAATAATATGAAAGAAAATGATATCAACCAATTGCAAATCATCATAACAATTATTAACATGTTAAGTCTGGTGTAATTGAGCTCAATCCACGATGATGTCTTGTAATGCATCGTTGATCACTCTAATATTCACTACTACCCATATCATAAACCATTAGCATTAATAGCTAAATTGGCAATAGAAAATGGTCAAGCAAAGAACCAAATTTCCATAGATGCCACAAACATGCTAATGTTTCGTGTTATTTTCAGTAGGGTGTCGATAAGGAACCAAGGTTCAGGAAAGCGGTATGCGTATGCGTTCGGACAGGTCACTGAATAGCGCTTAAGCGGTATGCGGGGGCATATGCGGGGTATATGCGGTTTTACGCGGTTTCCTAATTTTTTATTTAAAAATAAATAAATATATATATATATACAAAAGTGACTACAACAGAACTAAATTTATGTATAATTGTGGTCCAACAGAAGATCTAAGAAAAATAACTTTCATAGAGTTCAAAACAATCTCTATTAATCAAATATCAATACTTCAATAGAATGGTTAGCACACAAAATAAATTGACCACAATCAACAAAATAAAAAAGTTAGCGCACAAAATGCCTCTATTGTTGAATATAATGTCATTTATTTATGTCGTTATATTTATAATTGATCCTCCATCAAAACATACCGAACTTTACATATAATATATTACATTCATAATAACTAATAGTTGACTAAATTAGTTTCATAAATTATTAGTATATTATTCTTTTTCTTCCTTGCGTGTTTACTCCAATCTCGTAGTACAAATACTTTGACGATGGATATAAATGGTCACGGAATGCTTGATTGGCATACATGCAAAAGTAAGGAAAACATGGCACAAATAACATAACAAAACATGGCATAAATTAAAAAAATAAAAAATAAATAAATAATGTGTATGCGGCCGCACAGACCGCATATGCGGCCGCATAGCCCGCATATGCGGCCCGCATAAGCGCACAGGGCGCATAATGCGGGGCTTCAGGAAAGCGGTGCGCTGAGGGCACCGCATACGCATATGCGGCCGCATATGCGGCCGCACGGGCCGCTTTCGTGAACACTGTAAGGAACCACATGGACTTTCGATTATCCATGGCATCGGTAATAAACCTGAATTTAGATCGCATATGTCATGTCTAACAGTTAAGATTATTTTGAATGCAATTTTTACAAATGTTGTCGGTTTACCAACTCATTTCGACTACGCATATTGATTTCGCCAAGATTTTATATAAGCATTTACATTTAGGGATGTTTACTATATACCGATAATCTTTGCAATCACATCATAACCCAAGTATTTATTTTTAAAGACATAATCCAAGCAAAATTCATAATCTCAACATAATCATTATAATATTGATGCTTTGCAACTTCAACCCTACCATCAAATTCCATATTCAAACTGTTAAGTTTGACCTCATGGACTAAAAGGATGCTAAAATTATTAAGAAGCATAAAATGAGATATAACTACATTTATTGCATGATTAATTTTTTAATTGTTATATTAATAACTACATCCATTATGGATATGTAAGGCATAAAATGTGGTTGAGTATATTTATAAATGCATATACAACTATTTTTTATGCTTAGTAATGAATACAATGTACACGTAATTGTAGATAACATATAATACATGCCCCAAGCCTACTAGAAAAGAATGTAGAAACAAAGATACCTATATTTATAGAAATAGGATGTTGGGAGATTACATGTAAATAAATGAGATTTTGTATTCATCCGGTTTGAAATCAATGACATGCCATTGATATCAGGTAACTACGAAGAATAATAGGAATGCAACACAAGACTATCTTCCATTAGCAATAATATGTCAAAGGGTTAAGAATAACAAAAATGAAGAAGATCTAATTTGAAGGCCGCATCACATTAAAAGACTTGAACCTAGCATACAATTATATTTCTAAAGGCAAGGGAAACACATGCAGATCTCAATGTCTCAAGCTCTAGCTTATCTCAGACCTCGAATATGTGAAATGGGGTAATATACCCATAGCATCAAATATTTGAGCCAATTCCAATGTATCTAATGAAACATAAAAAACCATTACTCATGCCATCACTAATACCAAAGAACATCCGAGGAAAGAGAAATGGAAAGTACCGGTGGGAGGACCAGTCATTATGAATTAGTGCCCAATATATATGTGTGTATGTATGTATTGATACTTGATTCTCTGTGTCGACCAACATAGTTTGAAACCCAAAACTTTTTTAGGTTAAACTCCATAATAATATCAGCAAGCATGTTCCTTTCTTGGTGCTTATATTGCCAATTCAGTTTTCCATGCTATTACAATACCAATGTTATTGATGCCAACAACTATAGTTTCAATTAGAGTGGAGCATTGAGATCAACCTGCCCCAACCTGGGGAAGCTCGGCCAGGGCCCATCAATTTCAGAGTCGAGGCCCATATTTTGAGCAAACCTAAAACCTGAGTCAGGCCCAAGGCCTACACGGTCAGGCCCAAGTTCGGGCCATGCTCGGCATGCCCCCATTTTGTTACTTGAAGGTTGGACATTGGCAAACTCAAGAAAAGTATCATCATGGCTTCACACATAGGTTTGCCATCCAAATTTGAATCATTGCACACAATGCAACCAATTTTACAAGATATATATCCAAAAATTCTCATCTTACATCTCCGAAATTCTCCACGTGATTTCAGGATAATTGTACAACACATCTTAACCATGTGGTTTCAAGCCAAAAAGCAATGTATGCTAGTTGAATCTACAACTTCAATTTCCGAGTTTGTGGATGGTGTATCACCTCAGAAAGCATAGATGACCAAACTGGCTCTGTCAATGGTGTGATTTTGCTCCATTTCTAAACAAAGCTCCTAAAAAACTGTCATATAATTAACCAAAACGCCAATATAAAATACTTTAATTGCCTCAAATCAGTTGAACAGTTGCAGTCTATTATTAGTCCATGAACTATGGAGCACTGGCTCCTAATCACATTGTAATCCAAGCGCACACATGAAGTTTGGTTGGACAATCCTGATTTGCAGTTGTGGTTCTCCACTGTGTGGCACCATTTGCGACAAGGCACTCTAGAAATGAAATTGAAGGTAGTAATATTTGAGGTACCAAGCACTCCCTTGGCTAAAAAATGGGAGAACTACCTTAGATGGTGCAATTCCACAGGAGATCGATGGTTCACGTATCAGCAATGCGGAGTCCCTTTCTTAAAGCATCCACATAGGTCCTATGAGAGGATAAATGCACCAGGTACATGCAAAGTCAATCGTTTAATCCAGAGGAATGGAGACCACAACATGCAGTACAGGAAAGCAGCAACAACAACAGCAAAGCCTTTTCCCACATTAAGTAGGGTCAGCAACATGCATTCTTTGCCTCCATTCAGATCTATCTTGGGTCATTCTCGGATTTAGATCCAAAAAAATAAGATCCCTTCGGATAGTCTCATTCCAACACTCTTGGACCTTCCTGGCACTCTCTTAGCCGGCTCAATATCCCAAAAATCGTATCTCCTAACTGGTGCATCAACCGACCTCCTTTACAAATGGCCAAACTACTTTAAGCAGTTTTCTCGCATCTTATCTATGATCGGAGCTACACCAACTTTCCTTCTGACTGCATCATTCTGAATCCAATCTTTACGTCCACACATCCACCTTAGCATTTTCATTTCTGCTATTGTCATTCTCAACATGTGTCTATGGTTCACATGCCAACATGTAGATCCATAAAGCATATCAGGTCTCGCAGCTGCTTTCTAAAACTTTCCTTTAATTTTCAAAGGAATTTTCTTATCGCATAGAACAGTAGAGGCTCCTCTCCACTTTAGCCAACTTGCATTTATTCTATGAGTAACATCTCCATCAATTTCTCACATCATGTTGTAAAATAGATCCCAAGTATCTAAAAGAATCTTTCTTTTGAATGTTATCATCATCAATCTTCACCTCGATTCATTCATCATTGCTTCTATCAAAAGTGCACTCCATACATTCAATCTTAACCCTACTTATATGAAACCCTTTAGTCTCTAATGCATGTCTCCAGACCTCAAGCTTCTCATTACTCCATCTCTAGCCGCATCAATCAACATAATATCATCAACGAATAAAATACACCAAGGTATCCCATCCTAAAATGTGACTAGTCAACTCGTCCATAGTCAAAGTAAAAAGGAATGGACAAAAACTGAAGATGCAGACCAATGTTGATGTCAAAATAGTTAGTCTTCCTAGATTGGATCCTTACATCAGATTAAGCTCTATTAAACATATCTTTTATGTGGTTAATGTATAGGACAGGTACTTGTCTCTTCTCCAAAACTTCACAATATCTCCCATGGGACAGAGTCATAAACCTTCTCCAAATCAATAAAAAACATATGTAGGCTCTTCCTTTTAACTCTATAAATCTCCATTATTCTCCTCAGCAAGTAGATGGCTTCAATAATTGAGCGACTTGGCATGAATCCGAATTTGTTTCCTTTTACTTCGAGAACTTGCCTCAACCCTCTTTCGATCACACGTTCCCAAATTTTCACATAATGACTCGTCAACTTTATACATTTGTAACTCACGCAATTTTGAATGTCCCCTTTGTTCTTATCAAGAGGCACCACATTGCTTTCCTCCATTCTTTAGGTATTTACTTATTTCGTCAAATAATGTTAAATAAATTTGTAAGCTAGGTCAAACTACGCACACCTAGAACTCTCCATACTTCTATAAGAATGTCATCAAGTCTTACACCTTTCCCCATGTTTCATAGACTTCGAAGCCTCCTCTACTTCCTTCCTTTGTATTCATCTATAGTGTACATGATTCAAGTAACTTTCACTACTAGCTAGAACTCCCAAAGTGTTCTCTTTATTTCCTTCCCCAGTGAACAGCTTATGGAAATACTGCTTCCATCTAGTCTCTATATCCTTATGAGAAACAAGTGTGTGTCCTTTCTCATTCTTAATGCATCTCACTTGAGAAGGGTCTTTGGTCTTTCTTTCTCTTGCTTTGGGCAACCTGAATATATCCTTCTTGCCCTCCTTAGAGTCGAGATTTTTGTACAAAACTTCATAAACTTTTGACTTAGCTTTGCTTACAACCTTCTTTGCTTCTTTCTTCGCTATTTTGTAATTTGTGACAGTTTCCTCTATTCTATCCTTAGATATAGCTTTAAAGCATGCTCTTATAATTTTGAGTTTCTCTTGCACCCATCCACTCCACCACCAAGCCTCCTTTTGGCATGAGACTCCTCCCTTTGACTTGCATAGCATCTCTTTGGCTACCCTTCAAATATATGATGCTACTGCATCCCACATCCCTGTTTGCACTTCCGTTACAATCCCAAGATAAGTCTTCTAAAACATTCTTCCTGAAGCTTAATTGCTTCAGGTGAAGATTCCATCATCTAGTTTTAGTGATCTTGGAAATCCTTCTTTTATTTACCAGTCCATTTATTTCCACATCCATGGTTAACAAGCAATGTTGGATTGTCAAACTCTCTCATGGGATTACTTTGCAATCTTTACAATACAACCGATCTATTCTCCTATACGCAAAGTAATCTATCTGTGTTCTAGTCGGTCCACTCTTATAAGTAATCAAATGATCCTCCCTCTTCTTGAAGAGGGTATTTGCTATGAAAAAATCACAATAACAACAAAGCCTTTTCCCATATAAAGTAGGGACGGCTACATGGATTCTTTGCCTCCATTCAGATATATCTTGGGTCATTTTCAAGTTTAGATCCAAAAAAATTAAGATCCCTTTGTATAGTCCCATTCCAACACTTCTTGAGCCTTCCTCACCCTCTCTTAGCCGGCTCAACATCCCAAAACTCGTATCTCTTAACTGATGCATCAGCTGAACTCCTTTGCAAATGGCCAAACCATCATAAGCGGTTTTCTCGCATCTTATCCTCGATCGAAGCTACACCAACTTTCCTTCTGATTGCATCATTCCGAATCCGATCTTCACGTGTGTGTGTGTCCACACACGTAAAGAACATAAGCAGTTACAAAATCCAGAGTAACTTTTCCCTCTTTATTTCTACACGCATAAAGATCATAAACCGTTACACAATAAAGAATGACTTTCCCTCTTCATTTCTATCCCCAAAGTAATGGCCTCCTTGAACACTAGCATACCCTGAAGCATCCTTTCCAAAATGTCCATTAAGATCTCTACCTAGGCAAATCATCTCTCCTTGTGGGATTCCTTGCATAATCTTATCCAAATCCTCCTAAAAAGCTTGTTTAATCCTTTCATCTAAATCAATTTGCGGTGCCTAAACTGTTATTGTGAATTTCTTCTTCGAGCATCGATTTTAGCAAAATAATCTGATCCCTGAATTTTTACACCTCAACCACACTACCTTTCAAATCCTTATGAACAGTTACTCCGACACCAATTCTGCCCTTATCTTTACCTGAATACCAAAGTTAAAGCATGTATTCTCGATCTCCTTGCTTTCTCTTCAACCCATTTTGTCTCTTGAAGACATAGTATCTGAATCTTCCTTCTTTCCATCGTATCTACAACCTCCATCAATTTGTCAGTCAAAGTACCAATATTCCAACTACCTATCCGCAATTACATTTACAGCCTCTTTTGGACTAACATCTTTACTCGCATGCGTTCATCATGCAATTTTGGACTACATTTGGGCGGCGATGCAGGGAAACTTGCTTATTTACCCACATATGTTCCTCATGCGAGAACCGTTGCAAATTTCAAACTACATTTGAGCAATGATGTAGCGGACCTTGTCAACTTCTCATTGCTAACATCACAAAATAAAACAATCGTGAATCTCAGGTAACAGGCCAAGCCGCAAAGTCGCTAAAGTAGTGAACCCTGTCAATAAAATCGGTCCTATAGAAAGTTAATCGATTCCTAATCTTCAGTGAAAATAAAAAAGATTTATACATTTATAATCATCCCCCAATTGTGTTATTGGATCGTCCAATTGGAAATGATAATAAATGCATAAGTCATCAAAAGGAGCTTTTTTGACATAAAAAGAGGGTGCACTCCCGAGTCGGGAGTCACCACAGATTGAATTAATATTTGAAAATAGGGGTTACATTACAAAGAGACCCAAAAATTATGTAAGGCTTTGTAGTGGGAAACAACATTCTCCCAGTAAAACCTCTGATTTTTTGAATATCAAATCATTCCGCCCCAACCAAATGGCCCACAACACCGCAAAAGGCTTAGAGCAGTCATCCGACGAACCCATGCCCATAGAGTGGATCGATCTCCAGAGCGCGTCAACCCCAATATACCACCTAATTGAGGAACCCGCAATTTGTAAATATCGATAAAACTATAATTATCATTAACCAAGGAAAACAAATCGTAGTAAAGACAGGTTACGCTTTAACCATAAAAACACGTACTCAAGAAAATATTTTAGTCTGAGTACGGATTTTTGTCATAAAAAAAAGGAATAAAACGATTCAAGTGGAGTTTTTTATAATATATCAATCAATAAGATAGACCCATACTAGAGGTTGTATCATGCCATGAATAAACACGAGCACTCAGAAAATATGTTGAACAAGTGGATTCACATCTCTTACACCTACACAATCCTCTGCGGAAGCAATTTTTTTAGCTTTACATCCGTTCCCATAACACAATTGTACAACAAGCTCGTACACATCGAGTACATCATATATATATATATCATAACTTGTTACTGAATGTGACATTGGATCTATAAATTTTAATTTTGAAAATAATATATTTTGATCTGGTAGAAAAAACAATAAATTCTCATTACATTTGGGGATTCAACATGTCGTTGGTAGGGAACGCCCCAATGAAAAAAATTGGCTTGAGAGACAATGTCGGGGTAAATACGGAGGGTTGCGCTTGCGTGTTAGATAGTCGACAATCAGCGCAGGAGAGACAAATTTCTAAATAATGTTTTTTTAATAATACTATTTAGGAATTTGTCTCAAAACAACTCGGACCTTTTCAACATGGATTTAAGCAAACATATAGTACAGGAAAGCTCGGCAAAAAATCTTTGATAACCTTGATATTTCCATCAATATGTCTCCTTAGATAGAGTGACCTTTTGTTCTTTTATTCCGAAACAAAATCGAACCATAACTCAAGTTCTCAACATAAACAGAAAGCTGGTTTTTGTTTTCAAAATACAGCCACTTACTACTTCTTCCCCAATATGGAAGACTGATCAAGCGCAATCAACTTGTGTATACAAAAGGCAAGACGGACAGGCTTTCCAGGGCCAACTTGGATTGAGAACAGGCCTGCCCCGAGCTTCAGCTTTTTACATGATGAGGGTCCTGACCTGACCCATCAAGCGGACCATGGCATGCCACGAGTAGGCATCTGTGGATATCCAAAGATTAAAGTCGATATGTGGAGGAACAGACGAGATGAGTTAGTCTATTGTGATCCAGGAGCTGGAAGGGGACCTTCAACGAACGGCACGATGGAAGCACTAGTGACGAGTGTGCGACATTGATGGCCCACATGTACCTCAGGCTCAGTTCGGGCCCGAGATTTTGCGGGTCGGATCATGGTCGGGTCCGGACCGGCCCAATGCTCCACTCTAGTTTCAATGGCTGGAAATTCTCTTCATTTTCCTCTCTTTTTATTGATCAAGTTAAATGCTTTTCTGGAAAAAAAACATGTTACTTTTTCTCATCCTATCGATATTGATGAAATAATGGCCCCACATAATCACAGAGTTTGAACAATCAAAATCAATAAGCTGGTCTTGTGTGAAATGGGATGATGAGATTTGGAATGCTGAAACAATCTACGACGACATCCATAATGCAGAAAGGATTTGAGGAGAATGTTGCAGTTTCAAGTAAGCAATGTGAAAGGGGAAACAGGTTTCATGATTCACTCCAAATCACAGGGACGGAAGTAATAATGCTGGGTGCCACGATAGAGTTGAGAATGGCACACTTGGTAGAATAGAACAGCATCGTAATATCGCGTCTATGCTGCTATGACAACTGGTCACTTTTCACCTTTATTAACCACAACCACTTCATTGACCTTCTTCTATTGTTGAAAAACGAACAGCTATTTGTTCAATTGAGCAACTACAGTGTTATCGGATCGACTCTGCCAAATCAAGACAAAGACCGCTCTACCACGCTCCATAACCAGGTGAGTTTTGGATCCTCATCGGCATTTTCGAGCAAATCCAAAGAATGAGCAACAACATGTCAAAGAATTGTCCGCATGTCGTGATCGAAGGACAATGCGTCATCCTTTGTGCAAGCAGCTAAATCGTATAGCATTCACAGATTGCAAATATCACGTATAAATCCAACATCGAAAACAGAATTAAGAAAAGAGTGATGCCTCACATCTGATCAAGCTGCTTGTTGACCTCGTCGACCTCCTCCAGATCCGTGAGCAGCTGGCGGACTATCGCCCCGTAGGTCAGAGTGAACAACTCGGCGTTCTGGATCACAGCAACGAAATAGATGTAACTGGAAGATCCGATCCGAAGAGAGTGGAGGATCGAAGATTAGGGAGTGGTGAGGGTGAGATTAGGGTTTGCAGACGAGCACTTACGACGCGTTCGACATTGGCAAAGACAGCGTCGCCGGTTCTCGCAGGGGCGGGGGCCATTTTAAGAGTGGCGGCTGGAAGAGAGGGTGATTGTTCTCGTTCGGCAAGAGATTGGATCGGCCAACCCAACGTAGCGGAGGCGGGAAGGGTGTTGGGGGGTAGTTGTAGACTTGTAGTTGCTCAGACCGATCCCCTCTCTCTCTCCAGTATAGAGTTGGAAGAAGAAAATATATAAATTTTAACCCCCATCTCCCTTGTGAGGTTAAAAAAACGGCTGATCTTAGGTCTTGAGTTAGCACAGGAGTTATCTCAGATTGCATATATTGGATTAGTGTAGTAGAATTTTATTGTAGCAAAATAGAATTAATGTGGCGCTTGATATGTGGTAAATGATTTGGACAATTGAAAAAAGAGGAGTGTGTGAAATAAAGTAAATGATTTATTCATAATTAAATAATTAAATTAATGTATATTAAAAAAAGTGCAAAGTAATTTAAATACGATGAAATGTAAGAGTTGGTGGAGGTGGAGTAAATTAGTAGTTTATATATATAGGGGCCTTTCAAATGAGACGTGATCCTTCCATCCCTAAGGAAGGCCAACGATCTGGGCCATCGGATTCAAATCCAACGGTATCTTTAATTTTGTTGCCCAAAAGGATATGTCATCCTTTTTTGCATTAATTATCTATACATTTAATTTTACAAAATACTAAACTTAGCTGGATCTAATTTTGGTATTTTTTTCATAATATCATATTTAAATAATATCCAATTTTATGTTGAACGATATTACGTGAAGTATCCTAATGTGTTTTTTTGTAGAATATGTGGTTTCTTTTGTAACGATTGTATGTTTTTTATATTAATTGTGGTTCCTTCAAAATTAATCAGCTATTTGTAAATTTATGGTTCTTTGTAGAATACAATTCATATTAGCAATTAATGCATGCTTCTTTGTAACGATTATATGTTTTTTGTATAATAAATTTTATATCGTTCTTTGTAAAAATGTGGTAGACATTTACGTTAAATCAATAAATAAAATACAAACCATATATGTATTATACTCATCCACAATGTATAATGCACATCTAAAATGTGTAATACACATCAAATATACAAGATATATAAAAAATTACATTTTTCGATCGCACCAAATTGTTATGTAAAATACATATCAGATATGTAGAGTACACATCAAATTTGTATAATAGACATCAATATTGTGTAATACAAAGTGAAAAATGTATTTTTACATAACAATTCTGTGTCGCCCACTTCCGCCTTGTCGATGATGACGCGAATGACATCGTGAATCGATCCATGTCGATGTTGAAGATGGAGATGAAGGGGTGAAGAACTTCATGTCGGACACGCGTAGTTGTCCACGTGAGGATGGAGATAACATCGAGAACCACTCCATGTCGACGTTGAAGACGTAGCTGAAGGAAACGAAGAACCTCATGTCGGCCATGTCGACAGTGAAGATGGAGACGAAGATGACAAAGAGGATGACAAGGCATGTGAAGACGACAGAGACGAGGCCTGTGATATACGCATGATGGAGACAAGCGAGGACGGAGACGGGCGATGACGGAGATGGAGATGGAGACGAGCGACGTTGGAGACGAGCGACGATGGAGATGGAGATGGAGACGACGTCCTCCTCTTCCTCTCGATTTTTGTGCATGCAAGATTGTGAAATGAATGGAAAGACGAGAGAGTTAATGAGATATGTATATGTGTGTGTGAGATTTTTAGAAAGATTGAGAGAGACATTATGAGGAGATAAATTAGCGTGTAACATATTATATTTAAATAATGAACAATGACCAAAATAGGTTTTGATTATTAAAAAATAATTATAATGTGTCTTTAATAACAACCGACGGATTGAATATGGATGCATGAGATCGTTAGCCTTCCTTAGGGATGGAAGGATCATGTCTCATTTGAAAGATATCATATATATATATATGAAAAAAAGAGTATGCTCCCTTGGTGTAGCTAACTTATATGCTCTCATCACTTTTCCTCTATATATTTTTATTTTTCTGAAATGAAACCTATTGGATTTTAGATCACAATATGTCCATGGTGTCATTAAAAATTCGACTTAATTTGAGACTTTTATCCCCACCATAGAGAATATCAAATTTTAGCGGTCTCAGAATTGTTGAAATTGACTCCCTTCAGATGGAGGGCAAGTCTCTGTTTCTGACGAAATTGGAATGACATATTAGGGGGATATAGTGATGAATATACATATTTTTTAGTTTTCAGAATAATAAAAAAGATAAGGGAAAATTGGGGGTGGGAGTAGCCAATTGGCTACACCCAAGGTGTAGCCTCATTTAACCTATATATAGAGAGAGGGGAGGAGGTTGTTTTGAGTAACAGCCAAGTTGGTTGTTACACAAAGCAGTCCCCCTTTTTATTTTTATTTTTTTGAAAATAAAACATTGTATATTCATATATATATATATATATTCATCCTACATGTCATTTCTCTCCACTTCGGAATCCTAAAGGGAAAGTCACAAGCCGCACATCAGGCGAGCGCGAGGTAGAAAAAAGATTGCACATTGACTATTTTATGCGAATTGATGCACTTACTGATATGCTGGAAAAGCAGAGAAATTCCCGGGTCGGATTTAGTGGATATTTGTTCGGCGATTCACGGCCTCTGTCTGGTGCAGGTACTCTGCTAGGTATCACCAAAGATCTTACCATTTCCGACGGAACTGGAGCTACATCTCTTTTCAATTTCCATTTGACGAACGTCAGCGGCGGAGACATCGTAAATTGGTCCGCGGGCATCGCTATCAGTCCTCTGCGGATATATAGATGAATATACATGTTTTATTTTCGAAAAATAAAATTAAAAAGGGGGAGAAATTGCTTTGTGTAACAACCAACTTGGTTGTTACTCAAAACAGCTTTCTTTTCCTCATATATGTGTGTGTGTGTGTGTGATTTAATGGGGCTGCCCCGCGCTCTATTTCAACGTTTTTTTCGAAAAATATCGCCATGTGTATTCATCCCTATATCTCTCATATATGTCTTTCGAATTTCATTAGAAACATAGACTCATACGTTCTCCATCTAGAACAGGTAATTTTAACGGTCTTAGATCTGTTGTAATCGTACATGTTCTAGGTGGAGGGTATACGAGTCTCTGTTTCTGACGAAATTCGAATAACATATAGGAGGGATATAGTGATGAATATACATGGTGATATTTTTCAAAAAAAACATCGAAAATGACGTGGGGGCAGCCCTATTAATCTCATATATATAGGAGAAACTTCAATTGAGAGAGGGACTCGCCCATATTATGGTGATCCCTCAATCTCATCCTTCTATTCTTGATCTCACAGTTAGAATGTGACAACTATTTCACCTAATTCGGTGCCCCCTCCCCCGTGGGGATCTTCGTCTCTTCTTCGTTCTTGCCCTAAATCAAAGGGGGCGGCAGCGACATGAGTTGTTGCGACGGATCTCGCACGGCTGGTGACGTGGATTAGTGGTTGCTCTAGGCGGAGGAGATCGATGCATGCACGTTCTGGATAGGTGGAGGTGCTCCTCTCCATGCAGAGGAGTGGTGATGGTGCAGTGGCTCTTCGCGCGGCCGGCTGTGCTGGGCGAATTGGGCGGCGGCGGCGCTCCAGGCGGATGGAGGAGATCGGCGGATGAGCCGAGCTCCTGTGGCGGAGGAGCAATGGCGGGAGTCGTGTTGTGGTGGATGCTCCTCCGAGTAGTGATGGCTTTAGGCGACGAGCTCCACGTGGCGACATGCTCTGGGCGGAGAAGGTCAGCATACATCGGAGAAGGTGGCTCGTGCGAGGACCATTGAGCGGAGGAGGCAGCCGCGCAAGAGGGGTTTGGGAGATGAGGCACCGATTTACATTGTGGTTTAATTATTTTACATATAGGACTTTAATATTTACAATTTGATTCACTTTTTTTTTACAAATCTCATTTTTTGGTTTCTTACTTTGCAGAGCTCTGCATGAATTTTACAAAGGCGTGATATACTGTTACAAAGACTCGCGGAATTTTTACAAAACGAATACACATTTACAAAATAGATTGAAGTTTACAAAGAAGAAATTACTCTTACAAAACTCGCTGGAGTTTAAAAATAAATGTACCCATTTACAAAACAGGAACTAATCATTTACAAAATGAAAAGTAAAAAACAAAATTGTTAATGAAATTATAAAGAGGAAAATATATTTTACAAAAACTCATTGTACTTTACAAAGCTATAGTTGATTCCAGAATGTTTGGAATAAAATTAGTAATTAATCAATAAATGCATTAGTGAAAACACCTAATCGAGAAAAAGCTTAGAATGGCAATTTGAAACAACAAATGAAACTCGAATTTAATTAAATTGAGATGATGAAAATACCCTTTTGGATGAGCTTTTTGATGCAACCGTCAGATTGAGATCTGACAAATCTGAGTGATGGCTCACCGTGATATTGGTGAGACTCCACATCATTTGAAAGATATATATATATATAGGGAGCTGGGAGCCTAAGCCCAGGGTGTAGGTAACTACCTACACCTGGCCTTTTTTTTCATGATTTTTGAGTTTTTTTGAATGAAACCTTAGGGGGATTTTCTTAATATATTGAGAGGAATATGTATTTCAAGTTTCATGCAAAACAAACATTCCTAACACATTCATCTAGAAGGGGTCAATTTTAGTAATTCTGAGACCGTTAAAATTTGATAGTCTTGATGAAGATGATAGGAGTCTCAGATTAAGTTGAATTTTGAATGACACCATGGTGGTACATAGTGATCTAATTCCCCCAAGATTTCATTTCAAAAAAAAAAATCAAAAACCTATGAAAAAAATGAGTCGGGTGTAGGTAGTTACCTACACCCCTAGGTGTAGGCTCCCTTTTCTCATATATATATATATATATATATATATATATATATATTAGGGGGAGGGAGGAGTATGCTCCCTAGGTGTAGCCAACTTACATGCTCCCACCCCTTTTCCTGTTATTTTTTTGTTTTCTGAAATGAAACCTATTGGAGTTTTGATCACGATATGTCACTATTATATCATTCAAAATTCAACTTAATTCGATACTTCTATCTCCTCCATCAGGACTGTCAAATTTTAATGGTCTCAGAATTGTTGAAATTGACCCCCCTCTGTATGGAGGGCATAGGAGTCTCTGTTTCTGACAAAATTTAAATGGCATGTTAGGGTTTAGGATTATGAATATACATATTTTCTATTTTAAAAAAAAATAAAAAATAAAGTGAAAATGGGGGTGGGAGTAGCCAATTGGCTACACCCAAGGTGTGTCCTCATTAACCCCTCCCCCCCCCACACATATATATATATATATATATATTGTGAGTTAATTATTCATTAATGTAACAACTCCCAAAATAGTCTCACATCATAAACTCACAAGTACGAGAGTGGGTTATAAGAGTTGGGAAAACCACTTGACATTTGACAACTTTGGCTTAAGCATTTTAGGTGGTTGTTAATGAATCCAAATGGATTCTAACCCAATACGTTTTCAAGATCAGTTTTCCTTGATAACGGTCGGGAACCTAAGCCTAGAATTTTACAATTCATATAGCTAAAACAAAGTCAGCGATGTCATTATTGGTTGACGGTTTATTTTATATTGTTGAAGGATTATAATATATGTTTAATGAATTTCTACATGTTAAGAGGGTTAAAATGAGAGCTTTCTTTTTTAGAATGGTATGTTTTTTTGAAACTTCCTTATATATGTTTAACTTTTTTAAATATGTTATTTTTTTCAAACAGCTTATACAGTTATGATCTCCCCTGCAATAGGTTAATACTCTTTATATGCACTTACTCACATTCTATAAAGTTGCACACGTCGAGGATGTATATGACATAATTTTTTAGATAAACAAACTTTAGCAAAAAAAATAAAATAAATAATCATGTCGGTCAAATATATGTCTCACTACATGATAACAAAATTTTATGAGAAGTGCCAACATTGAAAATACATATGCATGCCCAACATTAAGCAGGAAATCAAGATGTCTCAAACAGATATCTCAATACAGAATTCCCAATGTACTTGTAATATAGACTTCAACAAAAGCAAACAACCCAACTAACAAAGTAATGAAATCCTTTATGTAAGACATATATCCTCGTTTTGGTCCTCTATAGTCAGTTGGATGTTATTGAACAAAACAAACTTATAGTTACTCACCGCCAAAGGTGGAAACAGGAAAATAATTAAGGAGGATGAATTGTAAAACAAATTCAAAAAATATCATTTGTAAAACTAGGTGGAAAACAATCCATATATTTGTGAACAGATAAAAATTCAAATTACACAAATTGAGGAAAAAAATAAGAAAAAATGAAAGCATGGAGAAGATCATGGCACGTTATATTCAAAAAAAATACCCCTCACTTAGAGAACCTCGACCAATGAGTTAAGTTGACAACAATGTTATGATCTTAGAAAAGAATCTCACACAATACATTGAACTACTGTGGACTTGTGTAGTTGTTGACGGAAGCAAATAAAAATTATTTACTACGTATCACGGAAATGTGGAATACTTAGCAAATATTCTGCCAAAACAATCTTAGTTCATCTTACAAACTAGAAAATGTAGCACGATAATTTTTGCAATTAGAAATTATAAATTCTAAGGAAATAATTTCCAAATAAATTTCCGATACTCACGGTGAATAAAAGAGGTGGATCACAGTTACTTCTTGAAGCGTAAATTTCTAAATGACAAAGCTTCCCAAATCAAGTATGGTCTGCAGAAGTCTCTCTCCAGGGCGAGGAGATGAATCGTGTTGCTTCCGACGAACTTAGACATCCAACAATGATAGGTGTATGAGAGATGGGGTCTCTTAAGACTATTCTATACCTCACGGGGTACGAAATTTCTAAGGAACTTTGCTCTCCAAAATTGTGGTGCAAAAGAGAGAGCCATGCGTTCCTTTTATACTTACGCCACGTGTCCAACATGTGTGTTGTAGTCCCTTGGATTTTAAATCAAGGGCTTAGAACAAGTCTCGGTTCAATAAAGATTATCTTGTTATTATCTCCGATTAACATTAACTAATTAATAATAAATAAGCAACAATTTAGCTTAATTAAAATTAGTTAAAGTTTTTGCCTTTTATCTATTAATTGATTAACTTGATAATCCCATTGTCAATAGTGGAGAAATTGTGGAATTGATCCTCAAAACTTATGAAACATATTCATGAGCCCAAAATTAAATGTAAATCGAAATGACATATACAAAGTTAATGTGAATCAAATTGACATAATTTCATGTCTTGAAAATATCATGAAATCATATTTACACAAATATTTATATGAATAATATCCATATAAATATTAGTTATTGTGAATCACTATTCACATTAATTAATGAGATACGTTTGTGAATCTTATTCACAAAATTGTCCTTATAAAATAATACAATAATAAATATTATTATTATTATATTGGCATCAATAAGTATATCCCCTGATCAAATTACGACTCATGAGATACGAATGCAGATACTTGGATATAATGTTATGGAGATCATATTATCCATGTACAATGACTTGAAATATGGATAACTATCCAATTTAAGGGTTTATACCTTTTTAAAAAAAACTGTCACCTACGAATGTTGAGCTTGAGTTGTAGTACTTTACACTCTCAGTGAGCTCGACGAAACGCATCACACTCTCCATGAGCTGGAGATCGGTGAGTTGAATCCATCTTTCTTGCTCATTTCTAATCAAAGTCCAAACTATTTGGAGCTAAGAAATGAGCCCAATGAACTTGTATACATCCATTTTCATGACCACTTCCAACATTTGAACATTAAAATTAGAATTGGAAATTGGATTCAGATGATTTGTTATTTAATCCAATCAAATCACAAATTATCTAGCTAAATGGAGCAAGTAAAATCCATATTGCTTAATCGCTCCCTCTGAATGGAAGTGTCATGGTAGATGATCCATCACAACAGATGTAACCCTGAATATTCCCAATACCTATTCATCCTTTATACTGGAAGACTTTGATAAATCCAAGTTCGAACCTTGATTTCACTGTCCTCTTCAGAATGTATCAATAGATTTCTCATTTGATGATTGAGCAACAATATTAATCATATGCTTTGCAAAATCATATATTAATATCTCGAATTCATGTCGCATTTCATAAACAATATAACCATGCATGGAATTCATTTTGACCCCAAAAAATATTATGAGCTAGTTTATGTCTTCTGGTTCATTAGAGATCATGTATGACCCCTTTGAGAGATCGTATTACTCATATGCCCTCATGTGCATACCAGCTTGCCAGTGTCTAAACATTGGTTAGGTCATCAACCTAATGGTTCGCCTAATGTACACACTCAGTCATATAGTAATGCATCTGTCACCGATCAGAGGATGCATGCCTATATCGTGACAGTATACGAGATAGGTCTATGGTTATCTCGACTTCGTTAAGTCAAATCTTTGACCTAACTTTTTTGACACCTTCAAATCTCTACTCCAATGCAGAGGACATGCATCAAGAGGTCGGTCAGATATCAACCTTCAGAGAATGATCACCATCTCTTTCTCAAGCTGGAGACCCTTTCCTAACAATCTCTTGATAGTGCTTGTTGAGTCCTCGATCTAACACTTTAGATATCATCCAAGCACTGGACTCTATAATTCAACATTTGAATCAGCGGATGTATGATCATTAAGATGGTCGTGGTACATAAACCTACTTGTACGAAGGGGCTTTATAAGTGCATTCATTCATTTAATCTCATATCGGGAGTGATATAAACGAATAACTTCTGTTGATATGTCTACATATTACAATGACGTTTATTGTAGAAATGGCTCGCATGGGGCTCACATTATCACGACCCCAATTCCGAACCTTCGGATCCTCCCATATCCGGATCTTATTACTCGACAATAATTTATCCAGCAATCACAACCAACATTCAGTAACATACTTCAATTAAAAATACTAAGAAGGAAGTATTTAATACCTTTCCATTCACAAAATAAAGTTTACAGGATTCATTTTCCCACTATAACCATTTACATGTACATCATCCGAAAAGAAAATACACAAAAAGATCAACTACCTTATAGAGTAAAGCTACTATGGTTGGTTGGATGGCTACTATGTTAGTTGGCCGGATTACTAAAGCTCTTGTGATGGATCACCTACACCTGTTGGGCTTTCCATAAATCATAGGATAACAATTAACGGGTGCTAAGTAACAAAGAAGAAAAAAGCAGATAAATGTGCAATTTTTCAAAACTTATTATCACAAAAAGTCTCATTCAATCTCGTTAGTTTAAGTCATATTCCTTTATATTCCACGTCAGGGATTAGTCCAGGGAATTACCTCACCACTATATGGACTCCGAAGTTTTGGACACTTCGGGATTGGAGATTACATTGATCTGATAAGTTTATGCCATCGTACGTTGCCTCAACCAATCCTCCAGTACTACCCTAACAATTTCCTTTTCTTTCATTAATTAGGGTCTCAAACCCTCAGCCTGGCAAACAAAGGAGCATACCATACTCAAGGATCAAGTTGCTTAAAACCTCAGGCTCACCTTTAATCACATAATCTAGCAGCTTTAAATACATGTTATCGTGACCCAACCACTATTGAACCACCCGTGCCTACACATGGCACGATCACATCTTCCGTCGTTCAACCTGAATATATTGGCTCTTGATACAACGCGTTGCAAATCATTCATTTCTTGTGCACTTATCATAACAGGGCAACCATGTACCACCTAGGTAGGTCAACGCCAATACAGGTTCCTTCCGACAAACCTACAGGTTGCATGCTTGACCTGTGGTTCTACTCTTAGTCATTCTTAACGTAAGACACAATCCTTTACAGGATCCAACTCAAAACACATCAATTCCCATGAGTAATTTCTCCGTTAAGCCTTAGATTTGCATAACATAAATACTGAGTATGAACTTACACATATATTAATTCATATATTTATATACTCATATTTATGCTCATTTTAACTTCCAAACCCTAACTTTCCAAGCTATTGCATTCATTCGATGCTTATATCTTATTTTAGTTGAAATCACATAGCAACTCTTCATACTTTCTCAAAAATAGCTAAATTAGGGTTCTTCGTAGCAAGGAGCATAAATGCAGAAATCTCAACAATCTCATATGAAAACCCAACAGCAAAAAGGAAGGATTTCGTTACCTATTCGAGTTCTCTCTCACGTATGCATTGCTTTATCGTGATTCTTTTTCAAGAAGGATGATTTATAGCTCATGAAACGATTGAATTTCATTTTCATACCAAAAATGCCAAGAACGTGCCAAGAACGCGAAGAACGAACGAAGAACACGGATAACGCGAAAAACACATGAAGAACACGAAGAACATGAAGACCCTATTTTTCTCTTAAAAATTCGGTAGATCTTCCCCTTAAATGGGGTGATATTTTTGAGAAAATTTCGGCAGAGTTTCCCCTTATATCGGGACATATTTTAAAAGAAAAACAAAAAGAAAATCTTCTATAAAATCACCGAGAAAGAAACAACAACGAATATGAAAGAATATAATCAAATTGCAAGAGATGGAGAATCGGTAGACACCACATCTTAGGTGAGTGAAGATGTGACGAATCACAGGTTCACTGACGTGCATAGCCGCTCGCACCTAAATAGGGTATTACACATATTTCTCCATCAAAATAATTTATGAAAGTGAAAAAGAAAGAATATAACTATAAGCAATGGAGAATTAGTAGATATTGCATGTCTTAGGTGAGTGAAAGTGTGACAAATCATAGGATTCACTGACATGCACAACCGCCCACACCTAAATAGGGTATTACACAGATTTCTCTTCGAACCACAACGGAAAATGAATCGGAAAGAAAGATGAATCGAAAATAAATCTTGGAAAAAGAAGATGAATCGGAAACCTAGCTTTTGAAGCAACTAAGAGAGGACGGTACCTTCCTCCTCCCCATTCTCATGGCAGCGCTTCACTAGCATTCCTTCTCCACATCCCTCTCCTCCTCCCGACCTCTCGACCCTATAGCCCTTGGGGTAGTGGTGGTAGTGTAAATCGTCGAGAACGAATGGGTAGAGGGTATTTATAGGCTCTAGAAAACCACTAACCATGGTTAGTAAACCATGGTTTAGACCTTTACCATAGTTAGTGGCCCATAGTTTTGGCCAAGTCTTATCCAAAACTTAAGGCTTAAGTTAGAACTTTCCAGAGTTCTTTAGATTCATTAATGATGCTTATTTAATGCTAATCATGATTAACTTTCACTAATCATGATTTAACTTTCGCATCTCACACTTAACTTTTGTTAACAACTAATTAGTGTTTGCTAATGGTCGTTAGTGATCCTCAATCTATCATTAATTTCTTTAATCATATTTAATTGGTCTCAATAAATGTCATTACGGGTTAATGATGTCTTAAACCTCCTTACTTATCTTTCTTACGAAAATCATAACAAATCGAAACGAAGTCTGGTTCACACGAAACAAATTTTGTTGGTTTCCCCTTGACGAGCCGGATCTTATGATATAGGATCTGAGAGATGACCATGTTCAAGGCTTTACACACATGTCTAAAGATCTCCCACTATACCTCAGAACTATTTAGATACGATCTTTAAACACATTCACATTATATGATGGTCGAAAACCTTTTGGGTAAAGGTTTGGTAAGATGATCTGCAACATCATTGGCAGAGGCCACCTTGGTTATGACAACGTCATCGCGCTTTTGAATCTCACGAATGATGCGATATTTTCTTTCCATATGTTTGCTCTTTTGATACCACATGGGTTCCTTCGTTTGAGTTATGGCTCCCATGTTATCGCGGAGCAGTGGAATGGGAGTATCAGAGAAAACTACGCCAAGTTTATGATGAACTTGTGTAACCATACCACCTCTTTTGTAGCATCCGATGCAACAATATATTCGGCTTCTGTTATTGAATCAGTCGTAGTGTCCTCCTTCTTGCTTCTCTGGCTCATTGCACCACAGTTTAACAAGAATACAAATACTGAAGTTGATTTGCGGTCATCTATATCAGATTGGAAGTATGAATCTATGTATCTTAAGACTTGGAGATCTCTCTCTCCATAGACTAAGATGTAATCTTGTGTCCGTCATAGATTCTTAAAGATGCTCTTCATTGCATTTTAGTGTTGTTCTCCATGGCATGACTAGTAACGACTTACCTCTCCCATTGCATGGTAGATATAAGGCCTTGTGCACATCATGACATACATTAGGCCTCCCACAATTGATGCTTAAGGCCATCCGGTCATGGCTTTCTTATCCTCAACACTTTGAAGAGCCATCTCTTTAGACAAGTGTATACCATGTCTTAGGGGAATGAAACCTTTCTTGGAATTCTCCATATGGAAACGTTCCAAGCTCTTCTTAATGTATCCATGTTGTGACAATCCCAAAATTCTCTTTTCTCTGTTTCTGAACCACTTCAGACCCAATATACAAGAGGCTTCCCCAAGATCTTTCACTCAAAGGTATGGGACAACCAAATTTTAACACCAGTCATCATCCATGTATCATTCCCAATGATAAGGATGTTATCTACGTAAAACATGATAAACACAATGGCACTCCCACTAAGCTTCTTGTACATGCATGGTTCATCGTGATTCTGAACGAAATCATAACTCTTTATGGTTTCATCGAATCTTATGTTCCGGCTATAAGAAGTTTGTTTAAGCCCATAGATGGATTTCTTCAGCTTGCATACTCTGCCTTCCTCATTTATAAAGCCCTATGATGCTCCACATTGACAAAACTCTATTTCATCACCTTTATTCTTTTATTTGATCTTAAATGCCCATACAAATATATGCAAAAAAATTAATTTATACAAAATAACACTCAATAATAGACTAGTAAATATTGTATAAATACATGTATTTAATTCCAAAATAAAAGAATAAAGGAAAGAAAATAAAAAGAAATGAAGTATCAAAGACACTGAATGACCTTAGATCACGAGACTAGGTCAATATTTACGTGGTCGACAACGAATAAAGTAGGGGGAGATACGTCACTCAAATTGTAGAGAAAACACTTAAAATCATAATTCTATTCATTAATAAATAACTACTTGTGCCCTATTTTATTTTCCATCTCCACACATCAAATAATAAAAACCTCAACATGAACATTATACATAAAAATATAAGGAAAAATACAAATTTAATTTCACATAAAAATATTGCACTGTGTGCTTGGGATACACATAATAAAAAGCCACAAACAAAACTTCTCAGACATGTATCTTCTCCATACAAACTCAAAATTGACCAAACTCACATTTAGTGTTCATAAAATTAAATGAAGTTAAGATGCAAAATTCGGCTTTCAGGTCTCCATTGTGTTGTATACATGTATATAAATAATCAAGAAATTCATTCTCTGTATTTTTATCCTTTTTATATTTTTATATACTTGTAGATATTACTTAAATCACACTAAAAAATTAAACGTAAAATAAATGCATTAACAATACATTAAAATAAACAAGGAACTAATATATATATGTAAACTATACCTATAATATGTATACCTCTATTTATTTAAGTAAATAAATAAAATCAGAAAAGTAAAGTACAAAATACGTGAATAAGTATTTAAATGTATTAATAATATAAAAAATATGTGTATACAATACTAAAATATAAAATACCAAATAAAAAACAATACCTAAAATACATGTAGACATACCTATGTATATACATGTAAATATTTGCACCCAGTAAATAGCATCATAAAAATAAATAAAAATACTATAAAATTACTGCATAAAACAATAAATATTTTTATGTCTTGACATTTTAATAAATTCATTTATTGTTTGTTTTTTATTTAATAAGGAATCTATTTTCTTTAATTTCATGGTTGGTCTACATGGACCAATCATGGTGCTTTAACTATTGACTTCCGATGAACATTCCTTTCTTCCTAGTCGCCTTGTCAAAACTCACGGGCGCCTCTTCTTCTCCCATTTCTTACTCCACCTCTACTCCACCAAATCCCTCTAGACTTTCACCATCCTGCAACCCTTACTTTCATCCATCACGCTAGCTTCATAACATCCACCAACCACGCCTAATATGCGCGCCATATCCCCTTGAATTTCACCCCTCACCATGTTTTATAACTAAAACCCAATCCTAATCTTTTTGATTTTGATCTTATTTTCTTCCCGTAACCCCAAGATGAACTATCCAGGTTGAGTTTCTCGTGACATGAGCTGCTCCTTGGACCTCATCGGCATGGAGAAGGGATGATTCACGGTGATCCTGCTCACCATAGATTTTCTCAGGCAATGCTTCTCCTACTCCATGGAACCCCATATATGAGTTGCTAGGTTAGATAACTAGCTTGCATTTCCTTTCTTTAGCACATGTCTCATCTTAGTGTAGTTTAATTTGATATGTTGTAGTTTTAATTTTAATAGTTTCGTACGTCAAAGCTTCTGCTCTAGCCAATGTTTCACTTCATCACAACCCCTGGTTCCGACCACTGCACACCACCATCCGACTCCCCTTCACGTTCTACTTATTCGACTCCACTCAGATCCTCATCTTCCATCGCCCATAACCGGATATCGCCGCTCTCCCTCATCCCTTACTCTACCAACTTTTTATGGCCCGAGGAAAAAGATCTCAACCTCATGAACTTTTTTGTGTAGGAGCTACACATGGGATGCCACATGTAGCTCAAATCGAAGGATATATTGGCTCCTAGGTCGCCTGAACTTAATTGACCCCCCAGGCCTCTTCTTAGCGAGGTCTGGACCTTCTTGACGACACCATCAGTTGTGGAAGGCTTCCAGGATGCCCTGGAGCCGGTCAGCATGGACGGAGTACATCAGAGCAGAGAGATATTGCGATTCAAAGCTTAATAGGGAAGACATTTCCCCCTGCTCTTCCAAGGGTATCCAGAGCTGTCAGATGCGAGACACTGGTGAATATGTGATTCATGACTCTAAAAGTAGAAAAAAGATCGTTGTTTCTGAGTATTTAGCAGTATTTCATCATTTATTTTAAACTTTTGCCATTCATGCACTTATAATTAATATATGCATTTTAGCATGAATTTTTGCATTAAATAAGAAGCTAAATTTATTTTGAAAAATAACGAGTATTATACCATATTCTCCCTATTTTTTATTTATTTTCCACTAACTCAGAATTGAATAAACCAACTGTATAGCGTACATATTATTAACACTAATAAATGAAAAATACCAAAAGAATAATAACTTGTAAAATTAACGAATAAAACCCAAACCCTAATTTAAGACAAAAATCTTTAAAACATGATTATGTCTCTCATATAGTCTTGTATGAACCTCTACTCATCTTAAATTAATGTGCGTTCGATTACCTTCAAAACAATACTAAATTCAAAAGAATCGGATTTTGTATGCGAAACTTGGGTTTTGGGTCCCCTGATGTATATTGTACATATTGACTAATTTGACCGTATTATTTTTTGTACAAAAATAATCCTTTTTTTATTTCTTTTGCATTTATTTTATTTGATTATTATTTTAATAAAATTTATAAAAGTCTGAATAAAAATTAAAGCAAAAATCAAAGAAAATAAATCTACCCAAGTCTGTACATATGTCTTCTCTATTTTATTTCTTTATTTTCTTATTTATTAAAAAAATAGACTAAGTTGTAAATATTTATTCATATTTTCTTTGATTTTGATCTCATTTATAAAAATGACAAACAAAACTGTAAAACACAAAAATGTGGTATTTTATATCTATATGATACCACCCAAAATACTTTTTGTACATATATTTTTTTATTGATTTTCTATCCTTCACAAAAGTTGTAGATCTCATCGAGATGAGAAACTTTCATGTTGAACACTTTTTGATTTGACCCCTTTTGTTATTTCTTTTTTATTTTTTCTTTAATTTAGTTTTCTATTTTTTTCAGAGCGACACGTTGCAGCTCCTGAAGCCGCAACATGTCACCCTCTTTTATTTTATTTATTTTATCTTATTATTATTTATTTATTTATATCATTATTATTTTAATTCATTTGTTTATTTTTTATCTCCATTTATTTCCTTGACTTTATTTACCTATTTATTTATTTATTTATTTTTATTTACTAGTTTAATTAATAATATTATTATTTTACTTATTTATATACTTGTTTTTTATTTTCACCACGCGGCAGCCTTGGGGCCAACCACGTAGCCCACCTCCGCTTCCCTCTCCACTCCGCCTTGTGCGACAGCCGCTCCCTCCGTCAGACCCAGTGGTGCCCACGCAACCACATGCGATAACCCTCTATCCCTCTCTCTCTCTCTCGCACCTTGCGCATATCCTCCGCCCCCATCTATCTCCTCTGCAAGACCCATCCAACTCCCTGTGACTTCAATGCCCCCATCTCGCAACTGCAACTGCCTGCAACCTCCCGCATGACCCGATCGCGCGACCAACCCACTAACCTCCAACAAAAAGGGCCTTGCCACCCTCCAAGATCCCCATCCGCCGTCGATTGGAGTCGAGAGCCCAGCCTCCGAACTGCAACTGGTGACAACAGTTGCACCTTCGCCTTGAGAGTGACAACGACGGTCGTTTGGAGTGATCCAAGGCACGATAGCCTTGCTGCTACTCCACCATTGGGGCTGCGAAGACTCTCGACAAGCTCCATCACGTCGATTGAGGCTACGATCTGGGTAGACCGTAGATTCCCTACCCTCCGGTGAACCCCTCTTTCTCCTTCTTCCTCCTCTGTTCCATCTTTGTCTTCTTCCCTTCTATCAATAAAAGACCCTCAAATCAATCGCCTTCCTTCGTTCATATTTACCTCGATTACCACTCGCACGATCACCCACCGTCTCACATCGCCAACGCCATTCACCTGCGTTGTTGCAGGGACCTTCTGCGTCAGCCTGCGGGCATCACTGCCCCGTGGCAGACCCCTCTCTAGCATCCTTCGCCTCTTCCTCGACCGAGCCGCCACTAACTTCACCGCACTCCTCCAGTAGATCCAACGGTTGTTGCTTCAGACTTGCACCACCCAGCAATGATCGCCCAGCTGTCTTCACCCCTTTGCATGCCACTGACGCACCCATGCAAGCGGAGCCCTAACTCTGCCTCTCTCTGCCATCATCTTCGATCCCCGAGGGGTTTGAACCTCTACTGCTTTCACACCCGTAGCTTGATCTCCACACACCGCCCTCGACAGAGCCCCCACTCCTCTGCACCTTCACTCACCACCAGTCGTGCCCAGCCAACGATTGCAACGGAGGTATCATGCTATACATGAACCACACCACCCAACAAAGATACACCCTATTCTTAAACCTTGCTCGTCACCGAGCAACTTAGAATGAAATGCAAAAGTGAAATGATTTTGGGTTCCATACCAAGGTCATGAACAAAAAGGTGAAAATGAAGCTCGACTCAACCTTTGGATTGATAATGTGGTGGAACCTTATTGAGAATTGGACTTAATACCTAGAAACCTTTAAGTTCCACAAGTCTCTATTCAGGTCGCCTAAACAGTCAGGTCAGAACAAGTCCACACACGCAAATCATGATGACTGCGATTCTTACTTGTACCATGTAAGTGAAATATAGCTCTTCGCGTCAGAAATGACACAGAAACAACCTCCTCTAACAAGGTAACCCTAATTCCTCAGTCTAGCAATTCTTTCCTCGAGGAGCGAGTTATTCCCTTCTAAGTTCAAGTGCAACCGGTTCAAGAAGAGGGGGTAGAGAAGATAATGGACTGTGACCAGTGTAGTCACATATCCGTGGAGCTTGACCAATATAACCAAGTCTCCAGTTGTAGGTTTCTTTGGTATGAGTCTTTGAAGCATATGCCTTGCTTATTCATCTTTTACTCTGACGGGAATTTTTATTTATTTACTTTTTGCCCATCTAACTTTTTTGGTTTTTTAAAATATGTGCAGTATGTACATAAGGAGTTATTCTTCTTTATCCAGTAGACTATCCCTCTTTTGAAGCTTTTTTACAACCCACAACATCCCATCGTTAGACATCAACACCGCTAGACCAGGTTGAGACACACTGGCCACTTATTATGACTGTGAGTGTTTCCAGACGCGTGTTTCCCCAAGCTAAAGGATTCCGCCTCCTCACCACCTCATCAGTGAGGAGATACGTTCAAGGTGCTTGTCCAAGTTAAGTCACTATATAAAAGAATCATGCATGTGTATGAAATATTCTACTTAAACCAATCAACATGACATGTGAACATAGTATTGTGGACTCAAAAAATTAAATCGCTCGACCTGAGAAGACTAGACTCCAGTTCCTATAAGGTCCCTCTAAAATTAAGTAGATTAACGTCAAATCAAATCCATCCTCAACTTCTATTCATAACTTAGTTCATAACCCATTAACTTTCCACTTTGCATATGCTAGATATGCAAATGAAATGCAGATGTTATGAAATGCATATGAATGAAGATGATTTGTTGTTTTTTTGAATGAATGCAATGATGATATGTAAAAGTAAATAAGAAGATGTGTTTTATAAGTTTGTTTTTTTCTTTTTTTATTTGGTACACCTCCTATTTTACAAAAAAATTACAAAAGTATTATTTACAAGAATTTTACAGCTTGTATAAATATTATACAATTATACAAGTATTTTACAAAGTTTACAAAGAGTTTTTTTACCAAAATTTACCCAACACGTAATTATTGCATAATTTATACAAAACACGTGAAAGTACAAACTATGGGTAAAGTATATGTGTAATATATACAGAACCCCATATACTTAGCATGTGCTATATCCTCAGAGCACAAGAAGCGAGGAAAAAACATAGCTCGTGCTAAGCATGGGAGAGTGAAAAACAACGAAAAGTATAGAAGGCGACACTCCCCCTATACTTAGGCGTTGGTCAGCCTAGGTGTAGAAGAAGAACACAAATGGGGTGGTTGAGGTCAAAAGGATAAATTGATGAACAAATATACATGATGGGCATCAGTCCCCCCTATACTTAGACTCTGGTCAGCCTAAGTATAGGACAAGGGTGGTGTGAGAATCAATGGGGTTTAGGGAATGTACAAAGAAAAATAAAGTTAATAGAAGGACCATCTCGGGTCACTCTCCCCCTATATTTAGGCTCTGGTCATCCTAAGTATAACCATAAAATGAAAATGATATGAAGCCATGGCGAGTAATATGAGTCACTGGGGAGGGAGAGAAAGAAGAAGAAGACTATACAAGATGGAGGAAGAATGTGCAATGACCAAGAAGGTTTGTAACAAACCTTCTTGCATAAACAAGGAGGCGGGAATGTACAAGTGTGTCGCTGTCGGAATCATCCTTAGATAAAATAATAATAAGGAGGTGAAGGGATCGTTCGATGAGGGTCGATACATGACTGCTTGCTCAGATAAGGCTTAACAACAACCGAACAGAGCTTACTCATATAAATCACATCATCTGGACCTGATGAGGACTCTTCAGAAAATTCCTTCGCTAGTATGTTAAAGGAAACTTTCGTAGTTAGTTTTGCAGAACCTAAATCATTGAGAGGGAGGGGAGAGTGACATGCCTTGAGGGGTTCGAGGGAATTCCTTGAGGAATCAATTATTGACTTCCTCTCATTGGATAATCGAATAGAGGATGGAACAACCGTGCATTTGGGAGGGGTCGGATTAGTCCTGGTTGTCTCCTTTGTTGAAGGTTCGGGATGTGGTGCGGTGCTGACCACGGGTTCCTTATCAGATGAGTCACCATATAGATTGTAATATTCTTGAAGGGTCGGCACACATCTCAGGTAGGTGCTAGTGATCTCAGTTGGCTTGATATTAGTAGTTTCATGTGTCGGATCAATGAAATGGTCAAGACAAACAACAAAACTTGTGTCTGACTTAGGGATAGTTTCAGTTTGTGAGTTCTTTATTTAAGCTGTCACAGTAGTGGTGATGCAAGTAACGAAAGTTTTTGATGTGTGGGGAGTCTCTGATCTAGTGGTCGGCTTGACAATCAGTACCTCATGTGTAGCAAAGAGGCGGGACTCATCTACCTCTCGATGATCACGACTGTCAGTGGCTATGTGGGTTGCTTCGAGTTGGAATGTGTCCTCAAAGGTCATGTCTAATCGGTGTGTACCATTACAGGGAAATCGATATCATGAGTCTCTCAATCTATAGTCGCCTTATCCAAGGCTAAGACTAGCTTCCCAAAAATAATGGGAGATCGGGTGAACTCTCCTATGTGCTCGATACCAATGACCGTGAAGTCCACTCTGAGTGGAGCACCTTGAAAATCAATGATGATTGGAATGGTTCCTCTTGACCATCTGATGGATCAGTTAGCCAGCTGCACGATTTCTCTTGATATCCTAAGTGGTCTGAGTTTGAGCTTGTCAAATACGGAAGTCGGGAGGATATTTGTCGATGAGTCATCATCGATTCTCACATGGGTGAAAGTGGTGTATTTGATTCCACATCTAACTCCAGACAACCGCTTCACTCTGTGGCTTTTGGTTTTTCTCCCCCATCACCAAGGAGGTATCCATAGAAACTAGATGTCTTTCAATCCTTGTTCTCTTATTGTACTTCCTCTTAGGCATCAATTTACTCCTCACAAATCTTTTGAGGTTGGAGAAGCGATCTATAGCCTTTATTAAGCGAATCTTAAGAACTAATTCCTCAGCAATTGCTTACCAAAGGGTAGGGGTCCAAATTTTAAGTCATTTTCATTTACAATTGTTATGAGATTTTATGAGGTTTTCAATTTTTTGGGGTTTTTTGGGATTTTCAATTTTTTTGATCTTTTTGATATGTGAAGGAGAGAGGGAGAAAATATAGACTCGAGATTGGAGGGCAAGTGATTAGTAGAAGAGGGAGGTAGAGTTGACTACAGCTGTACAGGGTGTGTGGATCCTTTAGTGTTTTCTTGATTTTCGACATCAAATCCTCTCATGTCGTTCTCCACTTCCATACCTAGGTTGGCAGCATATGAATTCAAAAAGTCGGTGACATTTTTCAACCTGTCCTCAATTGATTCATGTCTCTTGACAAGTCTAGAAATGTCGTCCTTCAAAATGTTCCCATGACAAATCATGGGCGAATTTTGCTCAATTGGAGGATACTGCTAAGAATCCGACGTCTCATACCCAACATACCTTGACTCTGGCATGTAGTGCTGAGTCGAGTAGAGATCATCGATTTGGGATATCGTGGCCGGAGCCTTATACAATGGATTCGATATACAAGCATCTTGTAGATCTAACTTATGAGTTTAGTCCCATGTATGTGTAGGCTCACCGAGTGTTTGGTCAATGTGAGCCTGATCACTAAAATCAATCAAGTTCGAACCATCGTAGGGTACATGCCTATCCATTTGGTTCTTTGATTCAACCGTGTGATTCCTTAAAGGCCAATCAGGATGTATATGTTTAATTTATGGACTTGTCCCACAGTCATAAGAGAATCAGATGAGGTGTATAGGGATAGGCAACTCTGCCAATCACCTGACTCAGAAGTAGCTTGCTCTACAAATGGTTCTTTGATTTCATCAGACATCTGACTATAAGGTGAATCAACCAAGATGGAAATGGGTCAAGGATGTGATGAACGCAAAATCTGCCTCTTTAATAATCAGGAATTGTCGTAGTATAGGAGGTAAATTTGGTTTAACAAAAACCACAATCTTTGAATGTTGTGGAAAATTTTTCTTGGCAAGTCTACCAAGATCGAACACAGGGAACAGTGATTCTCTATTGTGTGGTTTTAAATTAAATTGAATAATTAATTAATGTTGGATTAATTTCTGCGTTGGGACAATATAATACAATGCAATGAAATGCAATTAGATGCAAAAATAGAGAAAACAATTCAGCACATGATATGTAATTTTATAAGATTTAATTCTCAAATAATTTGATCTCTTAATCCTTAAAAATCATCACAGATCAAAAGATATTAAGTCCATAAATATGTATCAATCAATATTTGAGATGCAGGTCAAACAGATCAACGTATCAAAGTTTTATCCTACGAGAATTTCTCAAGATACTTGGCCCCTTTATTTTCTTGTAATTCACCCCTCAAAAATAATAATCTTATATCAAATATCAGGTGAATCGTGGATTCAATAATAGATCGAATTCCTTAAAAATTACGTTCAAGCATCAGCGGATCAATCAACTTAACAACTCCTCAAATAAAGTATCAAGGAATTAGATTATTTTCACCTCCTCATGTATACCCCTGCAAAGATCAATTCATTAATTAAGAAGATCAATAATAAAGAGAGACTTAATCAGACAAGATCTTCGAAAATGGGTTCCTGCAAGTTAGATCAACTTTTCTTAATAAAGTAGATTCATATGTCAATTTTCAGCTTGCACAAATCAACAAAAAGCCTCAAATAATAATCATTAATAGGAAACCTTATATCTGTTCACAAACTATGCTAAATGATAGGGCATGAAAATAGCTTCAAAATGACATATTATATGCTAAAAACGGAGTTCGTATGAGAACGATATGCTAAAATGAAATTGCAGGGACTAAAATGTAAATCAAATAAAGTTTTTCTTTCAAAAAATTCCATGGAGGGGCTTATCTGTTATTTCACAAAGATGGAGGGACCCCTCTGTAATTTACCCCTAACATGGGTATATTTGCAATTTCAGGAACTTCCGGGGGCACTCTTGCAATTTACCCCCAAAGCACGTGCCTCGCACGTGCCTCTGGAGGCCCGGGTTTGGGGTGGAGGCTCGAAGGCGCCCGAAGCTGTGGCTCAGGCACAGGGCGGAGGTTCGTTCACCCGAGCCTGCATGGCAGCTGATGGAGGTTCGGGAGATCCAAGCCAGAGGCTCGGAGCTCCGAAGCGGAGGCACGGACTGGAGGATCGGGTGAGGGGTTTCGTGGCTGAACAGGGGCCGTTGGATGAAGGGTTCCCCTTGATCCAACAGCGCATGGATATTGGCACTACGACGTGCAAAGACGGGGAGGCGGTGGCCGAGCGGGCGGAGGAGCTCAGCCGTGGTGACGGTGGTGTGCGGTGGAGGAGGTCGTCGGTGAAGCACTGCGAGCGGATGACGAAGGCTGAGGCAGACGTGGTGGCTCGAGAACCGAGGCACCTAGAGAGGTGAGTCGGGATAGACCTGGTGATTCTTGGCTCCAGCGAGCGGAGTCATCGAGGCGCAGGGGTCGTGGCACATGGCCGAGGACGATGACGATGTACCTGCAGGAGAGTAGCAAACACTAAGGCGGAGGCCATGTGGCAGAGATGGCCGAGCAACGTTATAAGCGGAGGTGCTGGCGAAGGAGTAGAACGACGGAGGATGATGGCTCAACCCTTTGCGAGAGTCGCGAAGGAGTTTTGGCGTCAGTGTTTATGCGTGATGATTGAAGATGAGAGGGTGGAGTAGGTTCTCCGCAGGGAAGGCAGTACCTGGCGGAGAATTGGCGGCCGCGGGTAGCAGAGCGCGGAGGGCTGCCGAGGTTGACTGTGTAGCACAGAGGGAGGCGCAGACCTGGGGGTTGGATATGCTATGAGCTATGCCGATTATCGCTCGAGCCACGCAACGGGGGTGGCGAGCTGAGCAACTCGATGGAGATGCAGCAGAGCTCGAGCTCTAGATCACGCCGCGAGAAGATTTTCTAGGCCACTGTCATAGACCGTGCATGGGTTAAGGGCAGATGAGGGAAGCGGCTGCGAGGGGAGGTTCTTTATAGGAGGGCAGGGGACGACGTCAGTTATGTGCTCACGGCTGTTATGGGGAGGATCAACGTCGGAGTGAAGGCGCGGGGGCTTTACGTGCATGGCCGGAGGGATGAAGGGGAGGGGGCACTGACGGGGCCGTTGGGCGGAGCTGTGTAATGTCTGGGAAGAAGAAGAGTACATGACCCGAGGGAGGAGAGAGAGTGGTGAGGTGGGGGTGCCACGGGGCACGCCCAGGAGCTGTCGCGTGGTACCCAAAAATTTTTCAAAATTTAAAGACAAATAAAAATAGAAAAGAAATAGAAGGAGACCTCGGATCGAAAATATTTATTCACTAAAGTTGTTCGTCTCGTCGAGATACAACTTTCATGAAGGACCCATAAGCAAAAGAAGTCATCTGTGTGAATTGGACTTTTTGGTGGTTCTCCATGTGTATAGAAAACCGGCTTTTGGGTTTTTGTTTTTTTTTTGTAGTTTTGAAGAGGATAAAAATTATAAAAAAATATGATAAAATATAAGGAAATTAATTATAGACTAATCTGATTTTTTGAATATTTAATAAATAATAAAATAGGAAAATAAAATAGAAGTATGAAACACACAATTTTTGTACAGACTCACAACAGACACTTGGACTCAGTCAGTTTCTTTGATTTCAGCTTTAATATCGATTTAGATTTTTGTGCCGCTTAATAAAACTTTCCTCAAAGAACATGAATGATGAAGAAATAAGATTAAAAGGGTTAATTATGTACATAAATTTTTAGGTCAAAAATAGCAAAAAGTTAAAATGCGCAAAAGAGGCCCAAAACCCAACTTTCACATATGAGATCCAAATTTTACGAAATTGGTCTTGTTTTGAAGGTATTTGAAAATGGAGTACTTTAAATGTGAGTAGACCAAAATCAGACATTGTACGAGGGAGATATGCTTGTTTTAGTCCGTTAGATGTGAAACTAGACTTTGGGATTATTTAACATTTATTTGAGTTAGTAATTTTTTGTATTTTTTATTTATTCTTCTTAGTAATATCTAAACAATGGAGGTAGTTTGAGGTCAATCGGAGTTAGGATGAATTAACTAAAAATATGAGAAGTTAGCAGATTTTTGGGCTAATTTACACTTGAAATTTTTAATGCAATTATGCATGATGAAATGCAAACATTATTTACACATGTATGTATGCTAATGATGCTCTATTAATGATTAAATGCATGTTAATTTTGAGGAACAGAGCCTAATTGACCAATTTTAGCATAATGAATACGAGATTCATCATACCCCTATACTTAGACCATGCTCGTCCCTGGGCATCAATGAATGAATGACTTAGTTGAATACATCCCTGACCGTGCATGTGAATTTTCAAGGCTCAATTCACAGAAGACCCTTGATTTGAGTGATCCTAAAATTCTGGGCTCAACCATGCTTTAATCAGAAGGAATCGAACTTTTCTAATTTTCAGACTCTCTGTTTGTACATATAGTATAAGGATATGATTTTTTAGTGTACTGCATTCATGAGAGTCAATCGAGACATCACCCGAAGTTCCAATCCAAGAGGCTCTCCTCTAGACCTGACCCTCAACACTAGGGAATAAGTCTATTCTTGCTTCAGTCAACCGTCTCATTAGTTTACCAGACTTAGACATGTAGATGGACGGCTAGATGATGGAGGGCATAACATTGTGTCTAATTTTCTCTCCCTCACATTGGAACAAGGTGCCTCTCGAGTGCCTTAATACTCAACACAAGTATATTTTTATTTTGTTGATTAATGTGTCCGTCAAGAGAATTTGGAGTCATCCACACTTGTTTTTCTGGGAGTACACCGGGGTGTGTCTATTTTGAGTATCTAAGATACCTTCGACACCCAGACGTATAGCATTTATGATGCAGAGCCCTTTTTGGTGTCAACCTGACTCCTTGGTCCTAATTAGCGCTTAGTCCAAGTGGACACTTTGAAAATGTTTGGGAGCGCTCGCCATTGGTGGAAGCTCATTTATAATTTTGACTTTGGATGACATAGTTTTTCTTTGACATTTCATTGCTCTTGTTGGCTAGCTCCACTGCTTTTACCAAAAGTTGGTGCACAATGATCAACAATTATCATTAAGTTTCATCACACCCTGGCACATAGGTAAATATCAAAGAGATAGCATACGAACTTGTTCACATACTAGCTAGGGTTTGCTGAAACTCAGGTTTTCTGAAGCCTTCATTAACTTTATCCCATCCTCGAATATCATTAGATCGAGTCTAAACTCAAATCTTTAGTCCTCGTTCCTCAAATGATATCTCAACTCATCTCATTAATCATGCAGTTGTGAATGTGATTGTGTTGATCATGTTCTTTTGAAGGTAGATATGAAGAGTGCAATATAGCGTTCAATCTTTCAAACTAGGGAAGTGTGGATATTTAAGTTCAAAAACCCTAATGACTAAGGCTGGCTAACTCAGATCAAGATCACAGAAATCAAGTGTCCTCCAAATCCTCAAGCCTTGAGTGATAGTGAATGTATCAGTAATATATCAACTAAAGAATGCATGAAATGCAAGACCATGAGTGAATGTTTATGCTTTTTTTTTGCAAAACATGTACTATACACGTAATATACACTACTTGTACCCATCCCTGATGTTAGATAAAAATGATTAAAGTACGAGCTATGGATAAAGTAGATAGAATATATACAAACACCCCACCCTATACTTAGCGTGTGCTATGTCCTCATGGCACAAAGTGAAATGTAGACATAACTCGTACTAAGTATAGATGAGACAAAGCGAAGAAATGATGTATAAACAATGGTACCGGTCCCCCTATACTTAGGCTCAGGTTAGCCTAAATATGATCGGATAAATACAGATGGGGAACCGGGTAGATTTACGGATGTACAAGATCAAGGAGGTTTGCGACGGACCTTCTTGCGGGAGTGTGGAGGGAGATAATATGGAGATATGGAGGGCGGTGAAGAGGGGTCCAGTGAAGTAGACCAGCCATCGTCGGAGTCGTCCTCAGGAGAATAGTAGTCGTATGCAGAGGATCTCCAACTACTGTCAATCAGAGGTAAGTGCCCTTGGATCAGAGTTGTACCTATTGCACTAACTCGATGAACCACTTCAGGACCAGATGAGGACTCTTCAGAAATCACCTGGTGTCTAAGGTCAAAGGTGACTTTCTTGGTCGGTTCGTTTCCTTGGGAAGTATTGAGAAGAAGTTGGACAATATTCGTCTCCCTGTCTTGAGTAACCGATGTGGCATTAATGAGTTCCTCGTCAGATGAATCCCCATAAAAGTCGACCAATTCTTGTAGTGTCATACATTGCTTCGGTCGAGAGAGATTGTTCCTAGTGGGTTTGTGTGTTATGGCCGAGGGTGTTGATGTCACTTCCGGATGATTGTGAATTTTGGTAACATCGGATGTTTCCAGAGTCGGTTCCTTATATGGTTCAAGTATCTCATGAATTACTACCGACTCGAAAATTAGACCACTTAAATATTCATGACGTTCCTCAGAAATATGGTCCAATTCTTTATAAGCTCCAAAATATTGCTTTTTCCTAGGAGCAGTGATAGGGTGGTGAGAATCCGAGGTTTGTCCAACACTCAGTCTTTCAGGTGACTCTCCCAGGGTTTGTATCTGTGTGCCACGCGGAGATGTTAGATAATGTGAAATATTGGTCTCCTGATCAAAACTGTCGGTTTAAGTTGGTTTTTCTCAGAGCATGTCATGTCATTGGGGGCTTGTTTATTGTGGTCTGAGTTCGGGAACTTGATTTCCTGAGTCTCACAATCGACGATCGCCTTAGCGGAGGCTAAGAACAGCTTTCCTAAAATGATAGAAGACTCAGACAACCTTCTGAGGTGCTCAATGTCAAGGACAATAAAGTCCACTTTATGTTCTTTACCTCAGAAAAATTACGACGGCGGAAACGATCCCCTGTGGTATTTTGGTAGATCGATCGGGTAATTGAATGATCACCCTAGTCTTTTTGAGTTGTCCGAGTTTGAGTTGATTAAAGATGGACTTCGGGAGAATGTTTAAAGTAGAGTCATCGTCTAACCGAAAATGAGTGAATAAGGTATCCTCAGTTTCACATGTGATCCGAGTCAACCGCTTAACTTTACGGCTTTTGATTTTATGATTCATCACCAAAGAGCTGGCCATAGTACGACATGATATTCAGTCCTTGATCTTTTCTTGCCCGTCTTTTTGGGGTTTAGTCGACTCTTCACAAATCTCTTAAGATCGGGCACATATTCTATGGCTTTGATCAATGGAAGCTCGAAGATCAGACTCTTGCAAAATGCTTCCATTTCAGAGTTGTCCATTTTTTTTGAATTTTCAAAATTTTCAATTTTTTTATTTTTTTGTGATATGGTTAGTACGGGAGTCAGAGGTCAGTGGTGGTTGTGCCTAATTGTGAGTCACATGATGATTCAGTGGTTCTCATGGTGGTGGCCTCACTTCTTCTGAATTCTGCATAGACTGGATGAGATCATATATTCTCTCAGTTAAAGTGTATGATCTATGATTAATCCGAGCAATCTCATCCTCAAACATCTGATGATTAGTGATTGAGTAATCATTCTCCATGTGTCGTGATTCTGGCATGTAACCTCGAGTAGAGTATTGATTGTTCATAATCATTATGGTCTGGTTATGAGTTATATTTTCTTGACTTTGGTTTTCCCGTGGATTGTCGAAGGAAAATTGATTGTACTCAAGAGGATAGTCATCCTGAGTAGGGGATGGTTCAAGAGGCTGTGAGATAAGTAACCAGAAATCGTGTTCTACCGTCAATATCGGTCACTCTATTGTTCATCCTCAATTCTAGTCTCTCTCTCATGTCCATAAGATTGCCAGAATGTGAGAGAGGATTATTCCAAGAAGAAGTGTGGTCATAGGGTAGGATGTATGGGCGGGAAGAAAATGATGGCTGAGGGGAACCTGATTTGAAGGGCAGGTTCCCTTGAGGAGTGTCAGAAGAAGGATATCGGGACATGGTCATGGAGATTGTGAAAGAAGACCACTGTGCCGACATCTTTTCAAGAGGGATGGAATGATCAACGAACCACGATTTACTTGCGATTGCAAGGTCTTTGACGCACACAAATCAAAGATAAAATAAACACGTAGATTTACCTACTCAACACTAGTAAAGGCACGTTAGGATTCGATCACTTATCTTTTCAATTTTAATTTAATGACAAAACAATCTTGAAAATTAAGCGGAGCTATTAGGTACCAAAATATTTCAAAAGACTGTCCCGAGTTCATACAACTAGTTACACCTACTTTCAGCCAGTATAGGTGTAAGTACGGACCGTTCAAACGGCTACCCGTGATACTTGAGGACGGAGCCTTCTGCAGTGTCCTCTAAACCACCTACTATGCTAAGGGAAGTCGGACCGTAAAATGGCTACTCGAGACCCTCACTGAAAAGTAGCTAATTGTTTTTTAAAAAACAGTAGTCTTTTTGAAATTTCTCAGTTTTGGCTCTGTCCTAAGTGTGCGTTCTAGTCCTTACAAACAATGAGTGGTTTTCTCTCTACCAGACACAGGTTAATTTTATATCAGTTTTATTTACAGTCACCTTGATTAGCAGTCCCAGTTTTAAATTAAGGTTGTCACTGAAGTTTATGTGAGCACAGAAATTCACGCTTAACGAGCAGTCCCAATTCCTTTAATTCCCAAGTTGTAAAACTTGAGGAAGGAGAATCGAAAAAATCGATGCAAACATAAATCAATGATGCATGCTTAAGAAGAAGACTTACAGTGAATCCTCGCATTCTTCATGTGGGATGCAAGATAAGGAATTTACATTACACTAAATGATATGCACAAATAAAAAATGCCCTAAGATGATAGTTCTATTAGCGGGAAGAATTGATTTCAAAATTTGGATAATGCTGAACGATCTATAGTGTGTATAGTTAGTGAGAGTGTGGCCTAAGAATTACGAGCACAATCAATGATAAATAAACACACGTATATGTGCCTAAATCCTACGCCACTCAAGCCGGGTCCCAACCACACAGAAGGGGTTGAAACAGACCCAACACCCCACATATAAGTTTAGTCCAAATTATTACAAGGGTTCAGAGAGAGGGACACTGAGAATAGCGCAGAAAATTAAACCTAGACCAAGCTCTCTCTCACAGAAATTAAAATTCAATCTTCCTTCAAGATCCTTGATTACATTTCAAAATTTGGCTCCCAGTAGTCTGCAAAGAGAGAAATTGCGGTTAGTAGCAGAAGTAAGAGAGAAATGCAGAGAAAAAATGACACAGAAATAAATTTCACAAAAAATAATTATAAAAATAATTTAAAACCTTAAAAACTCTTCGTTCCTCAACAACGACGTCATTTGATGAATGCGAAATATGCCTCTTTAATAATCAGGAATTGTCGTAGTATAGGAGGCAAATTCGGTTCAACAAAAACCACAATCTTTTAATGTTGTGGAAAATTTTTCTTGGCAAGTCTACCAAGGTCGAACACAGGGAAGGGTGATTCTCAGTTGCGTGATTTTAAATTAAATAAAATAATTAAGTAATGTTGGATTAATTTCTATGTTGGGACAATATAATACAATGCAATGAAATGCAATTAGATGCAAAAATAGAGAAAACAATTCAGCACATGATCTATAACTTTATAAGATTCAATTCTCAAATAATTTGATCTCTTAATCCTTGAAAATCATCACAGATCGAAAGAGATTAAGTCCATAAATATGTATCAATCAATATTTCAGATGCAGGTCAAACAGATCAACTTATCGAAGTTTTATCCTACGAGAATTTCTCTAGATACTTGGCCCCTTTATTTTCTAATAATTCTCCCCTCAAAAATAATAATCTTATATCAAATATCAGGTGAATCACGAATTCAACAATAGATCGAATTCCTTGAAAATAACGTTCAAGCACTAGCGGATCAATCAACTTAACAACTCCTCAAATAAAGTATCAAGGAATTAGATTAATTTCACCTCCTCATGTATACCCCTGCAAAGATCAATTCATTATTTAAGAAGACCAATAATCAAGAGAGACTTAATCAGACAAGATCTTCGAAAATGGGTTCCTGCAAGTTAGATCAACTTTTCTCAATAAAGTGGCACTCATATGTCAATTTTCAGCTTGCACAAGTCAGCAAAAAGCCTCAAATAATAATTATTAATAGGCAACCTCAAAGCACGTGCCTCGCACATGCCTCTGGAGGCTCGGGTTCGGTGTGGAGGCTCGGAGGCGCCCGAAGCTGTGGCTCGGGTATAGGGCGGAGGTTCGTTCAGCCGAGCCTGCGTGACAGCTGATGGAGGTTCGGGAGATCCAAGCCAGAGGCTCGCAGCTCTGAAGCGGAGGCACAAACCAGAGGATCGGGTGGGGGGTTTCGTGGCTGAACATGGGTCGTTGGATCAAGGGTTCCCCTTGATCCAACGGCGGCTAGAGATTGGCATTACGACATGCGAAGGCGGGGAGGTGGTGGCCGAGCGGGCCGAGGAGCTCGGCCGTGGCAACGGTGGTGTGCGGCGGAGGAGGTCGTCGACGAAGCGCGACGAGCGGATGACGAAGGCTGAGGTGGTCGTTGTGGCACGAGAACCGAGGTGTCTGGAGAGGTGAGCCAGGGCAGAACTGGTGATTCTTGGCTCCAGCGAACGGAGTCGTCAAGGCGCGGGGGTCGTGGCACACGGTCGAGTACGATGACGATGTACCTGCAGGAGATTTGCAAACGCGAAGGCGGAGGCCGTATGTCGGAGATGGTCGAGCATCGTTGTAAGCGTAGGTGTTAACGATGGCTCAACCATTTGCAAGAGTCATGAAGGAGTTCTGGCGTCGGTGTTTAGGCGTGATGATCAGAGATGAGAGGGTGGAGTAGGTTCTCTACAGGGAAGGCAGTACCTGGTGGAGGAATGGCGGTCGCGGGTGGCGGAGCACGGAGGGCTGCCTAGGTTGGCTGTGCAGCATGGGGGGAGGCGCAGACCTGGGGGTTGGATATGCCGTGAGTCGTGCCGATTATCGCTTGAGCCACGCAGCGGGGGTGGCGAGCTGAGCAACTCGATGGAGATGCAGCTGAGCTTGAGCTCTGGATCATGCCGCGAGAAGATTTTCTAGGCCGTTGTCACCAGCCGTGCAGGGGTTAAGGGCGGATGAGAAAAGCGACTGTGAGGGGAGGTTCTTTATAGGAGGGCAAGGGACGACATCGGTTATGTGCTCGTGACAGTTACGGGGAGGAGCAGCATCGAAGTGAAGGCGCGGAGGCGTTACGTGCATGGCCGGAGGGAAGAAGGGGAGGGGGCGATGACGGGGTCGTTGGGCAGAGCTATGTAACATCTGGGAACAAGAAAGGGTCACGTGCTAGGCATATGACCCGAGGGAGGAGAGAGAGTGGTGAGGTGGGGGTGTCACGTGGCACGCCCAGGAGCTGCCACGTGGCACCCAAAAAAATTTCAAAATTTAAAGACAAAGAAAAATAGAAAAGAAATAGAAGAAGACTTTGGATCGAAAAAATTTCTTCACTAAATTGTTCGTCTCGACGAGATCTACAACTTTCATGAAGGATCCGTGAGCAAAAGAGGTCATCTGTATGAAGTGGACTTTTTGGTGGTCCTCCATGTGTATAGAAAACCGACTTTTTAGGATTTTGTAATTTTTTGGTGGTTTTAAATAGGATAAAAATTCTAGAAAAAATACAATAAAATATAAGGAAATTAATTACATACAAATCTATTTTTTGTATTTTTAATAAATAATAAAATAGGAAAATAAAATAGAAGTATGAAACACACATTTTTTGTACAGACTCACAATAGACACTTGGACTTAGTTAGTTTCTTTGATTTCAATTTTAATCTGGATTTGAATTGTTATCCTGCTTAATAAAACTTTCCTCAAAGAACATAAATGATGAATAAATAAGATTAAAAGGGTTAATTGTGAACATAAAAACTCAGGTAAAAAATAGCAAAAAGTCAAAATGCGCAAAAAAGACCCAAAACCCAACTTTCACATATGAGCTCCGAATTTTACGAAATTGGTCTTGTTTTGAAGGTATTTGAAAATGGAATACTTTAAACATGAGTAGACCAAAATCAGATATTATATGAGGGAGATATGCTAATTTTAGTCCGTCAGTTGTGAAATTAGACTTTGAGATTATTTGACAATTATTTGAGTTAGTAAATTTTTGTATTTTTTTATTTATTATTGTTAGTAATATCTAAATAATGGAGGTGGTTTGGGGTCAATCGGAGTTAGGATGGATTAACTAAAAATATGAGAAGTTAGCGGCTTTTTGGGCTAATTTACACTTATAATTTTTAATGCAATTATCCATGATGGAATGCAAATATTATTTACACATGTATGTATGCTAATGATGCTCTATTAATGATTAAATTCATGTGAATTTTGAGGAACAGAGCCCAATTGACCAATTTCAGCATGATGAATACGAGATTTATCAGGATGTAAGAAGGTGGGATCGGTGGGAAGTGTAGAGAAGCAAGGAAGTCAGTCAAAATTATGACTTCAGAATCGAGATGGGATGCGAAGAAGAAGGGCGATTGCGGATAAACAATCTCGAATAGTTGATTCCACTGGAAGGAATAAGAAGGGACTAGAAAGTCGTTTGGAGGTCTGACTTCATAGTTGGATTGGAGTGGGGGATCCGTCTCGAAGAGAGGATTCATGGAAGAGAAAGGTGGTGAAGATGGTCGGTACAAGAACCAATGAGCTGACATCTTCAAGAGGGTATGAAAGTGGATTGATGTGAAAACAAGTAATTATAGGAAAGGAAAGCACACAAAGATAGGCACAAAAACAGACGCAAGAACAAACCCTAGTTTCACCAACTCAACACAATGATGGTTGCAAAAGTCTGATTGTTATCTTTTCGATTTTAGTTAAGGGATAAAACAAGAAATGAGTCCATTTACGCAAGATTAAGATGTGGGTTGTGGGTACTATCCTAAGGATGCGTCCTTACCTCTCAAAAAGCAATATAAAATGTGTATAATGATGGGGTTGTTCTCCTGCAAACAAGGATTAATTTTAGTCAATTTTTTTGTCAAAGTTGTACCAGCAGTCCCGATTTTAAGTTTGATTATCACTGAATTTAACCCACCACACAAGGCATGCCTAATGCAATCCCAATTTCCTTTAATCATAAGTTGTAAAACCAGGGGGAAGGGGGTTGAGAAAAGCTGATGCAACAATAAAATCAATGATGCATGCCCAGTTCAGAGGACTTACAGTGATCCTCGTGCTCTACATGCGGGATGCAATACAAAATTGAAAATTTTATAATAAATTAAATGAAGACGATGAAACCGCACCTAGCAGATAGTTCTAATAGTCTGGAAGAATGCGATTTTAATTTGACTAGATAGAACGTTCTATGGTGTGTATTATTAAATGTGAATGTGTGGTCCTAGATTTTACGAGCACGAGCAGATAAAAACCTATAAACAACTCTAAGAGCCACAAGTGCAAGTCTAACTTATGAGCCACTCAAGTCGAGCCCTGTCCTCACCAGAGAGTGAAATAAGCCTCGATACACCACAAAATAATGTCCAAAGTTCAGTTACACAAACGAGATCCCAAACGGAATCTGCTAGAAATGTGCAATAATTACAAATTAATTACACAAATTAACATGAATACGAGAAATAAAATCCCAGACTCTGCGCTCTCTCACGACTCGACTCGATCTTAATTTTAGGCATTCGTTCAATCGGCTTAATTCCCAGAAAAACCGATCTTCGATGCTCCTGAGATGCTCGACCACCTAAGCAGAGTCTCCATCGTGTCGGGTCCATCGCACAAAAAAATAAGATGATGGTCAGAGAGATAGACACAATATAAAATAAAATAAAATAAAGCAAACAAAATAAAAATAGAAAATAACATAAAATAAATAGAGAAATAATTACAAGAAAAACTAGGGGTCGGACTACCCGGGGTGGAAAACCTAAAAATATATTTTCCAGCACATAAGACCCACTAATTTGATGACGTCAGCAGCAAGTGTGCACACGTGCTCTCTTGTAAAAATTACATGCATGCCCTCCTGACTTATGGTAATTGCATTCGCATATTTCTTTTTGTTTTATTTCTTATCTATATTGTATTTAAACCCGTGCATTAGAGTTATCTTTTGTGTGTCATTTTGTCATCAATTTTTAACTTCAAAAATAGTACTGTGTAGAACATTTTATTCTCTATCGTTGTGGATGTTGAATATATTTTTATGAGCTATGGTTGATTTAATATAGTTATTTTGGTGAAAAATTACATACTTTACCTATTGTGTGATCTATAATTAATATTAATAGTTGATCTAAAATTATTTAGAAAATTCATCTTGGTTGATTTAATTGTGTTCTACATTGTGCCCAAATTTCATATATTTGCACCTATATCGAGGTCACAATAAAATAATTGGTGATTAGAGTACTTAATTTTTAATATGTTGTAAGCTCAACATTTTTAGTGTCAAGAATTTTTCCTAGATAAATCCTCATTAGATACATATAGGATAATTTTAGTTCATGAAAATAATTCGATTTTCTATTTATTAAAATTAATTTGCAAAAAATCACCATGTATGCATATTTTTTCATAATTAATTCATATTGCATCATAAAAATCCAAAAAATGTAGAGCATTAATTTCATCATATTTCATCTCCTAGCCAAGTTTGTGGATTTTTAGACTTGATTTGATCGTAAATTGTATTTTAGTCCTTAAAATAGTATGAATTTGCATGTCATTTTTAATTGCATAAAAAATACCTCTATGAAAACCTAAGTTTTAGATCGACTCTCAATCCATCTAAGGAGATAGCTGTCTCCCCGAGTTCGACCTTGGGCTTGCCCAAGTATAATATAAATTGATCGCTCACTTTAATTAAACAAATTAATTTTAGCGGTTTTAGATTAATTCACATTGGCCGCCTACAATGTACATTTTAATCATTAATTCAACATAATTAGCGATGATAATTAGGGTTTTTCAGACGCAGTCCGTATCTAATATAGGTTGTTGAAGATTAAGTCGAAGTGACGCCTGCCTCTCTATCGTTCATCATAAGTGACACCTAGGTGGCGTAGTAATAACATCTTAGTCGTATCTAAGTGGGTTAAATTACAAAACCCCCTGCAGTTCTTTTGTATTTATACTTTAGTACTGCAAATTCTAAGTGCAGTTTAAAAACTTTTCAAAAAAAGTTGCATATACCCCATGAACTTCCTTCTAATTACAAAAAGGTCCTTGTGCATCAGGTGTTGCGCCATGTGAGGCATTGTGACTTTTGCATCTAAGCCCTCACAACTTTCAATTATTTATATCCAATCTTTAAATCTGTAAAATAAGTGTTAACCTTTGCAGATAGTTGCACGCAACACCTTGTAGTTTATTTTTATTGCAGTTATGCCCATGTCATGGTATATATTACTTTTTTACTTTTCTTAATAGCTCCACTGCTTGCTAAATGTTGGGAAAACTATAGTAGGTGCCTTGACTCATGCTGATGCACATCCATATTATTATTTAAGCATTTAATTTATTTTCCACTTATTAAAAATCAGTTGGGAGCATTTTATTCCTTGTTTACATATTAAAATCCAAAAAAATATAAAACTGCCTTTAAAAATTCCAAAAAATTGAGTATATATATTATTATATATTCTAACTTCAGATCAAAAATCACAAGAATATGAAAACACTAAAAATCACAAAGCCCCCCAAAAACTATAAAAATCAGTACAAAATAATTAAAAATCCAAAAAAAAGTTTTCTGTTCTACATTTTTCTATATTATAGCAATACACAGTAAAATAGTTTTGGAAAATTTTGGACTTATTGTCTATTGTTAATGCCCAAAACAATTCGATCTATTTATTATACTCACTGTTCTGTATATTTAATACATAAAAAATACATAAAATTAGCAAAATATATAAAATCCTAAAAATAGAGAAAATATCAAAAATATTTTATTTTCTAAATTTTGAGCATATATATGATTATAAAACCAATGTATAATATAAAGAGGAAAGGGAAGCTACAACATGATGTAGCTAACCTTGGTTACATCAGGGGCATTTTCATCACGTTTTTTTATTTTTTTTCAAAAATGCTTCCATGGATTTTCATAAATATACCCCTCTAATATGTCATTCAAATTTCGTCAGAAACAGAGACTCTGACGGCCTCCATCCAGACAGTCATTTTTTAACGGTCACAGATTTGTTGTATTTTACCTGTTCTGGATGGAGACCGTATGAATCTCTGTTTCTGACGAAATTTGAATGACATATTAGAGGGATATATTTATGAAAATCTATGGAAGTATTTTTGAAAAAAAAATAAAAAAAAGTGACGAAAATGCTCCTGATGTAGTTAAGGTTAGCTACATCATGATGTAGCTTCCCTTTCCACTAATATAAATACCTTATAATACTTATATATTATTTATTTTTATTACTTAAAAATACATATTTTTTATTTAAAACCTTAAAAAATAAAGAGATTGTTCCTTTATATACAGTTATATTTATTATTTATAATACATTTATTATTATTATCATATATACATATATATTATACTTTTAAAACAAAAGGAAATCAACATTTATAAATTTAAAAAAAAGAAAATAAATATTCAAAATATTTAAAAAATAAAAAAGATAAAAAAACAATTTAAAATTCATAAAAATTAAATATGATTAAAAAGCTACAAAAATAAATTAACATGAAAAGATATAAAAAATAATAATTACCAGTTTTTATTAATTGATAACAATTATACTTATGCCCTACGCTCTTAATGGTTCGATCCCTACACTTTCTTGCTATACACATTTATTTGCATGGTATAATAAATTTCACCTCACATTTTATTCATTGTTTAGTATATATCGTGGGTTGATTATTGATTTGTTCGGATTGCTTGGGTGCCGAGAGCCGAGAGAGGTGATGAATCTCTAATTGGTCATCACTATTCTCTATTTTATCTTTTAAGGATAAGAAGTTCGTTAGAAATCTTCATTAATTCCGCATCTTTAGCAATAACCCTTCTCCTTGTTATTAACCCTAACCCCAATTATTGTATAATAATAATTATTATTTTATTTATTTTCTCATTTATTAACAATCCCAAAAAATACATAAATAGTAGATAATTGTTTTGGTATTAGAAAGAAATTTAAAATACAAAAAAATAATCAAGTGTTTTTATCAACTAAAAATACTTCCAAAAATAATTCCTTGTGTAATTGACCTCTTCTTACTTTTTGGTCAACATGAAACTCATAGATATCTCGAGATATGCAACTTTCATGTTTTGACTTTTTGTTAATTTGACCTCCTACTATTTCTTTCTTAATTTATATTATTTTTACATTTTCTGAATAAATTGATTGGGCCACGTGGCGCCTTCTAGGCTGCCCACATGCCCCATCTCTCCTTCCACCACACGACCCACTTCTGGACCATCTGATCTGCTTTCACCTGCCTCTATCTCAGCCTTTCATCTTGGCCCTACTTTCCACCCAGGGTTGAGAATTGGGTAGGGCCGGCCCGACCCAGCCGGATGCCTGGTCCGATAATACCCAACCCAAGACCAAGCCCGATTTTCTATGGGGTGGGCTTGGGCCTTAAATCCAACCCATTTCAGATAGTGAGTTGGCCTCATGCTTCATTTAGCCCGACCCTAGCTGAGCTCGAAGCCTGACCCACTATGCTACCCAACGGGCCACAGTCTGGCCCGGTCAGACCTACCATTCACGTGTATCCCTAGTTTAGCCCAATCTCCTATTTCTAAATCTAAACTTGAAGATCCCAATCAGAATCACCCCTCTGTTTCTATTCTCTCCTTTGGTCAACCCCTACCTCAATCCTCCACTCGGATACTCTTCATCAGCTCTTGGCTTCACCTCCTTCACAATCGGCGATGACGTGACATCTTGATCCTCACCGTTGGCTCTCTTAGTCTCATAGCCTTCGCGAAGCGCAAGAACTCCTACGTCGACATCAAGTTGGGAATTTGATTCATCTTGGGATTTAAAGAGATGAGTATTGATCAACTTGTGGATTTCTTGGTAGAAGTTGATTCTAACTAGGATTTTGTGCGATTTTTTCACTCCATCTGCATACTGCAGCAGTAATTTAAGTATAGCTGCAACTGTTGAGACACTATCAAAGAACAATAGTTTGAGTGCTTATGTACGGAATGTGGATGCTCTAGACGATGCCATTTAGATTGACAGATATATTTGTATTGTGGAGTTTGTTAGAATTGTTATATGACTTCTTCACCATGTTATACATTTGATTTTTTTGGGAAGGATCACTCTTTGAAAGTGCTCTATTCTGTTTAAAGTTCTACATTATCCTCCAATATTCTATCTATACAAACACTACTCTTTAGATAGTAAAGTCGTTCAAATATCCCAAAAAGAAGCATCGGGCTTTAGCATATGTCCATGAATTGCAACAATGCAGAAGCTGGGATTTATATATTTTCTGTTTATGTGACAGTATTGCATAATATCCAGCTACTGCAAAAATCAGCTTGGAATTAAAACCAGCCTGAACACAATAGTAACAAAGGCTTTGACATAAGGTGTGGCCACATTTTTGAAGATTGAAAGTATCTAAAAAATAGATGACCAAAACACTCATCTCCCTCATCACCAAAACACCATCTCCAAGGACAGAAACAAAGCTATCGTATCCAACATATACCACAAAACACCTTTAACTTATCAAAAACCCTACAAATATCCTTCATATATTAATACTTACATGCAATAACAAAGACCATTGCAAATGGCGACGAAGGGCATGAAAGAATCCAATCCATGCTAAAGCCCGCTCGCCAAAAAATATAGTAGTCACGAGCCGACCCGACCCATTCCTTCGTGGGTCGGTCTTGGGCTTGGGCTGCAATACATAAAAAAATACCAGGCCCAAGCCCGGCAAGTAGGGCCTGCGATCATGTTCAGGCTCGGGCTGGGCTATACAGGGCCCGGCTCGGCCCGGCCTGATGCTCATCTCTATTTCCACCCTTAGATCCTTTATAAGATGTAATCTTATCCCTCCCTTTCTGTCTTCACCACAACCATCAGATGACTACCCATCCGACGACCGCGAACTCTCAACATCACCTTATCCACCTCCACCGTAGGATGAAGCCTCCCAGCTTCATCTCAACCCTCGCCCGAGCCTAGATCCCCACCACTTGATCAAACCTCTGATCTAATATTCACCATCCGTTAGCGCTTCCACCATGACTTTGGATCACAAGACCCAACAGTCATGCAACATCTTACTCCTCCCAAATTCCTTTCTTCCCAAGAATTATGCCACGCAACCTCGCCGCCCCTTTCCTCTTCCAGCAACCACCTCCGCTCGCCTTTGCTCAACCAAATGCCACCCTGAGGTAGCCCTAATTTCCCCAATCTTCATGCACACCATCAAATCCTCAGCCTCCACCTCTACCTTCCCCTCCTGGCCGTTATGAAACACCCCCTCTCCAGTAACGGTCGGAGCTCCTCTTCCTATAAATTACCCTGCTCCGTCCCCATCACACGTTGTCCACTAATCCTAGGGTAGTGGCCCAGCTTCCCCTGCCCCTCCGGTGACAGCGGAGGGGCAGATTGTCGAGGTGATGACAATCGTTCGCCCACGGTGAGACCCTTGGCACCTCCGACCAAGATACATCTGCCTTAGCATACCGACAAGCTCGCTGGTGTAGCTGACCAGCTTGAGAGACGATTGGAGGTTCCTTAGGGACCTCAGCCCACGTTCCTCCTCCTTCCGACAACTGTTTTCGGCCAGGTACTCCTCCTCATTTCTTTGTGTTTTCATTTATTTTTGGCGCCGCCTATATGGCACATCACCGTCGCCTGACGATCCTACAAACTCATTCACCCATCCCCCATCCTCGTGCAACCCTTCAACCACACCCTCTCTCTGTCAGAACCCTTACTACCTCCAGGATTTCTTCTCCGATCTTGGTCAGAGAAGAACCCACTAAGGGCGATGCCTTCTCCGCCCTGCTGCCCTCTGCTCCATCCCACTTAACTCGCAACGGACGCTTCAGCTATCCTAACACATGCAGGTGCCACAAATCTTCAATGGACAGAGGATGCACTCGACTCCGATCTCCGTCGTCACCTCCGATGACCCAACCTTGCCTCGCCTTCTCTACCACCACATCTATCCCACAACATAAGCTTTACCCTCGTCGATGCTCCTCGTGAGCTTCCACGACTATTCACCGAGCAACAGATCATTGGTGGAGCTCAGGGGAGGCTGTCGGAGCCTAGGCTCCGTGCCACCGCAAGAGGCGGAGCAAGACGGTACATATACTATACGATCATCTGGATCGGACGACCATGATGATTCCTAAACCTCTGCCATGAAGCTCCCGGCTCGGCAGACCCGAGACTACTCCAAAGTGCAGATGCCATGCTATGTGGCACGAGCCTTCGTCCGCTCCCAAGCCTAGCCCACGTGTGTGCTACACGTGTGCGGGATGGGATAATTTGCAGATGGGCCCTCCTTCCTTTCACAAATTACATCTAGGTCCAAACGCGTATGACTCACGTACGTGCATGGGCATTTTACAGCAAGGTCCCGTCGGATTTGAAAAAAATACAAAAGGCCTTTGTGGGCAAGGAAAAATTATAGAGGGGCCCTATCAGCTTTTGAAAATTATATTTAGGCCCCTCTAGGGTCTATTTGTAATTATTTGTCCATTTATTTTAATAGTTATATTTCCATTTTTGCCCTTGCATTCTTAATTGAATAACTTGAGCATATGAGCCCCGATTTGGTTGATTTCAGTTTCATTGGGTTCCTAATTTCATTCCATATCTAATGGCATCACTTATTTCTTAATTTAACACTTAAATGCACATGCCATATTTTGAGATCTATTTTGTCAATTGCTCCCCATTCCTCGATGTTATTTATCTTTTTATTGGTTAATTTAACTCGAAAACTAACAATTATTTGATTGCACGTGGATCTGATAATCTGCTTGCATATCATTGCATTGCATATCAATTTAATTGTATAAAAAGAAAATAAAAATGCATGCATCATATCAATTGATCTCTGCATCATTTTGTGTGTGTAATGTATCTGCATATCATTCCGTGTCATGCATTGTAATTGCAAATGAAGACCTGGATTTAGAATTTAATCATTCAATTTTTAATCAATAATTTTTTCGTGAATAGATGGGAAGGCTCGTGTTCCTATGTTCGACCTTGCTATATTACTAAGTAAAATAATTGCCACAAATTCGAAGGTGTGGTCTTTGCATGGATCGTTTCACAGCTTATACTACGATAAAATACATGACTATTGAAGTGGTGAAAACACAATTCATCAAGAGGCGCCGATACAATGATTTTCGGATCTGATTTATCGGACCCCTCATGCCCTCCAAGATTGAACATTAGGTTCCTCAGTCATTTGAATTGTCACATATAGATATCCTCGCTAGGTATCCATTGAAGGATATCATCTTGACGTCCATCTGCCAGATGTTGTAGTTAAGATATGCAGTTATAACTAGCAGTGTCCTAATGGATTTAAGCATTACCACATGAGAGAATGTCTCATCGTAATCGATGCCTTCTCTCTGCGTGTAACCCTTAGATACGATCTATGCCTTGAAGATCTCTACCTACCCATCAAGTCCCATTTTTTCTCTTGAAGATCCATTTACACCCAATGGATTTTACCCCTTTTGAAGGAGCTTCTGAGGTCCATAATCCGTTCTTGTACATTGAGTCAATTTTAGACTACATTTCTAACATCCATATATCCATGTCTTCATCCACGAGTGCTTCATCAAACGAAGCTAGATCACTGTCAGTATCAACTGGCACATGGAATCTCTATCTTTCAGGTGGTGCAACCACCCTTGAACTCCTTCGAAGAGGTACGTGTGTTTCATCTTTATTCACATCTCCAGATTATGGTTCAGGAAGCTCAACATCCTCAAGGGATTCAATGAGTTCCTTCACTTCATTTTTATCTTGACTACTCTAAGAAAGTCATCCTCCAGAAAATTTACATCTCTAGAGATGAAAACCTTTGGAGTCTCAGGGTCGTAAAGTTGGTATCCAATACCGTCCTTAACATACCCAATGAAGTAGCACTCTCTAGTGCGAAATTCCAGCTTACTTGCATCCACGTTCTTTGCATGGACCAAGCAACCTGAAATTTTCAAGTGTCTAACACTAGGATTGATTTCAAACCAAAGCTCTTGAGGGCTTTTGGATACATACTTGCTGGGAATCTTGTTTAGGATATATATTGTAGTCTCTACTGCATATCTCTATAAACTAAGAGGTAAATTAGCTTTACTCAACAATGAATGGACCATGTCAATGATATTCATATTGCGTCTTTCGGCAACATCATTAAGTTGGGGAGTTACAGGAGGAGTGAGATTGTGTACAATTCCTCTCTCTTTGAGGTATTCTTTAAATTCATCTGAGAGGTACTCACCACCTCGATCAGATCGAATTCGTTTAATCTTCCTATCGATTTGGTTCTCAACCAAAGCCATTATTTTTTTGAACTTTTTAAAGGTTTCAGACTTATGACGTAACAAGAGATAAAATCGTATCGCGAATGGTCATCGATAAACATCAAATAATATCGATATCCATTTGGGTTACGGTACTAAGGGGACCACATACATTGGTATGTATTAGGTCAGGAATACTGTAGCATCAAATGAACTTGTTACGAAAAGGTCCTCTTGCCATTTTACCTTGAATGCAATGTTCACGGGTAGGTAAAGTTTTGACCTTTAGAAAATATAAGGGTTCATCCTTTATCAATATATTGATCCTATCAACAGATAAATGACCAAGCCTTTGATGCCATGTTATATTCGAATGATTTTCGTCCTCTCTGGTTCTTTTATGTTTTTTATTAGTGGGTGTTACATTCATGAAAGATTCATCAATGCACAATTCATAGAGTCCAACAGAAGTTAGATTACCACTACAAATGACTTATGACAACCTTCTCATAGAATAAGAATAAATATCCACTTCTAACTAACTTAGATACAAATATTAAGTTCCTTTTAACATTTGGAACGTGAAGTCACTCTTTAAGCTCTCACTAAATACCAATACTCTACACGTCCATGCGACTATTGTTGCAACAGTTGCATCAGATCCCTTCTGGATAACTATCTCCCCTTCATCATGATTTATGGTCTCGTGAATTAGATGCAACATATTGCATACATGAACAGAAGCACCAGAATCTATGATCCAGCTACTTTCTCGTCCAACGAGAAAATTGATTTCAATGATAAAGTAGATTTACACATGTTAGTGCATTATCTTTACCCTTCTTTAAGGTTTCAGATAATCTAGACAATCTCTTTTCTAGTGCCCTAAACTTTTGCAGCGATGACAAACATCTATTTTATTGGAAGTCAGATGTGTGGAAGCTTGAGAGGACGAGTCAACACTTTGACCCTTCTTCACATGTCGGGTCGGACTCTTCTGGAACCCACGCTTCCGATTGCATGCTATGCAGTTCACATCATCAAACATCTCCTTTAGATTCAACATTATATCATGGGCATTTTCTATGTCATATGTTGCTTTCGAATCACATTTGACGTAGATCCATGAATATAACATCGAACCAATGAGTCATCCTTATTAAAAAATCCATTAAATTGTAATTCTTCCATTGACACAGGGTTTGCATGCTTTTACTCATCGAGCACATAACCGATGCGCTCTGCAGAGAAAAAAAGCTCCAATTCACGTATCCAAATCTGAATAATTTGGTCTGGTCAATTGGTTGACCTACAGAAGCCTACTCAGTGGGTTCATGGATTTCATATATGAGATTAAGAATGCACTATATCAGAACATATAAATAATTGTATATATTCAAGAATAAGAAAAAAAGATTACGGATTTTAATCAAATTTGTCTTGCACTTTCAACTTTGAAATCTCGTTCACTTATTTACTTTCAAAGTAGGAGATATACTTATCGATATATCTCTAACAAGATATGAGATCTCCTTTTACCTTTGTTATATCCCAATTATATGAGAAACTGCAATTTGGATAAAAAGAAGCGGGAACTCATTGCTCATTGCAAGTCCAACTTACATTTCCCATTTGGTCTTTAGCACCCAGGCCCACCACCATAAGATGATGTTGGCCCATTGTTAATTGAATCAACCGTCAACATAGATAGAACTCGCTATCGCAATCCAATACGACCTTAATTATATGAGAAAACAGTATTGGGTCACTATGCATACGACCTTACTCTTTCGAGAAGCAAATAGTTTGATCCATGTATGCTTATATGTAGGAGTTGTCTCTTCGGATAAGCATCTCCAATATACAATCCATGGTGACAGAACTCTTTGCCATGACAGGAGACCATGTATGTCATTTATATGATCCTCCGTATCCCATTTAAATTTTAATTAATCATTATGAATCATAATTCACGTGGCTAATTCTTTTGAGGTATAAGCATCTCTATTCATAATAGAGTATTTATTTTAATTGTATTTAATTAAATTTAATTATATTAAATCAATTACCAATCCAATCAACCAATAAACATTTAGAGTTTGCTTGATATTGTATTATAGTAATATCTATTACAAGTACATATTATTTTTAATTTTAATAATTAGAGTGCAACTTGACTTACTCATATTATTCTTTCCTCAATATTTGGATCTGGACAAAATGCTCGAGTTATGTTGGGAGGACGTATTTCTTTGACATACAAGGCACTAATTAAGGAACCAAGCCAGCATATTTGATCTAGACACCTTCACCATTCCGATTGAGAACAATATAAAATAATATCAATGTGCTTGCAGTTTTATCGACCAACTTTAATGACTGGTACTTATGTTATATAATAATGAATCAGAAGTTTAGGCATCTTAAAATGTTTTTAATGACTCTAAATTCCTGAGCACGTAAAGCAAACTTGTTCATGGTTTTGCATGTAAAAGTTGTCCTACAACTATTGTAGGACAAACTAGGGGTTTTTTGTCATGAAACTCTTATTCAATGGTCATTGATGTTTAAATATCATCATAGATATTAAACATCAAATAATCAGGACAAATTCATAATTTCCTTGACTTTAATTGAATGATAAACATATTTCAAAAAGAAGTTCGATGATCTCATCATCATCCGGCCCATCTTCACTAAATATGGAATATCTATGGCAAACCGAGTCGGAATCGTGCGAAATAAAATCGTGTGGTTTGCTGATTTAGTTATCTAAATGGTTGAAGTATTTATTTCATGTTCATAATAAGAAAACAACAATCAAAAATAGTTTTGTTACATATCCTTGAATATGTCACTGTGAGGACTTTTTAAATTTTTGATTATGCACCTTTGGAGACAATAATTGGCTACTATTTTGAAACATGTTTAGAAATTATAAATACATTTTGTGATCTATAAAACTCATCCAAACAGTGCATAAACATGACCTTTTTATTTTAGCAAAAAAATATTTGAAACTTGCATCATATGTAAAAACCACGAGTCTCTGCACATTCGATATATAAACATGTTATCTATGGGTTTGGATGACATCCAAAACCTTAAACTTGGCTCTGATACCACCTGAAGGAAATAAAATAGAAATTCACTATTACGCATCGTGGAAATGTGAAATATTTACCAAACATTTTTCCAAACCAATCTTAGTTCATCATCTGAATTAGAAAATATAGCACAATAATTTCTGTATCTCGAAATTATGAAGTCAAAGGAAATAATTTCCAAAATAAAATTTGATATTCATAATGAATAAAATAGACAGATCAAGGTTACCTCTTGAAGCTTGAGTTTTTAAACGAAGAAACCTCCCGAATCAAGTCCGATCTGCAGAAGACTCTCTCATGGGTACATAGATGAATCGTGTTGCTTCCCACAAACATGGGCATTGACCATAGCAACAAGAGCAGACGTATGAGAGATGGAGAATATCAATACTCTTCTATATCTCAAGGGGCACGAAATTTCTAAGGGACTTTGCTCTCCAAAATTGTGTTGCAAAGGAGAGAGCCTTGCTCTCCTTTTATACTTACACCACATGTCCAACATGTCTGTTGTAGTCCCTTTGATTTTAAATTAAGGGATTAGAGCAAGTCTAAATTCAATAAAGATTATCTCCTTGTTATATTCAACTAATATTAACTATGTTACAATAAATAAGTAACAATTGTTGTCGTTTTATCTATTAATTAATTAACTTCATAATCCCATAATCAAAATAGGAGAAAATATGGAATTAATCATCAAAGATTATGAACCATATTCATGAGCCCAAAATTAAATGTAAATCCAAATTACATCTACAAAATCAGTGCAAATCGAATTCACACAATTTTATACCTTGAAAATATTATGTAAATCATATTTAGACAAATATTTATACGATATATATCTCAAATTTTGTGAATCACTATTCACATTAATTAATGAGAAATATTTGTGAATTATTCACATAATTACCCTTATAAAATAATACAATAATAAATATTATTATTACAATATTGACATAAATAGATATGCATCCCAGTCCAATTAGAACTCATGAGATACAAATGCAGATACTTGGAGATAATGTCGTGGAGATCGTATTATCCATGTACAATGACTTGAAATGTGGATAACTATCCAATTTTAGGGTTTATCTATTTAATAGAAATCAGTCACCTATGAATGTTAAGCTTGAGCTGTAACACTTTACACTCTCAGTGAGCTCAACAAAACACATCACACCCTCCATGAGTTGGAGAAAGTATTGGTGAACTGGATCCATCTTCCTTGACCATTTCTAATCAAAGTCCAAACCATTTGGAGCTAAGAAATGAGCAAAGAGCATGTATATTTTCATTTCTGTGACCATTTCCAACATTTGAACATTGAAATTGGAATTGGAAATTAGATTCAAATGAATTGTGATTTAATCCAATTAAATCACTGACCATCTTGTTGAATGGAGCCACTAAAATCAATCCTATTTCACCACTCCCTCGAAATGGAAGTGTCATGGTAGATGATCCATCACAACATATGTAACCATGAACATTCTCAATACCCATTCATTCTCTACAGTGGAAGACTTTGATAAATCCAAAGTTCAAATCTAGGTTTAACTATCTTCTTCGGAACATATCAATATATTTCTCATTTGATAATTGGGCGACAATATTAATCATATACTTTCCAAAAGCATATGTTAATATATCAAATTCGTGTCTCATTTCATAAACAAGACGACCGTGCATGGAATTTGTTTTAGCCCCAATATCTCTTGAATGAGCTATGTCTTCCAGTTCAGTAGAGAACGTGTATGATCCATTTGAGAGATCATATTACTCATATGCCCTCGTGTGCACACCAGCACATCGGTATGTAAACCTTGGTTAGGTAATCAACCTAATGGTCCACCTAATGTACACACTCAGACATATAGTAATACATCTGTCTCTGGTCAAAGGATGCATGCTTATATCGTGACAGTATACGAGATAGGTCTTTGGTTATCTTGACTTCGTCAAGTCAACTCTTTGGCCTAACTTATCTGACATATTCGAATCTCTGTTCCAATGTATAAGACATGCATCGAGAGGTTGGTCATATATCAGCCTTTAGAGAAGGATTGTCATCTCCTTCTCAAGCTGGAGATCCTTTCTTTGCAATCCCTTGATGGTGCTTTATGAGTCCTCAATCTATCTCCTTAGATATCATCCAAGCATCAACCTCTATGATTCAACATTTGAGTTAGCAGTTGTATGATCATTAATATGACCATGATACATAATCCTAATTTTACGAAGGGACTCTATAAGTGCATTCATTTATTTAATCTCATATCATGAGTGAATTAAACCAACGACTTGTATTGATATAACAACATATTACAATACAATTTAAGTAGAAATGGTTCTTCCGGGGCTCACATGGCTAACACAGTCCCATGTCATTGATGTATCCCGGATTCTCATTCTTTATTCTTTTATTTTATATATTTATCTTGGCAAAACAACATGTAAATACCTGTAAATACAATAACATAGCATTCAACACGCATTTGTTAATATTGCATAATTAGCATGTATTTGTGCAAAAATAAAATAATAAAGGAAAAGAAAAAAGGAAGGAGGTATTTAGAATAAATACAGAGTGACCCGAACCCCAAGAGAAGCTCAAGCCTTGACTTGATTGCCAAATAAAATAAGTAGAGAGAGATAGGGTCCACTGTATATTGTACATATTCCCTATGTGTATAAATAACTATTTTTGACAAAATAAAACTAAACTATTATTTTTTATCTCCTTATATATATTTTTAAAAATAAAATAAAAATCGGAAAAATTAAAATCAAATAAAAAAATTCCTCTTTCATTGTATAAACACATGTATATATACTACACCCCTATTTATTCAAAACATGTAAATAATCCATAAAAATAAAATAAAAAATATTTTTTATTCCTAAAATTATGTTGAAAATAAATAAAATATAAAATTGGGGGTATTTGTGTAAAAATAATAAAATAAAATTGATTGTACATAATACATAGGTATATTATACATGTATATAAGACTATATATTGTATATACACTAATTTAACTTCCATAAAAATAATTAAAAATCATAAAAAAATCTTTGAAAAATAATAAATAATTTTCATTTTATTCGTTTCTTAATTTAAATTCATTTGTTATTTTTTATTTAATTTTCTTTATTTTTCTCCTCTATTTTGTCCTGTAGCGTCTTTATCCCATCCCCCTTCTGATTGGGTCACATCAGATTGTTGACCACGGTCAACTGGTCCCCCCGGACCCCCTTTCTCGTTAAATCGAGATTTGCACCGATTTTAGCCACACGATCAGACTGTCTTTGTCCCTGATTCCAAGCTCCGAATGCCAGGCTCGGATCCCTAACCCTCGCCCAATACTCCCTTGCTCGATCCGCACCTCGGTTCGTGGGCCACACCTCCTCCATGTCGGACCCTCACACTTATATATCATGCACCACCCCCTCCTTTTCCTCCACCTTTCTGGCTGCGCCACCATCTCCTGCCTAACAGTCTGCCTTTCTCAGAGTGACAGCGAGCGAGAGGGAGGGCATGGGAGCCTTTTGGAGCGTGCTAGCCCTAGGTCTGATGAGGTGCAACCTCAGCTCTGCAGTAAGGAGTAGAGCCTCTGGCTGCGCCGGCCATCGAGGCCAAGACCACCGTGGACGATCATCTGCAACCCCATGCGCACTTCGACCACCATCAGATACCTCATTTTGCTTCCCTTATCCATCGATTCTATCATCTTCTTGAGAAACGGAGCACCTCCGACGAATATATCCCCTACCCTGTTTCACCATCCTCCGATGTTATGCTAACGAATGGGAGGGACCGTTAGTTCCAAGGATGAGATGCCAATGCAACATGTCATCATTTGTGATGTCTTTGATGTCTGGGGCATCGACTTCATGGGTCCATTCCAGGTCATCCATGATTTTTAATATATCCTTCTTGCAGTGGATTATTTGTCAAGGTACGCGTAGGAAGCAGGCTGAGGGAGGCAGTTGCGCGAGGTGGGTGGTGCGAGCGCAACTGCCGCAAGAGGTGATGCATGCGCGTGGGTTGACCAAAGGAAGCGAGCACGTGAGGGGAATGGGGAAGGAGAGGGGTATGGTCACGTGCCAGGCACGTGACTGGGCCGAGAGAGAAAGCACCACGTGGCGCGCTCGGGAGCGGCCACGTGGCAGCTTATTTTATTTTTTCTAATAATAATAATAAATAAATAAATAAATAAATAAATAAGTTAATTAAAATAAATTAATATAAAATAATTAATATAAAATAAAATAAGTAAAAATAATAGAAATGGTTGACACGTGGCGGCTCCAGGAGCAGCCATGTATTGCTCCTAGAAAAATCTAAATTCAAATTAAAAGAAAAATAAAAAATAATACTAAATTAGATCAAATCAAAAAGTGGTAAACATGAAAGTTGCTTGTCTTGATGAGATCTAAAACTTATGTGAAGGACCAAAAATCAAAGGAAGTCATCTGTACAAAGTGTATTTTTGGGTGATATCTTATGGGTATATAATACCGTGTTTTTGTCTTTATAATTTTTTGCCATTTTTAAATAATATAAAAATCAAATAAAATCATGAAAAATATGTAACAAATACTTACAACTCATTCTATTTTTTTATTTTTAATAATCAAGAAAATGAAGAAATAAAATACAAGGGCAAAAAGGCCAATATGTGCAATACAATAGGGGCACGGAACCCAAGTTTCACATACGATCTTCGATTTTTATGAAAGTAGTCTTGTTTTGAAGATCTTTGAATGTATGTTACTTCAAAAGTGAGTAGACCTAAATCGAACATTGTATGAGAGAGATATGCACATCTTAAGGTTCATAGTTTCAAACTTGGATTTGGGTTTTATTAGACAAGTTTACAAGTTAGTATTTTTTTTGATATTTTCCCTTTATTAGTGTTAATAATGTATACACTATAGAGTTGATTTTATTGAATTTAGAGTTAGTATAAAATAGATATGGAAAGGTTAATTTGACTAATATACAGATGAATATATACAAGGAATTTCAGGCTTCTTATTAATGCAGATATGAATGCTAAAATGCAGATATTATTTACACATGCATGAATGCTAATTATGCAATACAAGTGATGAAATGCAGCTAAATACTTGGGGAAAAAGCTTTATTTTCAACTTTTAGAGTGATGAATCACATATTCATCAGTCGCTTAGCAGGTTGTTCTCTCCATCACACGCTCATCCTTTCCGTTCACCCCCATCTACTGTTCTTGGCTATTAGTGATGCTCTAACTCATGCTGGAGCCGCCGTCCGAGCAAGAACTTTTCATCTGCAGGGTTGGAGTGCAATTAGACCTCATTTAGAGGTCAAGTACATCCCAAGAGAGCTCCAGGTTGGTCAAGCACCCCCAGGACCCTCCATTCGGTCTTGGGCCCTTCTGAGCATCCTGCAGCTGCGGAGCTGCATTACCGACCCATTCCACGTCCTAGCAGCTCGAAAGGATGTCAGAACCACGCAGAATCAATGATTGAAACTCGCCTTCGGTGAGTTCTTCCCCATTCTCCCTAACGCCTCCTACACCATCCGATCGAGGCCATCTCCAGCTCTAATCCAAGTCGTTCACTTACGGGAGGCCTCTGACCGTCAGATCCATCTAAGGATCTCATCTGTGCCCTCCATCGTCGAAGCTGTATCCATCCATTTCAGTTGTCCGATCATAAGTGAGAGGTCCTCGGTCATTGGATCACGCCTAATAAGGGGTAATTTATTCTTAGGCCCCTCTCTATTTTGGCTTTATTGTGCAGTCCTGTAAATATTTGTTGTAGTTTAAAATAGTGTGATCATTTTGCATGTGGACCCTTGTCATTTATGTTATTTGCATTTCAATCCTGCTTGAGTGAGCTCATGTGATGTCTCACGTGCTTGTTTGGTTTATTTGCATTATCTGCCCTGGACTTAATCTATGTTTTGAATGAAACTTTTCTGAGATTTGCATATATACCCCTGCGCGTGGTGTATTGCACATGTGTGCTTATTCTCCGGATATTTTGCATTATCTGCCATGAGCTTTTTATATGTGTTATTATTGGCCTAGGAACTTTCTCATAATTGCAACCAAGTCCCTACAAGCTGTGTATTTTAGTTTTGACCAAATAAATACCTAATTAATTCCAAAAATTCGATAAAAAATAATGTTAGATCCTGCTAATACGTAATATTTTTGATACTTTTGTGAATTAATTTAATATTGTTTGATATTTTCTAAAAATCAAAAGCCCATAAAAATTGTCCTGTCAGTTTTAGAAAATACATGAAAATTATAGAAATCATGCTAAAAATAAAAAAAAACAATGTTTGTTTAATTGTGTATGATTTACTTCTGATACCATTTTTATTGCAAAAATCATCATAAAATCCCTAAAAATCTCAAAACCCTCAAAAGCTTATAAAAAGCATTGAAATTTCTAAAAAATCAGAAAATATAATTTCAATTTCTATTGTTAGATCTTTTTATTCTCTTTTTCCTAAAATTGCTCTCTAGGTCATGAGGGCACTTTAGCTATTTTTAATTTGGAATATTGACCTAGCTGCGCACTGTTTATATTTTTAGCTCTTATGTGATTTTTATAAAATCAGATAAAAATCAGAAAAACCCCCATAAATTTACCAAAAACACCAGAATATTTGAAAAACACAAAAATATTTTTTTCCCAATTTTTTAGGATTAATAGCCTTCAATAAAAACCCCAAAAGCTTGTCTTGTGCTTTGTTTTCCCATTTGCCTGTTTTATTCTCTTATTTAAAATTATAAAAATTTGTAAAAAAAATAAAAATATGCATTATGCTTTTTATTGTCTGATTTCGACTACTTCGAATTTCTCGTGCTCCTTCAGTTCGACCCTGGTTGCTATACCATGTTCAAATAAATAGTGGAGACCACTAACATTGTTCTATCGCTTTATCTGTTGATCGTGTGGTTCCTACCTCTTTTTCTTATTGAGCCCAATTCACCGATTAGGGTCGCAACAACCTTGATTTGCATTGATACTTAACCTTAGTTGGTGAGTCGCTCACCAGAATGACGCCATTGCCAGGGAGCACGACTTAGTAGTCTTTTTCAGACTTTTTGCCTATTTTTATCTCTATCTATAAATGTTTTCTGACATTTTCTGCTTTAATTTTTGTGTGAGGAACCGCCTGAGGACACTTTAGAGGAGACCCGTACCAGAGGAGGAGCAGGAGAGAGTGGTTATAATAGATAGAGTAGAATTATATTAGTTTTTCATTTCAACATACTCATTTATTATTGTAATAAATTTGGAACACTTGGATTCTCTTAGACTTATTGGGGTCTGTTTTGCCGAGCACCGGTGTGCTTGGAGGACCTCACCGCATTTTTCACCGATTTTGATTTCATCGCATTTTTCTATCTGATTTCGGAAGAATTTGGCCCCTAAACTTAGGACTTTTTATTGATTATGATGTAAATAACTTAAGATCCAATCCCTAATAGATTGCCTGCACCTATAGAGCATAATTAGACCTTATTAATAATTCAAAAAAATTATCTTGATTGATTGATAGGTTACGTGCCGCTAGAGATCGTATAAAATGCATGCAGGATCCGTTGTGGCGGACATCGATCTCTCTTTCTGATCAGTTAACTACCGTTCTTCACGATCTTTAGAAATTGCTCGTCTTAAGGTTGTTTTCTTCGTGCATCATTTAGATTAGTTTTAATTTTGTCTTTTAATTTATGCATGGATCACCCTGCATGTAGAGTGCTGGAGTCAGGTACGCATCTCTTACTTTGCATGCACCATAGTGTTGATCGTACGTCAGCTTTTTCGACTTCTCCCCCTATTTTGGGACTTACAATAAATTAGGGTATCGAAAAATTCGTTAGACGTTTATTTCATTTAAAAAATATCTAAAAAGTGAAAGCAACAAAATTTGGGACTGCTAATGCAAACTTGATCTTAAAAGACATCTCACTTAAAAATATTTGTTTTGGTGAGAGTCAACCCTCATTGGTTGGTTTGCTTCAGCGAGAGAGTGACCCGTCCACTAGACTAGAGCCACACCTGAACTTTCGTTAGACTACTGGTCTTAGGGTTAGTCGTTCTCCAGTGAGGATCTCTCCGGTAACCAGTAAAACGGAGCACGACCTCCTTAACAGATTGAATTGATCGGGTAGCTGGTAAATGGTTCGCAACTCATACTGGCTGGGAAATATCTAGCTTTGGGATCTGGCCAGTCTCTTGGGAGCATCAAATTCCTACCAACTCACTTAATCACTATGCAAGATTGATTTATCACCTAAAATAAAATTGACGATATTAACGACCGAACCTTCACGGTCATCAGCTCAGTGTTGAGTAGGTGAATTGTGGGTTTTGAGTGTTGATCTTGTTTGCTATCCAGTTCTCATCCGCATTTTAGCCCTATATCACGATGATGGGCTGGAGATCCCTTAGACTACCTTTGGTAGACCCGCTCTCGAGCACTCCGCCTCATTCATCTAGGGAGGTTCCGGGGAGCCTAGACCCGCTCTCCGAACTCGAGTTCGATTTCGCCCCATTCCCCCTCGACCACCCTTCTTCCAGTCCTGAGGTTCTTGAGCAGAGACCAGCACAGCTATTTGTTCATTTGACAGCACATGAGTTTGGGTCTTTTGCCTTTGCAGAGTCCCGTGAAATGGCCAGCTGCAAAGAGCGCACCGATGGACAACCCCATGGTTCTACCTATGTTCTTGATCAGGGCGCCATCAACAACACACTCCTATCCTCCCAGGAGACAATGCATAGACATATTAGAGATCAGGGAACATTTATGGCAGAGGTGTTCCATGAGTTAGAACAGATGCGAGACGATAGAGGAGAGCCGCAGTGACCTGCCGGTGGAGACATCCCAGCACCTGGAGGAGGAGCATACGGACACCCGGAGGATCAGACAAAGCTAGCTAGACAACCACGACCGATGAGGCAGGTGCACAACCCTGGTGCATCCCTCACCCATCGTTGGATCTAGCTCCCTGATATTCTGGACGACTTCAAGCTCGGCCCACAGACAATTCAACTCTTGCCCTTTCTCCTTGGTCGACAGAGTAGCCTACTGGCTGAAGCATTTAGGGAGATACATTACTATTTAGGAGCAGTTCTGGACCAAATACTTGAACGAGTACTATCCACTCGGTCAGACCAACGTAGCTCGAGCTCTGATAAAAAACTTCACCATGATCCCAACGAGCAGTTCCATGAGGCATGGGATCGATTTCGTGAGCTCATCGTCTGGTGTCCACACCATGAGATTTCCAAGCCCAACTTAGTGCAGAGTTTCTTTTGTTGGGCTGGCACCAGAGCTGTAGGGGCTTGTCAATGCTTCTTGTGGGGGAAACTACTTCTCCAAGGATAAGGATCGGGTTTGGACCATCTATGAGGAGATGGCTGAAAACTACACCGTGATGTCCCAGACCCGAGTTTACACTTAGGGAAAGCCCGTTCCATAGGTCGTGTCCTATTAGAGGATAACACGGGTTGAGGCAAGTCCATCCACTTTGTCAGCAACAACAACACATGCAGAGTCGTCGACAGCAGACATTGGTATCATTAGCGAGAAGTTGGACCGCATAGAGATTATGGAGAAGAAGCAGTGCCAGGACATGATGCATGTCGACCAGTTGATACAGACCCTCAGTGACATGAAGACCCAGATCATGTGTCTCCAGGAGGTACAGACGACTTCTTAGCCATGTCTCAGGTCATGGGCTGATCCTAGTAGCAGCAGCTCTTCACAACACTCTGCCCGGTATCTCCAGGTTCATAGCATCCAGGCGGAGCTGGTTCAGCCATTGCAATAGCACTACTCTCAGCCACCGCCATCTCAGGACACTTAGATGGTGGTGTATTAGCACAATCAGTCGTTGGCAGTTCTTCCCTCATTCCCTTACGAGCAGGAGCCGTTGATGGAAATCAATGGGATTTGGTATGACCGGCATCATCCTGAGATCTGCCGAGATCATCCCAGATTCAGGTGGTCTACCAGAGGCACCTCGTCCCAGTATCAGCCTCCATCTCAGGGTGGACAGTTCAGCCAGCATCAGCAACGACAACATTTAAAAACATTTAAAAACAAACAATGAGTGTATTCTAATGTCTAGGTCATAGAGACATTCTCCAAGACTAAGGCTCTCCCACTGAAATTCATAAGTCTATAAATCCAACGAGATTGTTGCAACAATTGCATCAATATCCATGCGGATAACTACAAACCTTAAGATCAAATTTTCCAGTCTTCTAAAACATATGCAACAATTGCAAGTGTCATTAGAAGAATGAGATACAATTATTAGACTTTAATCTTATCATATAAGAAAGTCAATTTCAATGACTAAATGTAGATTATTCCGGTGCTCTATCCGAGTCCTTCTCTAAGGATTCTAGACAGACTTGATAGTCATACTATCAACACACCAACTTATTGCAGTATTGGCATTCATCCAACTCTTTGGATGTCATATGGAAGTCACAGAAGTAGGTCAACTCTTTGACTTTCCTTCTTACTCGGGTCCGACCCATGCTTCCACTGTGCTCCCTTCATCTATAGACAACCATTGCTTAAGGCTAAGGATCTCTTATGTTAAATTCAAAAGAATCCAATGTAAGAGCATTTCAACATTTATACATGTTTCATTAAATTCATACAATATGAATATTATGAAGCTTCATGAATGACTAGAGTATAGACAGTAGAATGATGACATTCATCGTATCTACATCCATCCAAACTCTTAAAATATTGGTTCAGGTAGGTATTCAAACATTTTGAATACATCATCTCTTATAGAGCTACCATTATGCATGATGCAGTGAACTATGTCATTCATGATTAAAATGTCTAGAGCACATATGTATGCCAAAACATCTTCTTAGGGTTTTATAAGGATTAATTGACAACTACGATCATCATCGGCGTGTCACTTCCAAAGTACACTCGATGAAAGATCAAGACTATAGAGACATACAAACCCTAAGGTGATGTCTTATTGTCTTATTTAATTGTCATTCCTCATTAATATGAGGAAACTTGCACATTGCATCCACATACATTATGTGTCCAATTACAAGTACAATATCTAGATCATGAGTCCAATCCATGATATTTTATTGGTTATTATTGAGTATAACATTGAGTGGGTTTTATAAAGGATTATCTGAAATAAGAAATTTGCATAAGTGTATATATTTTTATATATATACATATTCTACTTTGATTTAGGAGTTTTTATATCAAAGTTGTCTTGCCTTGTCAACACTGAAAGTTCATCCCCTTAATCACTTTCAATGTAAGAGATATACTTACCAAAATATCTCAAGCAAGATCTGGGATCTCCTTCCTTATTTTTGTTACATCCCAATAACACGGGAACCTGTTACTCGGATAAAAAGAAGCGGGAACACATTCCTCCTTGCAAGTCCAACTTACATCTCCCAATTTGGTCTTTAATACCCGAGCCCACCACCCCTAAGGTGATGTTGACCCGTCATTAATTGAACCAACCGTCAACAGGCTTAATACTCGCTATACGCAATCCAATATCGCCCCAATAATATGAGGACCCGATATTGGGGTCACTACGTATACGGCCTTACTCTTTCGAGAAGCGAAGAGCCCGATCCAAATGGATTGTATGCAGGAGCTGTCACTTCGGACAAGCATCTCCTAACATACAATATCTGGCGACGGAACCCTTCGCCTTGACGGGAGACCATGGATGTCACTTATGTGATCCTTCATATCATATTCAAATTCTAATTAATCATTATGAATCATATTCATTATGATTAATTCTTCCAAGGGAAATAACAACTCTATTCATAATAGAGTATTTTAATTTTAATTGGATTCCAATTAATCTAGTCATATTAAATTAATGATCCAATTAATATCCAACAAACATTCTTAATTATTACTTGAATTATGGTATTATCTCAAATACGTATTATTTCGAATTTTAATAATTAGAAAATACATCATGATCTCTCAGGCATCATTCGTTCCCTACCCGCTGTCATGGCTAGTACCGGCGGGAGTGGGACGGACCGCAACCGGTGCGACCCGCTACCCCAGCGATCCCCGACTAGACACCATATCCACCTCGGGAAAAAGCAATGCCGAGCCAATCACTTTGTACTTGAGATGATCATCGGTTTTTCAACCGAAATTATACCATATAATATTCATCAAAACCATTTTGATAATATTATAAGGAGATTTGCTAAATAAATCCCCAATCCTATTCAAGCAACAAGGTTTTGCATGTAAAAGTTGTCCTACAACTATTGTAGGATAAACTAGAGTTTTCATGAAAACAATGTTTGTTGGAATGTGTATCAAGCAACCAATTGGTGATCTAGATCTAATCTAATCATTCGTTGGTTGAGTCAATGTCATTTAAGGGAATAAATATTGTTCTAATATTTCTCAAATATTATCCACAATAATTCCAGTAAATTAGCTATTAATTTCACAATTTTTCTTAAACGACAATCACAAAGTTTCGGATAATGATGCAATTTCCAGCAGTGACCCTCACTAACTAAAAATGGCATATCTCATTCATTTTAAATCCAAATTAAGCAAAAATCAATTTTCAGAGATTGATAACTTGATTTAAAAATGAAGCCACGTGATAAACACGCATTTCCAGGCATTTTAAAACCGTAATTAACATCTTAGTTACGCCTCTAATTGCCATCCCCGAAACAGTGGACATATGGTCAATAAAATGATCATATCTTGAGCAAACGAAATACAAACTACGCAAACTCAAGTCCTATTGTTTCCTTAATTAATGAGGAACAATATCCAATTTAAAAGTTTGTATTTAAACATTTTAAACATGGCTGAAATTTTATCACAAGATAGGGCTGCGAAAATTGAAATGCTAAAATCTTCACGAACCCAAACGAGCCCAAATTTTCGTAGGTTCATGGATCTCATCCAAAACCTTCGACAACCTGGCTCTGATACCACTTGAAGGATACGGGAAAAAAATCCTCAAGCGCATCACAGAAGCGTGATGATCGCAGAAATTAAACATTTCTATGTGACGAAACCACATGATCCATGAACACTTCTCGGATCATTTCGTCTAAACCACAAACACCTAATAGGATTACCTCTTGAAGCGTGGTTGCGATCGAGTCTCTAAACAAAGAGACCTCCTGTCTCAAGTCCGATCCGACGGAGGAGACGCTTGCAAGCGTGTGGATGAGACCCGCGCTTCTCACAATCCATGTTGATGATCCAAGCCACGGATCTCCTGATCTCGACAAATGAGATACGACGTCTTCTTCACGAGCAAGGCACACCGAAGTAGACGGAGATCCATGAGTAAACGGTCGGGCAGCATAAGGACGACGCTGTGGCGATGGAGGATCTCTCTAGGGCATCCATGGTGGACGGCCACATGAGAGATAGAGAGAGTATGTGTGCAGAGAGAAAAGAGAGAAAGAGCAGATGTGTTGTGTCGAGAAGAGCAAGGGGTGCCTCTTCTTATATAGGGTTTTGGGAGTCCATGGATCACAATCCATGGGATACACATAATCAATGGATGAGATTGATTGTGTCTCTTTCAAAGGCTAGGATTGTTGTTGGTAAAACACAACAACAATTGATTTAATTCAAATTAATTATCATTGATAAATCAATATAATTAATCACAAGTTAAATCACTTTTGACTAGAGATAGGATAATGAGAAGACTAAACCAATCCCCTAAAATAAGGGGACGGCTACCATCATCTCATGAGATATCAATATCTCATGATTATATCATGATTTCTTGTCGATAATATTTTCACCAAAAAATAATTCCAAATTATCTTATGGAAAATATCAACCATGCCATTGAAATTATGTGAATCTCATTCACAACCCAAAATTAAATGTAATTATATTTTCAATTAATCATCCAATGTGAATCCCATTCACATTAACAATTAATCAACAAATATAAAACACAATATGGCTCTCTCTTATATATTATAAATCACATTTATAATATGTATGATTAATATGGATAGTGCTATCCACATTATTCATATCCATGATAATTAAATCATATTTAATCATCTTGGATCTCCTTTCTCATGTGCCTAAATAACATGAATCCCATTCACATTATTCATATTCTTGATAAATAAATCCCATTTAATTATCTCAGATAACTCTCCTTGTAATATGAATCAAATTCATATTATCTATGATAATTAAATCACATTTAATTATCAATTTTCTCAATGCTCGGATACACATATCAACAATGAAATTATCCATGAACTCTTTCAAGGATAATGCGCTTTCTCCGCAGATACTTGGAGATAAGGACATGGCGATTGTATTGTTCCACGTATAGTGACTTGGATATTGAGATCACATCTCAAATCTAGATCTCGGGCCTCCCATATATGCTTGATTAAATCAAGATCGCAAATCTAATCTTCTCATTGCATCTGAATCACATTCAGATCAATGTCCAACATTTGGACCAAGATCAGATTACTTCTCTACTGAGAGGAGTCACTAAAATCCAGACTCGTTTCATCACTCCCTAGGAATGGAAGCGTCATGGTTATACAATCGTTTATGATCACATCACCCTCAGGTATTCCCAATACCTGTACATCCTGCATACTGGAAGACTCAGAATAAACCCAAAGTATTAGATCAACTTTATACTGTCTACTTCAGGGTTTTATTAGTAAGTTTCTCATTTGATCACTGGGAGTTGGTATCGATCATACACTTTCCAAAAGCATATATCATACCTAGGTCTTGATCATATAATTTCCAAAAGTATATATCAAACCTTACAAATTCAGTCAAGCTTCCAAAGCGAGATGATCGTGCGCATGGAATTTGATTCTTCCCAATATCTCATGAGTGAGCTCATGTCTTCCGATTCAGTAAATGAACATGTATGATCTCTTTGAGAGATCGTATTACTCATATGCCCTTATATGCACACCAGCACGCCGGTGTATAGACCTTGGTTAGGTTGTCAACCTGTTGGTCTGCCAAATGTACACACTTAGATATATAGTAACACATCTATCTCTAGTCAAAGGATGCATGCCTGTATCATGACAGCATACGATATAGGACTTTGGTTATCTCGATCTCGTCAAGTCAACTCTTTTACCTAACTAATCTGACACCTCCGAATCTCTATTTCTATGCGGAGGACCTACATCAAGAGGTCGGTCAGATATCAACCTATATGAGAAAGGTTTACCATCTCCTACTCAGGCTGGAGATCATTTCTTAGCAATCATTTGACGGTGCTTGATGAGTCCTCAATCTAACCCTTTAGATATTCATCCAAGCACCAGCCTCTGTGATTCAATTATTGAGTCAACAGCTGTATATTTATTAATATGGCCATGGTACATACCCTAATTGTACTAAGGGACCTATTATGCAAATTATTTATTCTTCATTTCAGATTAGGGAATGATATTCACAATAACATTTATTGCATAATGGCTCGTCGTGGGCTCGCATGTCCAACAGACTATTCTAAAAAGACCAAAAAATAATAAAGGAAAGGTTTCTTCATCTACTTCGAGTCTATATGTGATGCATGATGATCCGTGTATGGATTCCATTCCTTCTCAGCAACAGGAACCTATTCTTGACCCTCTATCTGATGAGGGCCCAACCATCCCCTTCCCTCAAGCACTCCGCTTGGCAAAGGGGAATAAAAAAGAAAATCCTAAAAAGATCTAGCAGTTAGAGTTCAGCCAGCATATGATAGACATATTTCAGATTCAACTGACTCTACATGAGGCACTTGAGTACATCCCTCTCTTCCAGAAGAACTTGAGAGAGAAGACTACCATCCACAGGAAGAGAAGGAACCATCATGCCTAGATCCATGTGCACACCCGTGCCACGTGCTTCGCAATCCAGAATCATTTACCAACCAAGAGGCTAGACGCAGGACCTCCCTATGTCAGATTCCACATTCATGAGCAGAGATTCGATCATACTCTATTAGACAACGGCTCTTCTATCAAACTCCTTCCAGCAGCCTTACTCGACCGATTTGAGTTCGACCCTCTTAGACAGAGCAAGAGAGTCCTTCAGTTTGCGGATAGATCTATCAAGAGGCCGAAGGGGTTGTTGAAGGACGTGGTTGTCATAATTCAGGGCATGGAATTTCCCGTGGACTTCGTTGTGTTGGACATGGAGATCCCTGAGTATGTGACAAATACCCCCATCATATTAGGATGACCATTCTTGGGCACAACCGAGGCGGTGTCCGACTATGATAGTGGAAAGGTGTATTTTCGTGTTGAGAGCAAAAGTATACAAATAGAGACGATCGATGAGACTGGAGCAAGAGATTCAACTTGCTCAGAGCAGTTCAGCGATGTAGAGCATATGATAGAGGCAGAGCGAGACATCCACCAAGAGTGTGACTTTGTGATCACTGATGATGAAGTCGCTTGGTCTGACCCCTTTTCACGAGCTCTTCTCTCACCTTCATACACCACAGAGTTACAATTTCTAGTAGATGAGAGTTCAGAGGACACTTCGAGGCTGACGATTGCGTTCAGGATAGCGAAACAGATTATGTATCTTGCGATTCCGATTCAGATCCCTCGAATTCAGACATAGACTGGGATGATTTCGATAATTATTTACCTTGTCTGATTCCTACAGAGCCAGCAGCTAGGGTGGAGATTGAGCCAACACCGAGTACAAACACATCAACAGGACCATCTTCACCAGATATTCATGATTAACGGGAGTTCTCACATTCAGATATGGTTGCCTTCATGCAGACATTCCAGAAGCCAGATTTGCCATCTCTCAATTGCCCAGAGTTGAAGACCTTGCCACAATCGTTGAAGTATAGATTCTTTACGGGTGAGCATGAGATGTGCGCAGTCATTATCTCAGCAGATTTGACTGGTGGGTAAGAATCTCGTTTGATGGAGGTTCTTGAAAGGAACCACAAGGCAATAGGATGGAGCGTAGCTGATCTCTAAGGGATAGGTCCGGCCCTGTACTCCCACCATATCTATCTCGAAGAGGACGCTAATCCGTCGCGTGAGTTCCAGCGACAACTGAACCTTAATCTTTAAGAAGTGGTCATGAAAGAAATATCAAAACGGTGGAGCGCCGAATTTATCTACCCCGTCTCCGACTCCAAGTGGGTTAGTACATTGCATGTGGTGTCCAAGAAGATGGGCATCACTACAGTTGTGAGTGAGTCTAGAGAGGAGATCGCTACCCGGGTACCCACTTCTTGGAGTGTCTGTGTGGACTACATGCGATTGAATCAGGCCACCAAGAGGGATCATTTCTCGCTGTCTTTTATTGATCAGATTATTGAGAGGCTAGATGGGAAGAGTCATTACTGCTTCCTTGACGGGTACTCCGGCTACAATCAGGTGGCCATAGCACCCGAAGAGCAGGACAAAACGACATTCACCTGTCCGTTTGGGACTTATGCTTTCAGACAGATGCCCTTTGGTCTATGTAACGCCCTAGCGACATTCCAAAGGTGCATGTTTTCCATCTTCTTGGACATGGTGGATGATTGCTTGGAGGTCTTCATGGATGATTTCTCGGTCTATGACGATGGGTTCGATGCTTGTCTTGATTGCCTAGATCGAGTGCTCCAGCGTTGCATAGAGGTCCGTCTTATTCTATCCTAGGAGATGAGTCTCTTCATTGTGACTCAGGAGACGGTGCTTGGTCATGTCATCTCCAACAGAGACATGGAGGTTGATCCGGCCAAGGTGGATATCATCAGGAAACAAAATCCACCGTCCAACCTACGACAGTTGCGGTCTTTTCTAGGGCGTGTCGGGTTCTACCGATGTTTTATTTAGGACTTCAGCAGGATTGCCCGACCGCTTAGTGCTCTGCTGACAAAAGACACCGAGTTCATTGTAGATGATAAGTGTCTTCTGTCTTTTGAGACTCTCAAGAATTTAGTTGTTGAGGCTCCTTTCCTTCAACCGCCTGATTGGTCTCTTTCATTCGAGATCATGACAGATGCCTCTAATTTTATCGTAGGGGCCATGCTAGGATAGAGGAGGGATGGATTACCATTTTCCATTCACTACGCTAGCCGTACATTGGATGTCGTTCAACGGAACTACACCGTTACGGAGAAATAGATGCCAACCATAGTTTTTTCCTTGGATAAGTTCAGATCGTATATTCTTGGATCTAGAGTGACAATTTACACTGATCATACCGCCATCAGGTGCCTCATGGCAAAGAAGAATGCCAAAGCTAGATTGACACAATGGATCCTTCTACTCCGGGAGTTTGATATTGAGATTAAGGATAAGCCTGGAGTCAATAATGTGGTGGTGGATCATCTTTCCTGATTGGAACATCTTGAGGGATCTGAGCAGATTGAAACTATTACTAAGACCTTCCTAGATGAGGCGATCCTTGCTATCACCTCTCTTTCACGGTAGGCCGACATTGTAAACTATCTTGTTGCCAAGAAAGTTCCACAAGTTTGGCCCAGACAGCGACTTGAGACCTTCCTTGTGAAGGTCAAGTCGTACCATTGGGAGGATCCCATCCTTTATCATGAAGAAGGGAATAACGTCTGGCGTCGGTGCATTCCTCAGGAGGAGCACCACAACGTCCTCACTTACTGTCACAAGCTTGAGGCAGGAGGACATCATTCTGGGAGGAGAAGAACACAGAAAGTGCTCCAATCCGGCATATGGTGGCCTACCCTCTTTAAGGATTCTGATGAATTTGTGAAGATGTGTACTGACTGTCAGAGGATGGGAACTTGTGGACAACATGATATAATGCCGATGCAGCCCATTCTCTTCTGTGAGGATTTTGATGCATGGGGCATCTTTTTCATGGGTTCATTCCCTAAGAGTCAGGGATTCGAGTACATTCTGTTGGTTGTTGATTATGGAGTCGTTGGGTTGAGGCCATTCCCGCTCGAACCGCATATGCTAAGACCGCGTGCCGATTTTTGAGGAAAAATATCATTTCACATTTCGGGGTGCCTAGAGTATTGATATCTGACAGGGGATCTCATTTTATCAACGACAAGGAAAAGGCCCTTGCTAACAAGTTCAGTATAGACCATCGAGTTGCCACTCCTTATCATCCTCATATTAATGGTCTTGCTGAAGTATAAGACAGGGAAATCAATACGATACTACAGAAGGTAGTCCGCCCATACCGAAAGGATTGGTCACAGATTTTGGACTCGGTCTTGTGGGCATTTATCAGACTTCCTTCAAGACACCGTTGGGTACGTCTCCCTTTCATCTCATCTACGGCAAACCATGCCATTTACCTATGGAGATAAAGCACAAGTCACTTTGGGTTGTCACTGAGATATTAGTGGATTCAGAGAGTATATGAGAACAAAGGAAGGCATAATTGGCAGCCTTGGAGGAGCTTAGAGATACAACCTTTTCATGTAGCCTACAGTATAAGGAACGAGTGAAGATATGGCATGATTCTCATATCAACCATAAACAGTTTGAGCCGAACCAGATAGTATGGTTATTTGATGCCAGGCTGATATTATTTCCAGGGAAATTGCAGAGTAAGTGGAAGGGACCATACTTGATCCGAAAGGTGCATGACAATGGCAGCATTGACATATCTGAGATATTGTCGGATTCCACCTTTCAGGTTAACGGTCAGCATATGAAGCCATGTCTAGATCATGATCCGTTGATCGTTGACGTCGCCCATATTCATTTTGCATGAGATGTGGTATTTGACTCACATCATTTGCATCTCATACCTGATTATCACTTTCTTTCGCCCTTGTATAGATCCAGATGCCCATATCATACATTCTTTTGTCTAACACCCCATCTGCATCCTATGATTATGCTATACTTAGGGTGTACTTTACCCTGAGTACAGGGGGGGTGTCAGACTTTTGATTATTCTTTAATTCTTTTTGCCTTCGTGTTGCTGCATGTACTTAGGGATATTTTACCCTAAGTATAGGGGAGGTAGATCCTGTACATTATAACCTTCAGTTTTCCCTTCGTGTATAGTCTTCTATACTTAGGATTACTTGATCCTAAGTATAGGGGGAATAACCGACTTCTATTCATTTTATTCTTTTATTCGTCGTTATAGTATTGCCTTTATTTTCACCGCCCAAGACTAAGCACGATTTATGTCATCTTCATCGCTCTTTGATCACTCTAAGGACATCGTTCGAGCTAAGTATAAGGGGGTGTCTATATTGCATATATACTTTAGCCATAACACGTGCTTTGTGTGAGTGTGTTAATAAATAAAATGGCTAAAAACCAAAAACTAAAAATCACAAAAAAAATTAAAATTTTTTATTGCATATAAAATTCTTTCTTACACATACATGTTTGTAAATATCTATTCGTAAAACTATTTTTGTACAAATGTTTGTAAAAATGTTTTGCTTGTAAAATATTTGTAAATATTTTTGTATTAAAATTATGTATATAGTACAAAATTTTTGAAAAAATATTTGAAAAATAAAAGTTTGTAAAAATCTGTTTGTACGTGTTTGTAAATAATTAGTAGAACCTCTGCATTCATGCATGCATGCATTCAAACATTTTAAAAAATTTTGCTTATCTTCAAAAATTTTGCATACTTTAAAAAATTGCAAAAATAAGAGTTTTGTACATATTCTGTATATTCTTCTGAATCATAGTTGACATTTAAACTAGTCTAGAATAAAATTGAAGAATGGATCTTGGCTAAGTCCTTAATCCACTTAATTTTAGAGGAACCTTATAGGAGCTGGAGTTGAGAATTTTCAGGTCCATTAGTGACTTAATTCTTTGAATGCACTAGGCTATGCTCACATGTCATCTTGATGAGCCTAAGTAGAACACTTAACAACGCACATATGACTCTCACAGACAATGGCTTTACTTGTACCAACACTTTACACATAGCTCTCTACGGATGAGGTAACGAGGAGGCAATTTTCTTTGACTTGGAGTAGCATACGAGGGTAGTACTTCTAGGCAGAACCCCTCGTCTTCCTTTAGAGAGGGATGTGCATCTCAACTTGGTCTGGCGGTGTTGAGGTCCAAAGACAGGAGTTGTGGGTTGAAATAATGCTTCAAAAGAGGGATAGTCTACTTGCTCAGGAAGAAAAGTCCTTATGTATATGATGCATCATGTAGATATGTTGTACATATACACATCAAAAAATGTGCAAAATCAAGAAAAACTCCAAAAAAGTGGACATGCCTGATTGAAAATAAAATGCATGCCAGAGTGTATATAGCCAAAGAAAGCAAAGCTTATGTATGACACCTTCTCATCTCACGAAGCTTGCAGCGGGAGACTTAGCTACATTGGTTGGGCTCACAAGGATACGTGGCTACACTGACCACGGTCCATTCTCTTCCTTCCCCCTCTTCTTGAGCTGGTTGTATTTGAACTTAGAAGAGAATACCCCGCTCCTCGAGGAAAGAGCTGCTAGACTGAGGAATTAGAGTTACCTTGTTGAGGGAAGTTGTTTCTTTGTCATTTCTGAGGTGGGGAGCTACGTATCACTTATACAGTGCAAGGAAATATACATGGTCATTAGAGTTTGCATATGTAGACTTGTTCTGATATGGATTTTAAGGAGTCCTTACCATAGAATGGTGGAACTTAGAGGCTGTTGAGTCTTAAACCTATATCCCAATAAGGTTCCGACAAACTAATAGTCCAAACGTCTGACTGAGCTCCATACTTCAAATTAATGAAGATAAGTTTAATAATCAATCTTGATTCTCCTTCTTGCTCTTTTCTTCCTCTTTTCACTTCTTTTTCAAATAAGTATTTGCTAAGGGACTAGCAAAGGTAAAGTATAGGGGGTGATGAATCCTTGATTCTCACTCTTTATTCTTTTCTTTTAGCTATTTATCTTGGCAAAACAACATGTAAATACCTGTAAAAACAATAACATAACATTAGATATGCATTTGTTAATATTGCATAACTGGCATGTATTTGTGTAAAAATAAAATAATAAAGGAAAAGAAAAAGGAAGGAGGTCCAAGAGAAGGTCAAGCCTTGACCTGATCGCCAAATAAAATAAGTAGAGAGAGATAGAGTCTACTGTATGTTGTACATATTACCTATGTATATAAATAATTATTTTGACAAAAATAAAACTAAACTATTATTTTTACCTCCTTGTATATATTTCTAAAAAAAATAATGAAAATCAGAAAAATTAATTCAAATAAAAATAAAATTCCTCTTTCATTGTACAAAACACATGTATATATACTACACCCCCTATTTATTTTAAACCTGTAAATAACCCATAAAAATAAAATAAAAATTATATTGTATTCCTAAATTATGTTGAAAGTAAATAAAATATAAAATTAGTGGTATTTGTGTAAAAATTATAAAATAAAAACAATTTAACATAATACATAGATATATTATATATGTATAGAAGACTATATATTATATATACACTAATTTATCTTCCATAAAAATAATTTAAAATAACAGAAAAATTCTTTGAAAAATAATAAACAAAATTTATTTTATTCATTTTTTAATTTAAATTCATTTGTTATTTTTATTTAATTTTCTTTATTTTTCTCCTCTATTTTTTCGTGTAGCGTCATTAGTCCGTATCCTAGGCCCCATCTGATTGGGCCACATCAGATTGTTGACCATGGTCAACTGGTCCCCCCAGACCCCCTTTCTCGTTGAATCGGGTTTTGCACCAATTTCTCTAAATTTTAGCCACCCGATCCGACCGTCTTTATCCCTGATTCCAAGCTCCGAATGCTAGGTTCGGATCCTTAACCCTCGCCCGATACTCCCTTGCTCGATCCGTGCCTCGATTCGCAGGCTGCACCTCCTCCGATCAGGTACCTCATTTTGCTTCCCTTATCCATCAATTCGATCATCTTCTCGAGAAACAAAGCATCTACGGTGAAGATATCCCCTACCCTATTTCATCATCCTCCAACGTTACTTCGCCTCACTCTGACCGCCTTCCGCTTCTACATCGTGCTCCGTACTCTTCCAACGACTCCAACCACCGGATTGGAGTCTCTTAGCAGGTCATTCCCTCCATTGCATGCACGACCTTTCCGTTCACCCCATCTTCTGTTCTTAGCTTTTAGTGTCGCTCTAACTCTTGCCGGAGACACCTTTCGAGCAAGACCTTTTCACCCGCAGGGTTGGAGCGCAACCAGACCTCATCTGGAGGTCAAGTACATCCCATGAGAGCGCTCCAGGTCAGTCAAGCACCCCCAGGACCCTCCATTCAGTCTTGGGTTTTTTCGAGCCATCCTGCCGCTGCGGAGCTGTATCGTCGACCCATTCCACATCCCAGCAGCTCGAAAGGACGTTAGAACTGCACATAATCAACGATTGAAACTCGCCTCCAGCGAGTTCTTCCCGGTTCTTCCTGACGCCTCCGACACCATCCGATCGAGGCCATCTCCAGTTCTATTCCGAGTCGTTTACCTAAGGGAGGCCTCCGACCGTCAGATCCATCTGAGGATCTCATATGCACCCTCCATCACTGAAGCGGTACCCATCCATTTCAGTCGTTCGATCATAAGTGGGACGTCCTCGTCGTTGGATCGCGCCCAATAAGGGGTAATTTATTCTTAGGCCCCTCTCTGTTTTGTCTTTACTGTTCAGTCTTGTAAATATCTGTCGTAGTTTAAAATAGTGTGGTCATTTTACATGTAGAGCCTTGCCCTTTCTGTTATTTGCATTTCAGTCCTGTTTGAGTGAGCTTACGTGCTGTCTCACATGCTTATTTGGTTTATTTGCATTATCTGTCCTGGACTTAATTTTTATTTTGAATGAAACTTTTTTGAGATTTGCATATATACCCCTGTGTGTGGTGTATTACGTATGTGCGCTTATTCTCTGGATATTTTGCATTATTCGCCCAGAGCTTTTTATATGTGCTATTAATTGACCTAGGAACTTTCTCACAATTGCAACCAGTACCCTACAAGCTGCGTGTCTTAGTTTTGACCAAATAAATACATAATTAATTCCAAACATTCGATAGAAATTAACGTTAGATCATGCTAACACGTAATAGTTTTGGTAATTTTTGTAAATTAATTTAGTATTGTTTGATATTTCATAAAAGTCAAAAACCCCTGTCAGTTTTAGAAAATATATAAAAATTATAAAAATTATGCTAAAAATTATAAAAAATAGTGTTTGTTTGTTTGTGTGTGCTTTACTTCCAGTACCATTCTTGTTGCAAAAATCATCATAAAATCCCTAAAAATCTCAAAACCCTTAAAAACTTATAAAAATCATTAAAATTTCTAAAAAAACAGAAAAATACAATTTCATTTTCTGTTGTTAGATCTTTTTATTCACTTTTTCCTAAATTGCTCCCCAAGTCATTAGGGCACTTTGGCTATTTTTAATTTACCATATTGGCCTGGTTGTGCACTGTTTGTGTTTTTAGCTCTTATTTGATTTTTATAAAATCACATAAAAATTAAAAAACCAAAAAATTGCCAAAAACACTTGAATATTTGAATAACACAAAAATATTTATATTCCCAATTTTTTAGTATTATTAACCTTCAATAAAACCCAAAAGCTTGTTTTATGCTTTATTTTCCCATCTACTTGTTTTTAGTTTCTTATTTAAAAATATAAAAATTTGCAAAAAAATTTATTAAAAACAGACATTATGCATTTTATTGTCTTGTTTCAACTACTTCGAAGGTTTCTCGTGCTCCTTGAGTTCGACTCTTGTCTCTATACCATGTTAAAATAAATAGCGGAGACCGCTACCATTGTTTTCATCGCTTTATCTGTGATTGTGTGGTTTCTACCTCTTTTTCTTGTTGAGCCTGATTCGCCGATCAGGGTCGCAACGACCTTGATTTACATTGATACTTAACCCCAGTTAGTGGGTCACTCACCAGTCATGTTCATTAATATAATAATATTCTGACGCATTATATCCATAGGACCGTGGCATAATCTAAAAAAAATGGAGCATGACAAGAAATCATGTGCAAGCAAATCATGATAGTGTAATGAGTTTGCATGCAAAGAATATAAGAATAGAGTGACCGATAATGAAGTCTAAATCCTCATCTTGCAGGAGATTCAACCCTAGCATTTTATTTGTCATGTGATGTGTATGGATGTAAGGATGATTGCTTTAAAAATAAAAGAAATAGGAATTTTACTGATGAAGGACCACATGATAGCTTTACTTGTTCTGTACAACAAACCCATCAAAGCACGTGTAGGACCACGTGATAGCTTCACCCATTCTGCACATGTACGTGAAATTAAGCAAAATCAAGGGACACGAACGTAAATTCTCCCAAGGTTCGCATGTTTAGATCACGTGAAAGCTTCGTCAAGGGCCTGTACGCAAATTTTGAGAATGTTCGAGGATCAAAGGCGGAGAGCCGGGCTCCTGTGGCGGAGGAGCAATGGCGGGAGTCGTGTTGTGGTGGATGCTCCTCCGAGCAGTGATGGCTTTAGGCGACGAGCTCCACGTGGCGACATGCTCTGGGCGGAGAAGGTCAGCATACATCGGAGAAGGTGGCTCGTGCGAGGACCATTGAGCGGAGGAGGCAGCCGCGCAAGAGGGGTTTGGGAGATGAGGCACCGATTTACATTGTGGTTTAATTATTTTACATATAGGACTTTAATATTTACAATTTGATTCACTTTTTTTTACAAATCTCATTTTTTGGTTTCTTATTTTGCAGAGCTCTGCATGAATTTTACAAAGGCGTGATATATTGTTACAAAGACTCGCGGAATTTTTACAAAACGAATACACATTTACAAAATAGATTGAAGTTTAGAAAGAAGAAATTACTCTTACAAAACTCGCTGGAGTTTAAAAATAAATGTACCCATTTACAAAACAGGAATTAATCATTTACAAAATGAAAATATAGTAAAAAACAAAATTGTTAATGAAATTATAAAGAGGAAAATATATTTTACAAAAACTCATTGTACTTTACAAAGCTATAGTTGATTCCAGAATGTTTGGAATAAAATTAGTAATTAATCAATAAATGCATTAGTGAAAACACCTAATTGAGAAAAAGCTTAGAATGGAAATTTGAAACAACAAATGAAACTCGAATTTAATTAAATTGAGATGATGAAAATACCCTTTTGGATGAGCTTTTTGATGCAACCGTCAGATTGAGATCTGACAAATCTGAGTGATGGCTCACCGTGATATTGGTGAGACTCCACATCATTTGAAAGATATATATATATATATATATATATAGGGAGCTGGGAGCCTAAGCCCAGGGTGTAGGTAACTACCTACACCCGACCTTTTTTTTCATGATTTTTGAGTTTTTTTTAATGAAACCTTAGGGGGATTTTCTTAATATATTGAGAGGAATATGTATTTCAAGTTTCATGCAAAACAAACATTCATAACACATTCATCTAGAAGGGGTCAATTTTAGTAATTCTGAGACCGTTAAAATTTGATAGTCTTGATGAAGATGATAGGAGTCTCAGATTAAGTTGAATTTTGAATGACACCATGGTGGTACATAGTGATCTAATTCCCCCAAGATTTCATTTCAAAAAAAAAAATCAAAAACCTATGAAAAAAATGAGTCGGGTGTAGGTAGTTACCTACACCCCTAGGTGTAGGCTCCCTTTTCTCATATATATATATATATATATATATATATATATATATATATATATATATATATTAGGGGGAGGGAGGAGTATGCTCCCTAGGTGTAGCCAACTTACATGCTCCCACCCCTTTTCCTGTTATTTTTTTGTTTTCTGAAATGAAACCTATTGGAGTTTTGATCACGATATGTCACTATTATATCATTCAAAATTCAACTTAATTCGATACTTCTATCTCCTCCATCAGGACTGTCAAATTTTAATGGTCTCAGAATTGTTGAAATTGACCCCCCTCTGTATGGAGGGCATAGGAGTCTCTGTTTCTGACAAAATTTAAATGGCATGTTAGGGTTTAGGATTATGAATATACATATTTTCTATTTTAAAAAAAATAAAAAATAAAGTGAAAATGGGGGTGGGAGTAGCCAATTGGCTACACCCAAGGTGTGTCCTCATTAACCCCTCGCCCCCCCACACACACATATATATATATATTGTGAGTTAATTATTCATTAATGTAACAATCCCTAAAATAGTCTCACATCATAAACTCACAAGTACGAGAGTGGGTTATAAGAGTTGGGAAAACCACTTGACATTTGACAACTTTGGCTTAAGCATTTTAGGTGGTTGTTAATGAATCCAAATGGATTCTAACCCAATACGTTTTCAAGATCAGTTTTCCTTGATAACGGTCGGGAACCTAAGCCTAGAATTTTACAATTCATATAGCTAAAACAAAGTCAGCGATGTCATTATTGGTTGACGGTTTATTTTATATTGTTGAAGGATTATAATATATGTTTAATGAATTTCTACATGTTAAGAGGGTTAAAATGAGAGCTTTCTTTTTTAGAATGGTATATTTTTTTGAAACTTCCTTATATATGTTTAACTTTTTTAAATATGTTATTTTTTTCAAACAGCTTATACAGTTATGATCTCCCCTGCAATAGGTTAATACTCTTTATATGCACTTACTCACATTCTATAAAGTTGCACACGTCGAGGATGTATATGACATAATTTTTTAGATAAACAAACTTTAGCAAAAAAAAATAAAATAAATAATCATGTCGGTCAAATATATGTCTCGCTACATGATAACAACATGTTATGAGAAGTGCCAACATTGAAAATACATATGCATGCCCAACATTAAGCAGGAAATCAAGATGTCTCAAACAGATATCTCAATACAGAATTCCCAATGTACTTGTAATATAGACTTCAACAAAAGCAAACAACCCAACTAACAAAGTAATGAAATCCTTTATGTAAGACATATATCCTCGTTTTGGTCCTCTATAGTCAGTTGGATGCTATTGAACAAAACAAACTTATAGTTCCTCACCACCAAAGGTGGAAACAGGAAAATAATTAAGGATGATGAATTGTAAAACAAATTCAAAAAATATCATTTGTAAAACTAGGTGGAAAACAATCCATATATTTGTGAACAGAAAAAAATTCAAATTACACAAATTGAGGAAAAAAATAAGAAAAAATGAAAGCATGGAGAAGATCATGGCACGTTATATTCACAAAAAATACCCCTCACTTAGAGAACCTCGACCAATGAGTTAAGTTGACAACAATGTTATGATCTTAGAAAAGAATCTCACACAATACATTGAACTACTGTGGACTTGTGTAGTTGTTGACGGAAGCAAATAAAAATTATTTACTACGTATCACGGAAATGTGGAATACTTAGCAAATATTCTGCCAAAACAATCTTAGTTCATCTTACAAACTAGAAAATGTAGCACGACAATTTTTGCAATTAGAAATTATAAATTCTAAGGAAATAATTTCCAAATCAATTTCCGATACTCACGGTGAATAAAAGAGGTGGATCACAATTACTTCTTGAAGCGTAAATTTCTAAATGACAAAGCTTCCCAAATCAAGTATGGTCTGCAGAAGTCTCTCTCCAGGGCGAGGAGATGAATCATGTTGCTTCCGACGAACTTAGACATCCAACAATGATAGGTGTATGAGAGATGGGGTCTCTTAAGACTATTCTATACCTCACGGGGCACGAAATTTCTAAGGAACTTTGCTCTCCAAAATTGTGGTGCAAAAGAGAGAGCCATGCGTTCCTTTTATACTTACGCCACGTGTCCAACATGTGTGTTGTAGTCCCTTGGATTTTAAATCAAGGGCTTAGAACAAGTCTCGGTTCAATAAAGATTATCTTGTTATTATCTCCGATTAACAGTAACTAATTAATAATAAATAAGCAACAATTTAGCTTAATTAAAATTAGTTAAAGTTTTTGCCTTTTATCTATTAATTGATTAACTTGATAATCCCATTGTCAATAGTGGAGAAATTGTGGAATTGATCCTCAAAACTTATGAAACATATTCATGAGCCCAAAATTAAATGTAAATCCAAATGACATATACAAAATTAATGTGAATCAAATTGACACAATTTCATGTCTTGAAAATATCATGAAATCATATTTACACAAATATTTATATGAATAATATCCATATAAATATTAGTTATTGTGAATCACTATTCACATTAATTAATGAGATACGTTTGTGAATCTTATTCACAAAATTGTCCTTATAAAATAATACAATAATAAATATTATTATTATTATATTGGCATCAATAAGTATATCCCCTGATCAAATTACGACTCATGAGATACGAATGCAGATACTTGGATATAATGTTATGGAGATCATATTATCCATGTACACCGACTTGAAATATGGATAACTATCCAATTTAAGGGTTTATACCTTTTTAGAAAAAAACTGTCACCTACGAATGTTGAGCTTGAGTTGTAGTACTTTACACTCTCAGTGAGCTCGACGAAACGCATCACACTCTCCATGAGCTGGAGATCGGTGAGTTGAATCCATCTTTCTTGCTCATTTCTAATCAAAGTCCAAACTATTTGGAGCTAAGAAATGAGCCCAATGAACTTGTATACATCCATTTTCATGACCACTTCCAACATTTGAACATTAAAATTAGAATTGGAAATTGGATTCAGATGATTTGTTATTTAATCCAATCAAATCACAAATTATCTAGCTAAATGGAGCAAGTAAAATCCATATTGCTTAATCGCTCCCTCTGAATGGAAGTGTCATGGTAGATGATCCATCACAACAGATGTAACCCTGAATATTCCCAATACCTATTCATCCTTTATACTGGAAGACTTTGATAAATCCAAGTTCGAACCTTGATTTCACTGTCCTCTTCAGAATGTATCAATAGATTTCTCATTTGATGATTGAGCAACAATATTAATCATATGCTTTGCAAAAGCATATATTAATATCTCGAATTCATGTCGCATTTCATAAACAATATAACCATGCATGGAATTCATTTTGACCCCAAAAAATATTACGAGCCAGTTTATGTCTTCTGGTTCATTAGAGATCATGTATGACCCCTTTGAGAGATCGTATTACTCATATGCCCTCATGTGCATACCAGCTTGCCAGTGTCTAAACCTTGGTTAGGTCATCAACCTAATGGTTCGCCTAATGTACACACTCAGTCATATAGTAATGCATCTGTCACCGATCAGAGGATGCATGCCTATATCGTGACAGTATACGAGATAGGTCTCTGGTTATCTCGACTTCGTTAAGTCAAATCTTTGACCTAACTTTTTTGACACCTTCAAATCTCTACTCCAATGCAGAGGACATGCATCAAGAGGTCGGTCAGATATCAACCTTCAGAGAATGATCACCATCTCTTTCTGAAGCTGGAGACCCTTTCCTAACAATCACTTGATAGTGCTTGTTGAGTCCTCGATCTAACACTTTAGATATCATCCAAGCACTGGACTCTATAATTCAACATTTGAATCAGCGGATGTATGATCATTAAGATGGCCGTGGTACATAAACCTACTTGTATGAAGGGGCCTTATAAGTGCATTCATTCATTTAATCTCATATCGGGAGTGATATAAACGAATAACTTCTGTTGATATGTCAACATATTACAATGACGTTTATTGTAGAAATGGCTCGCATGGGGCTCACATTATCACGACCCCAATTCCGAACCTTCGGATCCTCCCATATCCGGATCTTATTACTCGACAATAATTTATCCAGCAATCACAACCAACATTCAGTAACATAATTCAATTAAAAATACTAAGAAGGAAGTATTTAATACCTTTCCATTCACAAAATAAAGTTTACAGGATACATTTTCCCACTATAACCATTTACATGTACATCATCCGAAAAGAAAATACACAAAAAGATCAACTACCTTATAGAGTAAAGCTACTATGGTTGGTTGGATGGCTACTATGTTAGTTGGCCGGATTACTAAAGCTCTTGTGATGGATCACCTACACCTGTTGGGCTTTCCATAAATCATAGGATAACAATTAACGGGTGCTAAGTAACAAAGAAGAGAAAAGCATATAAATGTGTAATTTTTCAAAACTTATTATCACAAAAAGTCTCATTCAATCTCGTTAGTTTAAGTCATATTCCTTTATATTCCACGTCAGGGATTAGTCCAGGGAATTACCTCACCACTATATGGACTCCGAAGTTTTGGACACTTCGGGATTGGAGATTACATTGATCTGATAAGCTTATGCCATCGTACGTTGCCTCAACCAATCCTCCAGTACTACCCTAACAATTTCCTTTTCTTTCATTAATTAGGGTCTCGAACCCTCAGCCTGGCAAACAAAGGAGCATACCATACTCAAGGATCAAGTTGCTTAAAACCTCAGGCTAACCTTTAATCACATAATCTAGCAGCTTTAAATACATGTTATCGTGACCCAACCACTATTGAACCACCCGTGCCTACACATGGCACGATCACATCTTCCGTCGTTCAACCTGAATATATTGGCTCTCGATACAACGCATTGCAAATCATTCATTTCTTGTGCACTTATCATAACAGGGCAACCATGTACCACCTAGGTAGGTCAACGCCAATACAGGTTCCTTCCGACAAACCTACAGGTTGCATGCTTGACCTGTAGTTCTACTCTTAGTCATTCTTAACGTAAGACACAATCCTTTACAGGATCCAACTCAAAACACATCAATTCCCATGAGTAATTTCTCCGTTAAGCCTTAGATTTGCATAACATAAATACTGAGTATGAACTTACACATATATTAATTCATATATTTATATACTCATATTTATGCTCATTTTAACTTCCAAACCCTAACTTTCCAAGCTATTGCATTCATTCGATGCTTATATCTTATTTTAGTTGAAATCACAAAGCAACTCTTCATACTTTCTCAAAAATAGCTAAATTAGGGTTCTTCGTAGCAAGGACCATAAATGCAGAAATCTCAACAATCTCATATGAAAACCCAACAGCAAAAAGGAAGGATTTCGTTACCTATTCGAGTTCTCTCTCACGTATGCATTGCTTTATCGTGATTCTTTTTCAAGAAGGATGATTTATAGCTCCTGAAACGATTGAATTTCATTTTCGTACCAAAAATGCCAAGAACGTGCCAAGAACGCGAAGAACGAACGAAGAACACGGAGAACACGAAAAACACATGAAGAACACGAAGAACATGAAGACCCTATTTTTCTCTTAAAAATTTGGTAGATCTTCCCCTTAAATGGGGTCATATTTTTGAGAAAATTTCGGCAAGGTTTCCCCTTATATCGGGACATATTTTAAAAGAAAAACAAAAAGAATTTCTTCTATAAAATCACCGAGAAGGAAACAACAACGAATATGAAAGAATATAATCAAATTGCAAGAGATGGAGAATCGGTAGACACCACATCTTAGGTGAGTGAAGATGTGACGAATCACAGGTTCACTGACGTGCATAGCCGCTCGCACCTAAATAGGGTATTACACATATTTCTCCATCAAAATAATTTATGAAAGTGAAAAAGAAAGAATATAACTATAAGCAATGGAGAATTGGTAGATATTGCATGTCTTAGGTGAGTGAAAGTGTGACAAATCACAGGGTTCACTGACATGCACAACCGCCCACACCTAAATAGGGTATTACACAGATTTCTCTTCGAACCACAACGGAAAATGAATCGGAAAGAAAGATGAATCGAAAATAAATCTTGGAAAAAGAAGATGAATCGGAAACCTAGCTTTTGAAGCAACTAAGAGAGGACGGTACCTTCCTCCTCCCCATTCTCATGGCAGCGCTTCACTAGCATTCCTTCTCCACATCCCTCTCCTCCTCCCGACCTCTCGACCCTATAGCCCTTGGGGTAGTGGTGGTAGTGTAAATCATCGAGAACGAATGGGTAGAGGGTATTTATAGGCTCTAGAAAACCACTAACCATGGTTAGTAAACCATGGTTTAGACCTTAACCATAGTTAGTGGCCCATAGTTTTGGCCAAGTCTTATCCAAAACTTAAGGCTTAAGTTAGAACTTTCCAGAGTGCTCTAGATTCATTAATGATGCTTATTTAATGCTAATCATGATTAACTTTCACTAATCACGATTTAACTTTCGCATCTCACACTTAACTTTTGCTAACAACTAATTAGTGTTTGCTAATGGTCGTTAGTGATCCTCAATCTATCATTAAGTTCTTTAATCATATTTAATTGGTCTCAATGACTGTCATTACGGGTTAATGATGTCTTAAACCTCCTTACTTATCTTTCTTACGAAAATCATAACAAATCGAAACGAAGTCTGGTTCACACGAAACAAATTTTGTTGGTTTCCCCTTGACGAGCCGGATCTTATGACATAGGATCTGAGAGATGACCATGTTCAAGGCTTTACACACATGTCTAAAGATCTCCCACTATACCTCAAAACTATTTAGATACGATCTTTAAACACATTCACATTATATGATGGTCGAAAACCTTTTGGGTAAAGGTTTGGTAAGATGATCCGCAACATCATTGGCAGAGGCCACCTTGGTTATGACAACGTCATCGCGCTTTTGAATCTCACGAATGATGCGATATTTCCTTTCCATATGTTTGCTCTTTTGATACCACATGGGTTCCTTCGTTTGAGTTATGGCTCCCGTGTTATCACGGAGCAGTGGAATGGGAGTATCAGAGAAAACTACGCCAAGTTTATGATGAACTTGTGTAACCATACCACCTCTTTTGTAGCATCCGATGCAACAATATATTCGGCTTCTGTTATTGAATCAGTCGTAGTGTCCTCCTTCTTGCTTCTCTGGCTCATTGCACCACAGTTTAACAAGAATACAAATACTGAAGTTGATTTGCGGTCATCTATATCAGATTGGAAGTATGAATCTATGTATCTTAAGACTTGGAGATCTCTCTCTCCATAGACTAAGATGTAATCTTGTGTCCGTCATAGATTCTTAAAGATGCTCTTCATTGCATTTTAGTGTTGTTCTCCATAGCATGACTAGTAACGACTTACCTCTCCCATTGCATGGTAGATATATGGCCTTGTGCACATCATGACATACATTAGGCCTCCCACAATTGATGCTTAAGGCCATCCGGTCATGGCTTTCTTATCCTCAACACTTTGAAGAGCCATCTCTTTAGACAAGTGTATACCATGTCTTAGGGGAATGAAACCTTTCTTGGAATTCTCCATATGGAAACGTTCCAAGCTCTTCTTAATGTATCCATGTTGTGACAATCCCAAAATTCTCTTTTCTCTGTTTCTGAACCACTTCAAACCCAATATACAAGAGGCTTCCCCAAGATCTTTCACTCAAAGGTATGGGACAACCAAATTTTAACACCAGTCATCATCCATGTATCATTCCCAATGATAAGGATGTTATCTACGTAAAACATGATAAACACAATGGCACTCCCACTAAGCTTCTTGTACATGCATGGTTCATCGTGATTCTGAACGAAATCATAACTCTTTATGGTTTCATCGAATCTTATGTTCCGGCTATAAGAAGTTTGTTTAAGCCCATAGATGGATTTCTTCAGCTTGCATACTCTGCCTTCCTCATTTATAAAGCCCTATGATGCTCCACATTGACAAAACTCTATTTCATCACCTTTATTCTTTTATTTGATCTTAAATGCCCATACAAATATATGCAAAAAAATTAATTTATACAAAATAACACTCAATAATAGACTAGTAAATATTGTATAAATACATGTATTTAATTCCAAAATAAAAGAATAAAGGAAAGAAAATAAAAAGAAATGAAGTATCAAAGACACTGAATGACCTTAGATCACGAGACTAGGTCAATATTTACGTGGTCGACAATGAATAAAGTAGGGGGAGATACGCCACTCAAATTGTAGAGAAAACACTTAAAATCATAATTCTATTCATTAATAAATAACTACTTGTGCCCTATTTTATTTTCCATCTCCACACATCAAATAATAAAAACCTCAACATGAACATTATACATAAAAATATAAGGAAAAATACAAATTTAATTTCACATAAAAATATTGCACTGTGTGCTTGGGATACACATAATAAAAAGCCACAAACAAAACTTCTCAGACATGTATCTTCTCCATACAAACTCAAAATTGACCAAACTCACATTTAGTGTTCATAAAATTAAATGAAGTTAAGATGCAAAATTCGGCTTTCAGGTCTCCATTATGTTGTATACATGTATATAAATAATCAAGAAATTCATTCTCTGTATTTTTATCCTTTTTATATTTTTATATACCTGTAGATATTACTTAAATCACACTAAAAAATTAAACGTAAAATAAATGCATTAACAATACATTAAAATAAACAAGGAACTAATATATATATGTAAACTATACCTATAATATGTATACCTCTATTTATTTAAGTAAATAAATAAAATCAGAAAAGTAAAGTACAAAATACGTGAATAAGTATTTAAATGTATTAATAATATAAAAAATATGTGTATACAATACTAAAATATAAAATACCAAATAAAAAACAATACCTAAAATACATGTAGACATACCTATGTATATACATGTAAATATTTGCACCCAGTAAATAGCATCATAAAAATAAATAAAAATACTATAAAATTACTGCATAAAACAATAAATATTTTTATGTCTTGACATTTTAATAAATTCATTTATTGTTTGTTTTTGATTTAATAAGGAATCTATTTTCTTTAATTTCATGGTTGGTCTACATGGACCAATCATGGTGCTTTAACTATTGACTTCCGATGAACATTCCTTTCTTCCTAGTCGCCTTGTCAAAACTCACGGGCGCCTCTTCTTCTCCCATTTCTTACTCCACCTCTACTCCACCAAATCCCTCTAGACTTTCACCATCCTGCAACCCTTACTTTCATCCATCACGCTAGCTTCATAACATCCACCAACCACACCTAATATGCGCGCCATATCCCCTTGAATTTCACCCCTCACCATGGTTTATAACTAAAACCCAATCCTAATCTTTTTTATTTTGATCTTATTTTCTTCCCGTAACCCCAAGATGAACTATCCAGGTTGAGTTTCTCGTGACATGAGCTGCTCCTTGGACCTCATCGGCATGGAGAAGGGATGATTCACGGTGATCCTGCTCACCATAGATTTTCTCAGGCAATGCTTCTCCTACTCCATGGAACCCCATATATGAGTTGCTAGGTTAGATAACTAGCTTTCATTTCCTTTCTTTAGCACATGTCTCATCTTAGTGTAGTTTAATTTGATATGTTGTAGTTTTAATTTTAATAGTTTCGTACGTCAAAGCTTCTGCTCTAGCCAATGTTTCAATTCATCACAACCCCTGGTTCCGACCACTGCACACCACCATCCGACCCCCCTTCACGTTCTACTTATTCGACTCCACTCAGATCCTCATCTTCCATCACCCATAACCGGATATCGCCGCTCTCCCTCATCCCTTACTCTACCAACTTTTTATGGCCCGAGGAAAAAGATCTCAACCTCATGAACTTTTTTGTGTAGGAGCTACACATGGGATGCCACATGTAGCTCAAATCGAAGGATATATTGGCTCCTAGGTCGCCTGAACCTAATTGACCCCCCAGGCCTCTTCTTAGCGAGGTCTGGACCTTCTTGACGACACCATCAGTTGTGGAAGGCTTCCAGGATGCCCTGGAGCCGGTCAGCATGGACGGAGTACATCAGAGCAGAGAGATATTGCGATTCGAAGCTTAATAGGGAAGACATTTTCCCCTGCTCTTCCAAGGGTATCTAGAGCTGTCAGATGCGAGACGCTGATGAATATGTGATTCATGACTCTAAAAGTAGAAAAAAGATCGTTGTTTCTGAGTATTTAGCAGTATTTCATCATTTATTTTAAACTTTTGCCATTCATGCACTTATAATTAATATATGCATTTTAGCATGAATTTTTGCATTAAATAAGAAGCTAAATTTTTTTTGAAAAATAACGAGTATTATACCATATTCTCCCTATTTTTTATTTATTTTCCACTAACTCATAATTGAATAAACCAACTGTATAGCGTACATATTATTAACACTAATAAATGAAAAATACCAAAAGAATAATAACTTGTAAAATTAACGAATAAAACCCAAACCCTAATTTAAGACAAAAATCTTTAAAACATGATTATGTCTCTCATATAGTACTGTATGAACCTCTACTCATCTTAAATTAATGTGCGTTCGATTACCTTCAAAACAATACTAAATTCAAAAGAATCGGATTTTGTATGCGAAACTTGGGTTTTGGGTCCCCTGATGTGTATTGTACATATTGACTAATTTGACCGTATTATTTTTTGTACAAAAATAATCCTTTTTTTATTTCTTTTGCATTTATTTTATTTGATTATTATTTTAATAAAATTTATAAAAGTCTGAATAAAAATTAAAGCAAAAATCAAAGAAAATAAATCTACCCAAGTCTGTATATATATCTGTACATATGTCTTCTCTATTTTATTTATTTATTTTCTTATTTATTAAAAAAATAGACTAAGTTGTAAATATTTATTCATATTTTCTTTGATTTTGATCTCATTTATAAAAATGACAAACAAAACTGTAAAACACAAAAATGTGGTATTTTATATCTATATGATACCACCCAAAATACTTTTTGTACAGATATTTTTTTATTGATTTTCTATCCTTCATAAAAGTTGTAGATCTCATCGAGATGAGAAACTTTCATGTTGAACACTTTTTGATTTGACCCCTTTTGTTATTTCTTTTTATTTTTTCTTTAATTTAGTTTTCTATTTTTTTCAGAGCGACACGTTGCAGCTCCTGAAGCCGCAACATGTCCCCTCTTTTATTTTATTTATTTTATCTTATTATTATTTATTTATTTATATCATTATTATTTTAATTCGTTTTTTTATTTTTTATCTCCATTTATTTCCTTGACTTTATTTACCTATTTATTTACTTATTTATTTATTTTTATTTACTAGTTTAATTAATAATATTATTATTTTACTTATTTATATACTTGTTTTTTATTTTCACCACGCGGCAGCCTTGGGGCCAACCACGTAGCCCACCTCCGCTTCCCTCTCCACTCCGCCTTGTGCGACAGCCGCTCCCTCCGTCAGACCCAGTGGTGCCCACGCAACCACATGCGATAACCCTCTATCCCTCTCTCTCTCTCTCGCACCTTGCGCATATCATCCGCCCCCATCTATCTCCTCTGCAAGACCCATCCAACTCCCTGTGACTTCAATGCCCCCATCTCGCAACTGCCTGCAACCTCCCGCATGACCCGATCGCGTGACCAACCCACTAACCTCCAACAAAAAGGGCCTTGCCACCCTCCAAGATCCCCATTCGCCGTCGATTGGAGTCGAGAGCCCAGCCTCCGAACTGCAACTGGTGACAACAGTTGCACCTTCGCCTTGAGAGTGACAACGACGGTCGTTTGGAGTGATCCAAGGCACGATAGCCTTGCTGCTACTCCACCATTGGGGCTGCGAAGACTCTCGACAAGCTCCATCACGTCGATTGAGGCTACGATCTGGGTAGACCGTAGATTCCCTACCCTCCGGTGAACCCTTCTTTCTCCTTCTTCCTCCTCTGTTCCATCTTTGTCTTCTTCCCTTCTATCAATAAAAGACCCTCAAATCAATCGCCTTCCTTCGTTCATATTTACCTCGATTACCACTCGCACGATCACCCACCGTCTCACATCGCCAACGCCATTCACTTGCGTTGTTGCAGAGACCTTCTGCGTCAGCCTGCGGGCATCACTGCCCCGTGGCAGACCCCTCTCTAGCATCCTTCGCCTCTTCCTCGACCGAGCCGCCACTAACTTCACCGCACTCCTCCAGTAGATCCAACGGTTGTTGCTTCAGACTTGCACCACCCAGCAATGATCGCCCAGCTGTCTTCACCCCTTTGCATGCCACTGACGCACCCATGCAAGCGGAGCCCTAACTCTGCCTCTCTCTGCCATCATCTTCGATCCCCGAGGGGTTTGAACCTCTACTGCTTTCACACCCGTAGCTTGATCTCCACACACCGCCCTCGACAGAGCCCCCACTCCTCTGCACCTTCACTCACCACCAGTCGTGCCCAGCCAACGATTGCAACGAAGGTATCACGCTATACATGAACCACACCGCCCAACAAAGATACACCCTATTCTTAAACCTTGCTCGTCACCGAGCAACTTAGAATGAAATGCAAAAGTGAAATGATTTTGGGTTCCATACCAAGGTCATGAACAAAAAGGTGAAAATGAAGCTCGACTCAACCTTTGGATTGATAATGTGGTGGAACCTTATTGAGAATTGGACTTAATACCTAGAAACCTTTAAGTTCCACAAGTCTCTATTCAGGTCGCCTAAACAGTCAGGTCAGAACAAGTCCTCACACGCAAATCATGATGACTGCGATTCTTACTTGTACCATGTAAGTAAAATATAGCTCTTCGCGTCAGAAATGACACAGAAACAACCTCCTCTAACAAGGTAACCCTAATTCCTCAGTCTAGCAATTCTTTCCTCGAGGAGCGAGTTATTCCCTTCTAAGTTCAAGTGCAACCGGTTCAAGAAGAGGGGGTAGAGAAGATAATGGACTGTGACCAGTGTAGTCACATATCCGTGGAGCTTGACCAATATAACCAAGTCTCCAGTTGTAGGTTTCTTTGGTATGAGTCTTTGAAGCATATGCCTTGCTTATTCATCTTTTACTCTGATGGGAATTTTTATTTATTTACTTTTTGCCCATCTAACTTTTTTGGTTTTTTAAAATATGTGCAGTATGTACATAAGGAGTTATTCTTCTTTATCCAGTAGACTATCCCTCTTTTGAAGCTTTTTTACAACCCACAACATCCCATCGTTAGACATCAACACCGCTAGACTAGGTTGAGACACACTGGCCACTTATTATGACTGTGAGTGTTTCCAGACGCGTGTTTCCCCAAGCTAAAGGATTCCGCCTCCTCACCACCTCATCAGTGAGGAGATACGTTCAAGGTGCGTGTCCAAGTTAAGTCACTATATAAAAGAATCATGCATGTGTATGAAATATTCTACTTAAACCAATCAACATGACATGTGAACATAGTATTGTGGACTCAAAAAATTAAATCGCTCGACCTGAGAAGACTCGACTCCAGTTCCTATAAGGTCCCTCTAAAATTAAGTAGATTAACGTCAAATCAAATCCATCCTCAACTTCTATTCATAACTTAGTTCATAACCCATTAACTTTCCACTTTGCATATGCTAGATATGCAAATAAAATGCAGATGTTATGAAATGCATATGAATGAAGATGATTTGTTGTTTTTTTGAATGAATGCAATGATGATATGTAAAAGTAAATAAGAAGATGTGTTTTATAAGTTTGTTTTTTTCTTTTTTTATTTGGTACACCTCCTATTTTACAAAAAAATTACAAAAGTATTATTTACAAGAATTTTACATCTTGTATAAATATTATACAATTATACAAGTATTTTACAAAGTTTACAAAGAGTTTTTTTACCAAAATTTACCCAACACGTAATTATTGCATAATTTATACAAAACACGTGAAAGTACAAACTATGGGTAAAGTATATGTGTAATATATACAGAACCCCATATACTTAGCATGTGCTATATCCTCAGAGCACAAGAAGCGAGGAAAAAACATAGCTCGTGCTAAGCATGGGAGAGTGAAAAACAACGAAAAGTATAGAAGGTGACACTCCCCCTATACTTAGGTGTTGGTCAGCCTAGGTGTAGAAGAAGAACACAAATGGGGTGGTTGAGGTCAAAAGGATAAATTGATGAACAAATATACATGATGGGCATCAGTCCCCCCTATACTTAGACTCTGGTCAGCCTAAGTATAGGACAAGGGTGGTGTGAGAATCAATGGGGTTTAGGGAATGTACAAAGAAAAATAAAGTTAATAGAAGGACCATCTCGGGTCACTCTCCCCCTATATTTAGGCTCTGGTCATCCTAAGTATAACCATAAAATGAAAATGATATGAAGCCATGGCGAGTGATATGAGTCACTGGGGAGGGAGAGAAAGAAGAAGAAGACTATACAAGATGGAGGAAGAATGTGCAATGACCAAGAAGGTTTGTAACAAACCTTCTTGCATAAACAAGGAGGCGGGAATGTACAAGTGTGTCGCTGTCGGAATCATCCTTAGATAAATAATAATAAGGAGGTGAAGGGATCGTTCGATGAGGGTCGATACATGACTGCTTGCTCAGATAAGGCTTAACAACAACCGAACAGAGCTTACTCATATAAATCACATCATCTGGACCTGATGAGGACTCTTCAGAAAATTCCTTCGCTAGTATGTTAAAGGAAACTTTCGTAGTTAGTTTTGCAGAACCTAAATCATTGAGAGGGAGGGGAGAGTGACATGCCTTGAGGGGTTCAAGGGAATTCCTTGAGGAATCAATTATCGACTTCCTCTCATTGGATAATCGAATAGAGGATGGAACAACCGTGCATTTGGGAGGGGTCGGATTAGTCCTGGTTGTCTCCTTTGTTGAAGGTTCGGGATGTGGTGCGGTGCTGACCACGGATTCCTTATCAGATGAGTCACCATATAGATTGTAATATTCTTGAAGGGTCGGCACACATCTCGGGTAGGTGCTAGTGATCTCAGTTGGCTTGATATTAGTAGTTTCATGTGTCGGATCAATGAAATGGTCAAGACAAACAACAAAACTTGTGTCTGACTTAGGGATAGTTTCAGTTTGTGAGTTCTTTATTTAAGCTGTCACAGTAGTGGTGATGCAAGTAACGAAAGTTTTTGATGTGTGGGGAGTCTCTGATCTAGTGGCCGGCTTGACAATCAGTACCTCATGTGTAGCAAAGAGGCGGGACTCATCTACCTCTCTATGATCACGACTGTCAGTGGCTATGTGGGTTGCTTCGAGTTGGAATGTGTCCTCAAAGGTCATGTCTAATCGGTGTGTACCAGTGCAGGGAAATCGATATCATGAGTCTCTCAATCTATAGTCACCTTATCCAAGGCTAAGACTAGCTTCCCAAAAATAATGGGAGATCGGGTGAACTATCCTATGTGCTCGATACCAATGACCGTGAAGTCCACTCTGAGTGGAGCACCTTGAAAAGCAATGATGATTGGAATGGTTCCTCTTGACCATCTGATGGATCAGTTAGCCAGCTGCACGATTTCTCTTGATATCCTAAGTGGTCTGAGTTTGAGCTTGTCAAATACGGAAGTCGGGAGGATATTTGTCGATGAGTCATCATCGATTCTCACATGGGTGAAAGTGGTGTATTTGATTCCACATCTAACTCTAGACAACCGCTTCACTCTGTGGCTTTTGGTTTTTCTCCCCCATCACCACGGAGGTATCCATAGAAACTAGATGTCTTTCAATCCTTGTTCTCTTATTGTACTTCCTCTTAGGCATCAATTTACTCCTCACAAATCTTTTGAGGTTGGAGAAGCGATCTATAGCCTTTATTAAGCGAATCTTAAGAACTAATTCCTCAGCAATTGCTTACCAAAGGGCAGGGGTCCAAATTTTAAGTCATTTTCATTTACAATTGTTATGAGATTTTATGACGTTTTCAATTTTTTGGGGTTTTTTGGGATTTTCAATTTTTTTGATCTTTTTGATATGTGAAGGAGAGAGGGAGAAAATATAGACTCGAGATTGGAGGGCAAGTGATTAGTAGAAGAGGGAGGTAGAGTTGACTACAACTGTACAGGGTGTGTGGATCCTTTAGTGTTTTCTTGATTTTCGACATCAAATCCTCTCATGTCGTTCTCCACTTCCATACCTAGGTCGGCAGCATATGAATTCAAAAAGTCGGTGACATTTTTCAACCTGTCCTCAATTGATTCATGTCTCTTGACAAGTCTAGAAATGTCATCCTTCAAAATGTTCCCATGACAAATCATGGGCGAATTTTGCTCAATTGGAGGATACTGCTAAGAATCCGATGTCTCATACCCAACATACCTTGACTCTGGCATGTAGTGCTGAGTCGAGTAGAGATCATCGATTTGGGATATCGTGGCCGGAGCCTTATACAATGGATTCGATATACAAGCATCTTGTAGATCTAACTTATGAGTTTAGTCCCATGTTTGTGTAGGCTCACCGAGTGTCTGGTCAATGTGAGCCTGATCACTAAAATCAATCAAGTTCGAACCATCGTAGGGTACATGCCTATCCATTTGGTTCTTTGATTCAACCGTGTGATTCCTTAAAGGCCAATCAGGATGTATATGTTTAATTTATGGACTTGTCCCACAGTCATAAGAGAATCAGATGAGGTGTATAGGGATAGGCAACTCTGCCAATCACCTGACTCAAAAGTAGCTTGCTCTACAAATGGTTCTTTGATTTCATCAGATATCTAACTATAAGGTGAATCAACCAAGATGGAAATGGGTCAGGGATGTGATGAACGCAAAATCTGCCTCTTTAATAATCAGGAATTGTCGTAGTATAGGAGGTAAATTCGGTTCAACAAAAACCACAATCTTTGAATGTTGGAAAATTTTTCTTGGCAAGTCTACCAAGATCGAACACAGGGAACGGTAATTCTCTATTGTGTGGTTTTAAATTAAATTGAATAATTAATTAATGTTGGATTAATTTCTGCGTTGGGACAATATAATACAATGCAATGAAATACAATTAGATGCAAAAATAGAGAAAACAATTCAGCACATGATATGTAATTTTATAAGATTTAATTCTCAAATAATTTGATCTCTTAATCCTTAAAAATCATCACAGATCGAAAGATATTAAGTCCATAAATATGTATCAATAAATATTTGAGATGCAGGTCAAACAGATCAACGTATCAAAGTTTTATCCTACGAGAATTTCTCAAGATACTTGGCCCCTTTATTTTCTTGTATTCACCCCTCAAAAATAATAATCTTATATCAAATATCAGGTGAATTGTGGATTCAATAATAGATCGAATTCCTTAAAAATTACGTTCAAGCACTAGCGGATCAATCAACTTAACAACTCCTCAAATAAAGTATCAAGGAATTAGATTATTTTCACCTCCTCATGTATACCCCTGCAAAGATCAATTCATTAATTAAGAAGATCAATAATAAAGAGAGACTTAATCAGACAAGATCTTCGAAAATGGGTTCCTGCAAGTTAGATCAACTTTTCTTAATAAAGTAGATTCATATGTCAATTTTCAGCTTGCACAAATCAACAAAAAGCCTCAAATAATAATCATTAATAGGAAACCTTATATCTGTTCACAAACTATGCTAAATGATAGGGCATGAAAATAGCTTCAAAATGACATATTATATGCTAAAAACGGAGTTCGTATGAGAACGATATGCTAAAATGAAATTGCAGGGACTAAAATGTAAATCAAATAAAGTTTTTCTTTCAAAAAAGTTCATGGAGGGGCTTATCTGTTATTTCACAAAGATGGAGGGACCGCTCTGTAATTTACCCCTAACATGGGTATATTTGCAATTTCAGGAACTTCCGGGGGCATTCTTGCCATTTACCCCCAAAGCACGTGCCTCGCACGTGCCTCTGGAGGCCCGGGTCTGGGGTGGAGGCTCGGAGGCGCCCGAAGCTGTGGCTCGGGCACAGGGCGGAGGTTCGTTCACCCGAGCCTGCATGGCAGCTGATGGAGGTTCGGGAGATCCAAGCCAGAGGCTCGGAGCTCCGAAGCGGAGGCACGGACTGGAGGATCGGGTGGGGGGTTTCGTGGCTGAACAAGGGCCGTTGGATGAAGGGTTCCCCTTGATCCAACAGCGGCTGGATATTGGCACTATGACATGCAAAGACGGGGAGGCGGTGGCCGAGCGGGCGGAGGAGCTCAGCCGTGGTGACGGTGGTGTGCGGTGGAGGAGGTCGTCGGTGAAGCACTGCGAGCGGATGACGAAGGCTGAGGCAGACGTGGTGGCTCGAGAACCGAGGCACCTAGAGAGGCGAGTCGGGATGGACCTGGTGATTCTTGGCTCCAGCGAGCGGAGTAGTCGAGGCGTAGGGGTCGTGGCACATGGCCGAGGACGATGACGATGTACCTGCAGGAGAGTAGCAAACACTAAGGCGGAGGCCATGTGGCGGAGATGGCCGAGCAACGTTATAAGCGGAGGTGTTGACGAAGGAGTAGGACGACGGAGGATGATGGCTCAACCCTTTGCAAGAGTCGCGAAGGAGTTTTGGCATCAGTGTTTATGCGTGATGATCGAAGATGAGAGGGTGGAGTAGGTTCTCCGCAGGGAAGGTAGTACCTGGCGGAGAATTGGCGGCCGCGGGTAGCGGAGCGCGGAGGGCTGCCGAGGTTGACTGTGTAGCACAGAGGGAGGCGCAGACCTGGGGGTTGGATCTGCTGTGAGCTGTGCCGATTATCGCTCGAGCCACGCAACGGGGGTGGCGAGCTGAGGAACTCGATGGAGATGCAGCAGAGCTCGAGCTCTGGATCACGCCGCGAGAAGATTTTCCAGGCCACTGTCATAGACCGTGCATGGGTTAAGGGCAGATGAGGGAAGCGGCTGCGAGGGGAGGTTCTTTATAGGAGGGCAGGGGACAACGTCAGTTATGTGCTCGCAGCTGTTATGGGGAGGATCAACGTCGGAGTGAAGGCGCGGAGGCGTTAGGTGCATGGCCGGAGGGAAGAAGGGGAGGGGGCGCTGACGGGGCCGTTGGGCGGAGCTGTGTAACATCTGGGAAGAAGAAGAGGGTCAGGTGCTAGGTACGTGACCCGAGGGAGGAGAGAGAGTGGTGAGGTGGGGGTGCCACGTGGCACGCCCAGGAGCTGTCGCGTGGTACCCAATAATTTTTCAAAATTTAAAGACAAATAAAAATAGAAAAGAAATAGAAGGAGACCTCGGATCGAAAATATTTATTCACTAAAGTTGTTCGTCTCGTCGAGATACAACTTTCATGAAGGACCCATAAGCAAAAGAAGTCATCTGTGTGAATTGGACTTTTTGGTGGTTCTCCATGTGTATAGAAAACCGGCTTTTGGGTTTTTGTTTTTTTTGTAGTTTTAAAGAGGATAAAAATTATAAAAAATATGATAAAATATAAGGAAATTAATTATAGACTAATCTGATTTTTTGAATATTTAATAAATAATAAAATAGGAAAATAAAATAGAAGTATGAAACACACAATTTTTGTACAGACTCACAGCAGACACTTGGACTCAGTCAGTTTCTTTGATTTCAGCTTTAATCTCGATTTGGATTTTTGTGCCGCTTAATAAAACTTTCCTCAAAGAACATGAATGATGAAGAAATAAGATTAAAAGGGTTAATTATGTACATAAATTTTTAGGTCAAAAATAGCAAAAAGTTAAAATGCGCAAAAGAGGCCCAAAACCCAACTTTCACGTATGATCTCCGAATTTTACGAAATTGGTCGTGTTTTGAAGGTATTTGAAAATGGAGTACTTTAAATGTGAGTAGACCAAAATCAGACATTGTACGAGGGAGATATGCTTGTTTTAGTCCGTTAGATGTGAAACTAGACTTTGGGATTATTTAACATTTATTTGAGTTAGTAATTTTTTGTATTTTTTATTTATTCTTCTTAGTAATATCTAAACAATGGAGGTAGTTTGAGGTCAATCGGAGTTAGGATGAATTAACTAAAAATATGAGAAGTTAGCAGATTTTTGGGCTAATTTACACTTGAAATTTTTAATGCAATTATGCATGATGAAATGCAAACATTATTTACACATGTATGTATGCTAATGATGCTCTATTAATGATTAAATGCATGTTAATTTTGAGGAACAGAGCCTAATTGACCAATTTTAGCATAATGAATACGAGATTCATCATACCCCTATACTTAGACCATGCTCGTCCCTGGGCATCAATGAATGAATGACTTAGTTGAATACATCCCTGACCGTGCATGTGAATTTTCAAGGCTCAATTCACAGAAGACCCTTGATTTGAGTGATCCTAAAATTCTGGGCTCAACCATGCTTTAATCAGAAGGAATCGAACTTTTCTAATTTTCAGACTCTCTGTTTGTACATATAGTATAAGGATATGATTTTTTAGTGTACTGCATTCATGAGAGTCAATCGAGACATCACCCGAAGTTCCAATCCAAGAGGCTCTCCTCTAGACCTGACCCTCAACACTAGGGAATAAGTCTATTCTTGCTTCAGTCAACCGTCTCATTAGTTTACCAGACTTGGACGTGTAGATGGACGGCTAGATGATGGAGGGCATAAGATTGTGTCTAATTTTCTCTCCCTCACATTGGAACAAGGTACCTCTCGAGTGCCTTAATACTCAACACAAGTATATTTTTATTTTGTTGATTAACGTGTCCGTCAAGAGAATTTGGAGTCATCCACACTTGTTTTTCTGGGAGTACACCGGGGTGTGTCTATTTTGAGTATCTAAGATACCTTCAACACCCAGACTTATAGCATTTATGATGCAGAGCCCTTTTTGGTGTCAACCTGACTCCTTGGTCCTAATTAGCGCTTAGTCCAAGTGGACACTTTGAAAATGTTTGGGAGCGCTCGCCATTGGTGGAAGCTCATTTATAATTTTGACTTTGGATGACATAGTTTTTCTTTGACATTTCATTGCTCTTGTTGGCTAGCTCCACTGCTTTTACCAAAAGTTGGTGCACAATGATCAACAATTATCATTAAGTTTCATCACACCCTGGCACATAGGTAAATATCAAAGAGATAGCATACGAACTTGTTCACATACTAGCTAGGGTTTGCTGAAACTCAGGTTTTCTGAAGCCTTCATTAACTTTATCCCATCCTCGAATATCATTAGATCGAGTCTAAACTCAAATCTTTAGTCCTCGTTCCTCAAATGATATCTCAACTCATCTCATTAATCATGCAGTTGTGAATGTGATTGTGTTGATCATGTTCTTTTGAAGGTAGATATGAAGAGTGCAATATAGCGTTCAATCTTTCAAACTAGGGAAGTGTGGATATTTAAGTTCAAAAACCCTAATGACTAAGGCTGGCTAACTCAGATCAAGATCACAGAAATCAAGTGTCCTCCAAATCCTCAAGCCTTGAGTGATAGTGAATGTATCAGTAATATATCAACTAAAGAATGCATGAAATGCAAGACCATGAGTGAATGTTTATGCTTTTTTTTTGGAAAACATGTACTATACACATAATATACACTACTTGTACCCATCCCTGATGTTAGATAAAAATGATTAAAGTACGAGCTATGGATAAAGTAGATAGAATATATACAAACACCCCACCCTATACTTAGCGTGTGCTATATCCTCATGGCACAAAGTGAAATGTAGACATAACTCGTACTAAGTATAGATGAGACAAAGCGAAGAAATGATGTATAAACAATGGTACCGGTCCCCCTATACTTAGGCTCAGGTTAGCCTAAATATGATCGGATAAATACAGATGGGGAACCGGGTAGATTTACGGATGTACAAGATCAAGGAGGTTTGCGACGGACCTTCTTGCGGGAGTGTGGAGGGAGATAATATGGAGATATGGAGGGCGGTGAAGAGGGGGCCAGTGAAGAAGACCAGCCATCGTCGGAGTCGTCCTCAGGAGAATAGTAGTCGTATGCAGAGGATCTCCAACTACTGTCAATCAGAGGTAAGTGCCCTTGGATCAGAGTTGTACCTATTGCACTAACTTGATGAACCACTTCAAGACCAGATGAGGACTCTTCAGAAATCACCTGGTGTCTAAGGTCAAAGGTGACTTTCTTGGTCGGTTCGTTTCCTTGGGAAGTATTGAGAAGAAGTTGGACAATATTCGTCTCCCTGTCTTGAGTAACCGATGTGGCATTAATGAGTTCCTCGTCAGATGAATCCCCATAAAAGTCGACCAATTCTTGTACTGTCATACATTGCTTCGGTCGAGAAAGATTGTTCCTAGTGGGTTTGTGTGTTATGGCCGAGGGTGTTGATGTCACTTCCGGATGATTGTGAATTTTGGTAACATCGGATGTTTCCAGAGTCGGTTCCTTATATGGTTCAAGTATCTCATGAATTACTACCGACTCAAAAATTAGGCCACTTAAATATTCATGACGTTCCTCAGAAATATGGTCCAATTCTTCATAAGCTCCAAAACATTGCTTTTTCCTAGGAGCAGTGATAGGGTGGTGAGAATCCGAGGTTTGTCCAACACTCAGTCTTTCAGGTGACTCTCCCAGGGTTTGTATCTGTGTGCCACGCGGAGATGTTAGATAATATGAAATATTGGTCTCCTGATCAAAACTATCGGTTTAAGTTGGTTTTCCTCAGAGCATGTCATGTCATTGGGGGCTTGTTCATTGTGGTCTGAGTTCGGGAACTTGATTTCCTGAGTCTCACAATCGACGATCGCCTTAGCGGAGGCTAAGAACAGCTTTACTAAAATGATAGAAGACTCAGACAACCTTCTGAGGTGCTCAATGTCAAGGACAATAAAGTCCACTTTATGTTCTTTACCTCAGAAAAATTACGACAGCGGAAACGATCCCCTGTGGTATTTTGGTAGATCGATCGGGTAATTGAATGATCACCCTAGTCTTTTTGAGTTTTCCGAGTTTGAGTTGATTAAAGATGGACTTCGGGAGAATGTTTAAAGTAGAGTCATCGTCTAACCGAAAATGAGTGAATAAGGTATCCTCAATTTCACATGTGATCCGAGTCAACCGCTTAACTTTACGGCTTTTGATTTTATGATTCATCACCAAAGAGCTGGCCATAGTACGCCATGATATTCAGTCCTTGATCTTTTCTTGCCCGTCTTTTTGGGGTTTAGTCGACTCTTCACAAATCTCTTAAGATCGGGCACATATTCTATGGCTTTGATCAATGGAAGCTCGAAGATCAGACTCTTGCAAAATGCTTCCATTTCAGAGTTGTCCAATTTTTTTGAATTTTCAAAATTTTCAATTTTTTTTATTTTTTTGTGATATGGTTAGTAGGGGAGTCAGAGGTCAGTGGTGGTTGTGCCTAATTGTGAGTCACATGATGATTCAGTGGTTCGCATGGTGGTGGCCTCACTTCTTCTGAATTCTGCATAGACTGGATGAGATCATATATTCTCCCAGTTAAAGTGTATGATCTATGATTAATCCGAGCAATCTCATCCTCAAACATCTGATGATTAGTGATTGAGTAATCATTCTCCATGTGTCGTGATTCTGGCATGTAACCTCGAGTAGAGTATTGATTGTTCATAATCATTATGGTCTGGTCATGAGTTATATTTTCTTGACTTTGGTTTTCCCGTGGATTGTCGAAGGAAAATTGATTGTACTCAAGAGGATAGTCATCCTGAGTAGGGGATGGTTCAAGAGGCTGTGAGATAAGTAACCAGAAATCGTGTTCTACCGTCAATATCGGTCACTCTATTCTTCATCCTTAATTCTAGTCTCTCTCTCATGTCCATAAGATTGCCAGAATGTGAGAGAGGGTTATTCCAAGAAGAAGTTTGGTCAGAGGGTAGGATGTATGGGCGGGAAGAAAATGATGGCTGAGGGGAACCTGATTTGAAGGGCAGGTTCCCTTGAGGAGTGTCAGAAGAAGGATATCGGGACATGGTCATGGAGATTGTGAAAGAAGACCACTGTGCCGACATCTTTTCAAGAGGGATGGAATGATCAACGAACCACGATTTACTTGCGATTGCAAGGTCTTTGACGCACACAAATCAAAGACAAAATAAACACGTAGATTTACCTACTCAACACTAGTAAAGGCACGTTAGGATTCGATCACTTATCTTTTCAATTTTAATTTAATGACAAAACAATCTTGAAAATTAAGAGGAGCTATTAGGTACCAAAATATTTCAAAAGACTGTCCCGAGTTCATACAACTAGCTACACCTACTTTCAGCCAGTATAGGTGTAAGTACGGACCGTTTAAACGGCTACCCGTGATACTTGAGGACGGAGCCTTCTACAGTGTCCTCTAAACCACCTACTATGCTAAGGGAAGTCGGACCGTAAAATGGCTACTCGAGACCCTCACTGAAAAGTAGCTAATTGTTTTTTAAAAAACAGTAGTCTTTTTGAAATTTCTCAGTTTTGGCTCTGTCCTAAGTGTGCGTTCTAGTCCTTACAAACAATGAGTGGTTTTCTCTCTACCAGACACAGGTTAATTTTATATCAGTTTTATTTACAGTCACCTTGATTAGCAGTCCCAGTTTTAAATTAAGGTTGTCACTGAAGTTTATGTGAGCACAGAAATTCACGCTTAACGAGCAGTCCCAATTCGTTTAATTCCCAAGTTGTAAAACTTGAGGAAGGAGAATCGAAAAAATCGATGCAAACATAAATCAATGATGCATGCTTAAGAAGAAGACTTACAGTGAATCCTCGCATTCTTCATGTGGGATGCAAGATAAGGAATTTACATTACACTAAATGATATGCACAGATAAAAAATGCCCTAAGCAGATAGTTCTATTAGCGGGAAGAATTGATTTCAAAATTTGGATAATGCTGAACGATCTATAGTGTGTATAGTTAGTGAGAGTGTGGCCTAAGAATTACGAGCACAATCAATGATAAATAAACACATGTATATGTGCCTAAATCCTACGCCACTCAAGCCGGGTCCCAACCACACAGAAGGGGTTGAAACAGACCCAACACCCCACATATAAGTTTAGTCCAAATTATTACAAGGGTTCAGAGAGAGGGACACTGAGAATAGCGCAGAAAATTAAACCTAGACCAAGCTCTCTCTCACAGAAATTAAAATTCAATCTTCCTTCAAGATCCTTGATTACATTTCAAAATTTGGCTCCCAGTAGTCTGCAAAGAGAGAAATTGCGGTTAGTAGCAGAAGTAAGAGAGAAATGCAGAGAAAAAATGACACAGAAATAAATTTCACAAAAATTAATTATAAAAATAATTTAAAACCTTAAAAACTCTTTGTTCCTCAGCAACGACGTCATTTGATGAATGTGAAATATGCCTCTTTAATAATCAGGAATTGTCGTAGTATAGGAGGCAAATTCGGTTCAACAAAAACCACAATCTTTTAATGTTGTGGAAAATTTTTCTTGGCAAGTCTACTAAGGTCGAACACAGGGAAGGGTGATTCTCAGTTGCGTGATTTTAAATTAAATAAAATAATTAAGTAATGTTGGATTAATTTCTGTGTTGGGACAATATAATACAATGCAATGAAATGCAATTAGATGCAAAAATAGAGAAAACAATTCAGCACATGATCTATAACTTTATAAGATTCAATTCTCAAATAATTTGATCTCTTAATCCTTGAAAATCATCACAGATCGAAAGAGATTAAGTCCATAAATATGTATCAATCAATATTTCAGATGCAGGTCAAACAGATCAATTTATCGAAGTTTTATCCTACGAGAATTTCTCAAGATACTTGGCCCCTTTATTTTCTAATAATTCACCCCTCAAAAATAATAATCTTATATCAAATATCAGGTGAATCACGAATTCAACAATAGATCGAATTCCTTGAAAATAACGTTCAAGCACTAGCGGATCAATCAACTTAACAACTCCTCAAATAAAGTATCAAGGAATTAGATTAATTTCACCTCCTCATGTATACCCCTGCAAAGATCAATTCATTATTTAAGAAGACCAATAATCAAGAGAGACTTAATCAGACAAGATCTTCGAAAATGGGTTCCTGCAAGTTAGATCAACTTTTCTCAATAAAGTGGCACTCATATGTCAATTTTCAGCTTGCACAAGTCAGCAAAAAGCCTCAAATAATAATTATTAATAGGCAACCTCAAAGCATGTGCCTCGCACGTGCCTCTGGAGGCTCGGGTTCGGTGTGGAGGCTCGGAGGCGCCCGAAGCTGTGGCTCGGGTACAGGGCGGAGGTTCGTTCAGCCGAGCCTGCGTGACAGCTGATGGAGGTTCGGGAGATCCAAGCCAGAGGCTCGGAGCTCTGAAGCGGAGGCACAGACCAGAGGATCGGGTGGGGGGTTTCGTGGCTGAACATGGGTCGTTTGATCAAGTGTTCCCCTTGATCCAACGGCGGCTAGAGATTGGCATTACGACATGCGAAGGCGGGGAGGTGGTGGCCGAGCGGGCCGAGGAGCTCGGCCGTGGCAACGGTGGTGTGCGGCGGAGGAGGTCGTCGACGAAGCGCGACGAGCGGATGACAAAGGCTGAGGTGGTCGTTGTGGCACGAGAACCAAGGTGCCTGGAGAGGCGAGCCAGGGCAGAACTGGTGATTCTTGGCTCCAGCGAACGGAGTCGTCAAGGTGCAGGGGTCGTGGCACACGGTCGAGGACGATGATGGTGTACCTGCAGGAGATTTGCAAACGCGAAGGCGGAGGCCGTATGGCGGAGATGGTCGAGCATCGTTGTAAGCGGAGGTGTTAACGATGGCTCAACCATTTGCAAGAGTCACGAAGGAGTTCTGGCGTCGGTGTTTAGGCGTGAAGATCAGAGATGAGAGGGTGGAGTAGGTTCTCTGCAGGGAAGGCAGTACCTGGTGGAGGAATGGCGGTCGCGGGTGGCAGAGCACGGAGGGCTGCCGAGGTTGGCTGTGCAGCACGGTGGGAGGCGCAGACCTGGAGGTTGGATCTGCTGTGAGTCGTGCCGATTATCGCTTGAGCCACGCAGCGGGGGTGGCGAGCTGAGCAACTCGATGGAGATGTAGCTGAGCTTGAGCTCTGGATCATCCCGCGAGAAGATTTTCTAGGCCGTTGTCACCAGCCGTGCAGGGGTTAAGGGCGGATGAGAAAAGCGACTGTGAGGGGAGGTTCTTTATAGGAGGGCAAGGGACGACATCGGTTATGTGCTCGTGACAGTTACGGGGAGGAGCAGCATCGAAGTGAAGGCGCGGAGGCGTTACGTGCATGGCCGGAGGGAAGAAGGGGAGGGGGCGCTGACGGGGTCGTTGGGCAGAGCTATGTAACATCTGGGAACAAGAAAGGGTCACGTGCTAGGCATGTGACCCGAGGGAGGAGAGAGAGTGGTGAGGTGGGGGTGTCACGTGGCACGCCCAGGAGCTGCCACGTGGCACCCAAAAAATTTCAAAATTTAAAGACAAAGAAAAATAGAAAAGAAATAGAAGAAGAGTTTGGATCGAAAAAATTTCTTCACTAAATTGTTCGTCTCGACGAGATATACAACTTTCATGAAGGATCCGTGAGCAAAAGAGGTCATCTGTGTGAAGTGGACTTTTTGGTGGTCCTCCATGTGTATAGAAAACCGACTTTTTAGGATTTTGTAATTTTTTGGTGGTTTTAAATAGGATAAAAATTCTAGAAAAAATATGATAAAATATAAGGAAATTAATTACATACTAATCTATTTTTTTGTATTTTTAATAAATAATAAAATAGGATAATAAAATAGAAGTATGAAACACACATTTTTTGTATAGACTCACAATAGACACTTGGACTTAGTTAGTTTCTTTGATTTCAATTTTATTCTGGATTTGAATTTTTATCCCGCTTAATAAAACTTTCCTCAAAGAACATAAATGATGAATAAATAAGATTAAAAGGGATAACTGTGAACATAAAAACTCAGGTCAAAAATAGCAAAAAGTCAAAATGCGCAAAAAAGACCCAAAACCCAACTTTCACATATGAGCTCTGAATTTTACGAAATTGGTCTTGTTTTGAAGGTATTTGAAAATTGAGTACTTTAAACATGAGTAGACCAAAATCAGATATTATATGAGGGAGATATGCTAATTTTAGTCCGTCAGTTGTGAAATTAGACTTTGAGATTATTTGACAATTATTTGAGTTAGTAAATTTTTGTATTTTTTTTATTTATTATTGTTAGTAATATCTAAATAATGGAGGTGGTTTGGGGTCAATCGGAGTTAGGATGGATTAACTAAAAATATGAGAAGTTAGCGGCTTTTTGGGCTAATTTACACTTATAATTTTTAATGCAATTATCCATGATGGAATGCAAATATTATTTACACATGTATGTATGCTAATGATGCTCTATTAATGATTAAATTCATGTGAATTTTGAGGAACAGAGCCCAATTGACCAATTTCAGCATGATGAATACGAGATTTATCAGGATGTAAGAAGGTGGGATCGGTGGGAAGTGTAGAGAAGCAAGGAAGTCAGTCAAAATTATGACTTCAGAATCGAGATGGGATGCGAAGAAGAAAGGCGATTGCGGATAAACAATCTCGAATAGTTGATTCCACTGGAAGGAATAAGAAGGGACAAGAAAGTCGTTTGGAGGTCTGACTTCGTAGTTGGATTGGAGTGGGGGATCCGTCTCGAAGAGAGGATTCATGGAAGAGAAAGGTGGTGAAGATGGTCGGTACAAGAACCAATGAGCTGACATCTTCAAGAGGGTATGAAAGTGGATTGATGTGAAAACAAGTAATTATAGGAAAGGAAAGCACACAAAGATAGGCACAAAAACAGACGCAAGAACAAACCCTAGTTTCACCAACTCAACACAATGATGGTTGCAAAAGTCTGATTGTTATCTTTTCGATTTTAGTTAAGGGATAAAACAAGAAATGAGTCCATTTACGCAAGATTAAGATGTGGGTTGTGGGTACTATCCTAAGGATGCGTCCTTACCTCTCAAAAAGCAATATAAAATGTGTATAACGATGGGGTTGTTCTCCTGCAAACAAGGATTAATTTTAGTCAATTTTTTTGTCAAAGTTGTACAAGCAGTCCCGATTTTAAGTTTGATTATCACTGAATTTAACCCACCACACAAGGCATGCCTAATGCAATCCCAATTTCCTTTAATCATAAGTTGTAAAACCAGGGGGAAGGGGGTTGAGAAAAGCTGATGCAACAATAAAATCAATGATGCATGCCCAGTTCAGAAGACTTACAGTGATCCTCATGCTCTACATGCGGGATGCAATACAAAATTGAAAATTTTATAATATATTAAATGAAGACGATGAAACCGCACCTAGCAGATAGTTCTAATAGTCTGGAAGAATGCGATTTTAATTTGACTAGATAGAACGTTCTATGGTGTGTATTATTAAATGTGAATGTGTGGTCCTAGATTTTACGAGCACGAGCAGATAAAAACCTATAAAAAACTCTAAGAGCCACAAGTGCAAGTCTAACTTATGAGCCACTCAAGTCGAGCCCTGTCCTCACCAGAGAGTGAAATAAGCCTCGATACACCACAAAATAATGTCCAAAGTTCAATTACACAAAAGAGATCTCAAACGGAATCTGCTAGAAATGTGCAATAATTACAAATTAATTACACAAATTAACATGAATACAAGAAATAAAATCCCAGACTCTGCGCTCTCTCACGACTCGACTCGATCTTAATTTTAGGCATTCGTTCAATCGGCTTAATTCCCAGAAAAACCGATCTTCAATGCTCTTGAGATGCTCGACCACCTAAGCAGAGTCTCCATCGTGTCGGGTCCATCGCACAAAAAAATAAGATGATGGTCAGAGAGATAGACACAATATAAAATAAAATAAAATAAAGCAAACAAAATAAAAATAGAAAATAACATAAAATAAATAGAGAAATAATTACAAGAAAAACTAGGGGTCGGACTACTCGGGGTGGAAAACCTAAAAACTATATTTTCCAGCACATAAGACCCACTAATTTGATGACGTCAGCAGCAAGTGTGCACACGTGCTCTCTTGTAAAAATTACATGCATGCCCTCCTGACTTATGGTAATTGCATTCGCATATTTCTTTTTGTTTTATTTCTTATCTATATTGTATTTAAACCCGTGCATTAGAGTTATCTTTTGTGTGTCATTTTGTCATCAATTTTTAACTTCAAAAATAGTACTGTGTAGAACATTTTATTCTCTATCGTTGTGGATGTTGAATATATTTTTATGAGCTATGGTTGATTTAATATAGTTATTTTGGTGAAAAATTACATACTTTACCTATTGTGTGATCTAGAATTAATATTAATAGTTGATCTAAAATTATTTAGAAAATTCATCTTGGTTGATTTAATTGTGTTCTACATTGTGCCCAAATTTCATATATTTGCACCTATATCGAGGTCACAATAAAATAATTGGTGATTAGAGTACTTAATTTTTAATATGTTGTAAGCTCAACATTTTTAGTGTCAATAATTTTTCCTAGATAAATCCTCATTAGATACATATAGGATAATTTTAGTTCATGAAAATAATTCGATTTTCTATTTATTAAAATTAATTTGCAAAAAATCACCATGTATGCATATTTTTTCATAATTAATTCATATTGCATCATAAAAATCCAAAAAATGTAGAGCATTAATTTCATCATATTTCATCTCCTAGCCAAGTTTGTGGATTTTTAGACTTAATTTGATCTTAAATTGTATTTTAGTCCTTAAAATAGTCTGAATTTGCATGTCATTTTTAATTGCATAAAAAATACCTCTATGAAAACCTAAGTTTTAGATCGACTCTCAATCCATCTAAGGAGATAGCTGTCTCCCCGAGTTCGACCTTGGGCTTGTCCAAGTAAAATATAAATTGATCGCTCACTTTAATTAAACAAATTAATTTTAGCGGTTTTAGATTAATTCACATTGGCCGCCTACAATGTACATTTTAATCATTAATTCAACATAATTAGCGATGATAATTAGGGTTTTTCAGACGCAGTCCGTATCTAATATAGGTTGTTGAAGATTAAGTCGAAGTGACGCCTGCCTCTCTATCGTTCATCATAAGTGACACCTAGGTGGCGTAGTAATAACATCTTAGTCGTATCTAAGTGGGTTAAATTACAAAACCCCCTGCAATTCTTTTGTATTTATACTTTAGTACTGCAAATTCTAAGTGCAGTTTAAAAACTTTTCAAAAAAAGTTGCATATACCCCATGAACTTCCTTCTAATTACAAAAAGGTCCTTGTGCATCAGGTGTTGCGCCATGTGAGGCATTGTGACTTTTGCATCTAAGCCCTCACAACTTTCAATTATTTATATCCAATCTTTAAATCTGTAAAATAAGTGTTAACCTTTGCAGATAGTTGCACGCAACACCTTGTAGTTTATTTTTATTGCAGTTATGCCCATGTCATGGTATATATTACTTTTTTACTTTTCTTAATAGCTCCACTGCTTGCTAAATGTTGGGAAAACTATAGTAGGTGCCTTGACTCATGCTGATGCACATCCATATTATTATTTAAGCATTTAATTTATTTTCCACTTATTAAAAATCAGTTGGGAGCATTTTATTCCTTATTTACATATTAAAATCCAAAAAAATATAAAACTGCCTTTAAAAATTCCAAAAAATTGAGTATATATATTATTATATATTCTAACTTCAGATCAAAAATCACAAGAATATGAAAACACTAAAAATCACAAAGCCCCCCAAAAACTATAAAAATCAGTACAAAATAATTAAAAATCCAAAAAAAAGTTTTCTGTTCTACATTTTTCTATATTATAACAATACACAGTAAAATAGTTTTGGAAAATTTTGGACTTATTGTCTATTGTTAATGCCCAAAACAATTCGATCTATTTATTATACTCACTGTTCTGTATATTTAATACATAAAAAATACATAAAATTAGCAAAATATATAAAATCCTAAAAATAGAGAAAATATCAAAAATATTTTATTTTCTAAATTTTGAGCATATATATGATTATAAAACCAATGTATAATATAAAGGTTAGCTACAACATGATGTAGCTAACCTTGGTTACATCAGGGGCATTTTCGTCACGTTTTTTATTTTTTTTCAAAAATGCTTCCATGGATTTTCATAAATATAGCCCTCTAATATGTCATTCAAATTTCGTCAGAAACAGAGACTCCGACGGCCTCCATCCAGACAATCATTTTTTAACGGTCACAGATTTGTTGTATTTTACCAGTTCTGGATGGAGACCGTATGAGTCTCTGTTTCTGACGAAATTTGAATGACATATTAGAGGGATATATTTATGAAAATCTATGGAAGTATTTTTGAAAAAAAATAAAAAAAAAGTGACGAAAATGCTCCTGATGTAGTTAAGGTTAGCTACATCATGATGTAGCTTCCCTTTCCACTAATATAAATACCTTATAATACTTATATATTATTTATTTTTATTACTTAAAAATACATATTTTTTATTTAAAACCTTAAAAAATAAAGAGATTGTTCCTTTATATACAGTTATATATATTATTTATAATACCTTTATTATTATTATCATATATACATATATTATACTTTTAAAACAAAAGGAAATCAACATTTATAAATTTAAAAAAAGAAAATAAATATTCAAAATATTCAAAAAATAAAAAAGATAAAAAAATAATTTAAAATTCATAAAAATTAAATATGATTAAAAAGCTACAAAAATAAATTAACATGAAAAGATATAAAAAATAATAATTACCAGTTTTTATTAATTGATAACAATTATACTTATGCCCTACGCTCTTAATGGTTCGATCCCTACACTTGCTTGCTATACACATTTATTTGCATGGTATAATAAATTTCACCTCACATTTTATTCATTGTTTAGTCTATATCGTGGGTTGATTATTGATTTGTTCGGATTGCTTGGGTGCCGAGAGCCGAGAGAGGTGATGAATCTATGATTGGTCATCACTATTCTCTATTTTATCTTTTAAGGATAAGAAGTTCGTTAGAAATCTTCATTAATTCCGCATCTTTAGCAATAACCCTTCTCCTTGTTATTAACCCTAACCCCAATTATTGTATAATAATAATTATTATTTTATTTATTTTCTCATTTATTAACAATCCCAAAAAATACATAAATAGTAGATAATTGTTTTGGTATTAGAAAGAAATTTAAAATACAAAAAAATAATCAAGTGTTTTTATCAACTAAAAATACTTCCAAAAATAATTCCTTGTGTAATTGACCTCTTCTTACTTTTTGGTCAACATGAAACTCATAGATATCTCGAGATATGCAACTTTCATGTTTTGACTTTTCGTTAATTTGACCTCCTACTATTTCTTTCTTAATTTATATTATTTTTACATTTTCTGAATAAATTGATTGGGCCACGTGGCGCCTTCTAGGCTGCCCACATGCCCCATCTCTCCTTCCACCACACGACCCACTTCTGGACCATCTGATCTGCTTTCACCTGCCTCTATCTCAGCCTTTCATCTTGGCCCTACTTTCCACCCAGGGTTGAGAATTGGGTAGGGCCGGCCCGACCCAGCCGGATGCCTGGTCCGATAATACCCAACCCAAGACCAAGCCCGATTTTCTATGGGGTGGGCTTGGGCCTTAAATCCAACCCATTTCAGATAGTGAGTTGGCCTCATGCTTCATTTAGCCCGACCCTAGCTGAGCTCGAAGCCTGACCCACTATGCTACCCAACGGGCCACAGTCTGGCCCGGTCAGACCTACCATTCACGTGTATCCCTAGTTTAGCCCAATCTCCTATTTCTAAATCTAAACTTGAAGATCCCAATCAGAATCACCCCTCTGTTTCTATTCTCTCCTTTGGTCAACCCCTACCTCAATCCTCCACCCGGATACTCTTCATCAGCTCTTGGCTTCACCTCCTTCACAATCGGCGATGACGTGACATCTTGATCCTCACCGTTGGCTCTCTTAGTCTCATAGCCTTCGCGAAGCGCAAGAACTCCTACGTCGACATCAAGTTGGGAATTTGATTCATCTTGGGATTTAAAGAGATGAGTATTGATCAACTTGTGGATTTCTTGGTAGAAGTTGATTCTAACTAGGATTTTGTGCGATTTTTTCACTCCATCTCCATACTGCAGCAGTAATTTAAGTATAGCTGCGACTGTTGAGACACTATCAAAGAACAATAGTTTGAGTGCTTATGTACGGAATGTGGATGCTCTAGACGATGCCATTTAGATTGACAGATATATTTGTATTGTGGAGTTTGTTAGAATTGTTATATGACTTCTTCACCATGTTATACATTTGATTTTTTTGGGAAGGATCACTCTTTGAAAGTGCTCTATTCTGTTTAAAGTTCTACATTATCCTCCAATATTCTATCTATACAAACACTACTCTTTAGATAGTAAAGTCGTTCAAATATCCCAAAAAGAAGCATCGGGCTTTAGCATATGTCCATGAATTGCAACAATGCAGAAGCTGGGATTTATATATTTTCTGTTTATGTGACAGTATTGTATAATATCCAGCTACTGCAAAAATCAGCTTGGAATTAAAACCAGCCTGAACACAATAGTAACAAAGGCTTTGACATAAGGTGTGGCCACATTTTTGAAGATTGAAAGTATCTAAAAAAATAGATGACCAAAACACTCATCTCCCTCATCACCAAAACACCATCTCCAAGGACGGAAACACGGCTATCGTATCCAACATATACCACAAAACACCTTTAACTTATCAAAAACCCTACAAATATCCTTCATATATTAATACTTACATGCAATAACAAAGACCATTGCAAATGGCGACGAAGGGCATGAAAGAATCCAATCCATGCTAAAGCCCGCTCGCCAAAAATTATAGTAGTCACGAGCCGACCCAACCCATTCCTTCGTGGGTCGGTCTTGGGCTTGGGCTGCAATACATAAAAAAATACCAGGCCCAAGCCCGGCAAGTAGGACCTGCGATCATGTTCGGGCTCGGGCTGGGCTATACAGGGCCCGGCCCGACCCGGCCTGATGCTCATCTCTATTTCCACCCTTAGATCCTTTATAAGATGTAATCTTATCCCTCCATTTCTGCCTTCACCACAACCATCAGATGGCTACCCATCCGACGACCGGGAACTCTCAACATCACCTTATCCACCTCCACCGTAGGATGAAGCCCCCCAGCTTCATCTCAACCCTCGCCCGAGCCTAGATCCCCACCACTTGATCAAACCTCTGATCTAATATTCACCATCCGTTAGCGCTTCCACCATGACTTTGGATCACAAGATCCAACAGTCATGCAACATCTTACTCCTCCCAAATGCCTTTCTTCCCAAGAATTACGCCACGCAACCTCGCCGCCCCTTTCCTCTTCCAACAACCACCTCCGCTCGCCTTTGCTCAACCAAATGCCACCCTGAGGTAGCCCTAATTTCCCCAATCTTCATGCACACCATCAAATCCTCAGCCTCCACCTCTACCTTCCCCTCCCGGCCGTTATGAAACACCCCCTCTCCAGTAACGGTCGGAGCTCCTCTTCCTATAAATTACCCTGCTCCGTCCCCGTCACACGTTGTCCACTAATCCTAGGGTAGTGTCCCAGCTTCCCCTGCCCCTCCGGTGACAGTGGAGGGGCAGATTGTCGAGGTGATGACAATCGTTCTCCCACGGTGAGACCCTTGGCACCACCGACCAAGATACATCTGCCTTAGCATACCGACAAGCTCGCTGGTGTAGCTGACCAGCTTGAGAGACGATTGGAGGTTCCTTAGGGACCTCAGCCCACGTTCCTCCTCCTTCCGACAACTGTCTTCGGCCAGGTACTCCTCCTCATTTCTTTGTGTTTTCATTTATTTTTGGCGCCGCCTATATGGCACATCACCGTCGCCTGATGATCCTACAAACTCATTCACCCATCCCCCATCCTCGTGCAACCCTTCAACCACACCCTCTCTCTGTCAGAACCCTTACTACCTCCAGGATTTCTTCTCCGATCATGGTCAGAGAAGAACCCACTAAGGGCGATGCCTTCTCCGCCCTGCTGCCCTCTGCTCCATCCCACTTAACTCGCAACGGACGCTTCAGCTATCCTAACACATGCAGGTGCCACAAATCTTCAATGGACAGAGGATGCACTCGACTCCGATCTCCGTCGTCACCTCCGATGACCCAACCTTGCCTCTCCTTCTCTACCACCACATCTGTCCCACAACATAAGCTTTACCCTCGTCGATGCTCCTCGTGAGCTTCCACGACTATTCACCGAGCAACAGATCATTGGTGGAGGTCAGGGGAGGCTGTCGGAGCCTAGGCTCCGTGCCACCGCAAGAGGCGGAGCAAGACGGTACATATACTATACGATCATCTGGATCGGACGACCATGATGATTCCTAAACCTCTGCCATGAAGCTCCCGGCTCGGCAGACCCGAGACTACTCCAAAGTGCAGATGCCATGCTATGTGGCACGAGCCTTCGTCCGCTCCCAAGCCTAGCCCACGTGTGTGCTACACGTGTGCGGGATGGGATAATTTGCAGATGGGCCCTCCTTCCTTTCACAAATTACATCTAGGTCCAAACGCGTATGACTCACGTATGTGCATGGGCATTTTACAGCAAGGTCCCGTCGGATTTGAAAAAAATACAAAAGGCCTTTGTGGGCAAGGAAAAATTATAGAGGGGCCCTATCAGCTTTTGAAAATTATATTTAGGCCCCTCTAGGGGTCTATTTGTAATTATTTGTCCATTTATTTTCATAATTATATTTCCATTTTTGCCCTTGCATTCTTAATTGAATAACTTGAGCATATGAGCCCCGATTTGGTTGATTTCAGTTTCATTGGGTTCCTAATTTCATTCCATATCTAATGGCATCACTTATTTCTTAATTTAACACTTAAATGCACATGCCATATTTTGAGATCTATTTTGTCAATTGCTCCCCATTCCTCGATGCTATTTATCTTTTTATTGGTTAATTTAACTCGAAAACTAACAATTATTTGATTGCACGTGGATCTGATAATCTGCTTGCATATCATTGCATTGCATATCAATTTAATTGTATAAAAAGAAAATAAAAATGCATGCATCATATCAATTGATCTCTGCATCATTTTGTGTGTGTAATGTATCTGCATATCATTCTGTGTCATGCATTGTAATTGCAAATGAAGACATGGATTTAGAATTTAATCATTCAATTTTTAATCAATAATTTTTTCGTGAATAGATGGGAAGGCTTGTGTTCCTATGTTCGACCTTGCTATATTACCAAGTAAAATAATTGCCACAAATTCGAAGGTGTGGTCTTTGCATGGATCGTTTCACAGCTTATACTACGATAAAATACATGACTATTGAAGTGGTGAAAACACAATTCATCAAGAGGCGCCGATACAATGATTTTCGGATCTGATTTATCGGACCCCTCGTGCCCTCCAAGATTGAACATTAGGTTCCTCAGTCATTTGAATTGTCACATATAGATATCCTCGCTAGGTATCCATTGAAGGACATCATCTTGACGTCCATCTGCCAGATGTTGTAGTTAAGATATGCAGTTATAACTAGCAGTGTCCTAATGGATTTAAGCATTACCACATGAGAGAATGTCTCATCGTAATCGATGCCTTCTCTCTGCGTGTAACCCTTAGATACGATCTATGCCTTGAAGATCTCTACCTACCCATCAAGTCCCATTTTTTCTCTTGAAGATCCATTTACACCCAATGGATTTTACCCCTTTTGAAGGAGCTTCTGAGGTCCATAATCCGTTCTTGTACATTGAGTCGATTTTAGACTACATTTCTAACATCCATCTATCCATGTCTTCATCCACGAGTGCTTCATCAAATGAAGCTAGATCATTGTCAGTATCAACTGGCACATGGAATCTCTATCTTTCAGGTGGTGCAACCACCCTTGAACTCCTTCGAAGAGGTACGTGTGTTTCATCTTTATTCACATCTCCAGATTATGGTTCAGGAAGCTCAACATCCTCAAGGGATTCAATGAGTTCCTTCACTTCATTTTTATCTTGACTACTCTAAGAAAGTCATCCTCCAGAAAATTTACATCTCTAGAGATGAAAACCTTTGGAGTCTCAGGGTCGTAAAGTTGGTATCCAATACCGTCCTTAACATACCCAATGAAGTAGCACTCTCTAGTGCGAAATTCCAGCTTACTTGCATCCACGTTCTTTGCATGGACCAAGCAACCTGAAATTTTCAAGTGTCTAACACTAGGATTGATTTCAAACCAAAGCTCTTGAGGGCTTTTGGATACATACTTGCTGGGAATCTTGTTTAGGACATATATTGTAGTCTCTACTGCATATCTCTATAAACTAAGAGGTAAATTAGCTTTACTCAACAATGAATGGACCATGTCAATGATATTCATATTGCGTCTTTCGGCAACATCATTAAGTTGGGGAGTTACAGGAGGAGTGAGATTGTGTACAATTCCTCTCTCTTTGAGGTATTCTTTAAATTCATCTGAGAGGTACTCACCACCTCGATCAGATCGAATTCGTTTAATCTTCCTATCGATTTGGTTCTCAACCAAAGCCATTATTTTTTTGAACTTTTTAAAGGTTTCAGACTTATGACGTAACAAGAGATAAAATCGTATCGCGAATGGTCATCGATAAACATCAAATATATCGATATCCATTTGGGTTACGGTACTAAGGGGACCACATACATTGGTATGTATTAGGTCAGGAATACTGTAGCATCAAATGAACTTGTTACGAAAAGGTCCTCTTGCCATTTTACCTTGAATGCAATGTTCACGGGTAGGTAAAGTTTTGACCTTTAGAAAATATAGGGTTCATCCTTTATCAATATATTGATCCTATCAACAGATAAATGACCAAGCCTTTGATGCCATGTTATATTCGAATGATTTTCTTCCTCTCTGGTTCTTTTATGTTTTTTATTAGTGGGTGTTACATTCATGAAAGATTCATCAATGCACAATTCATAGAGTCCAACAGAAGTTAGATTACCACTACAAATGACTTATGGCAACCTTCTCATAGAATAAGAATAAATATCCACTTCTAACTAACTTAGATACAAATATTAAGTTCCTTTTAACATTTGGAACGTGAAGTCACTCTTTAAGCTCTCACTAAATACCAATACTCTACACGTCCATGCGACTATTGCTGCAACAGTTGCATCAGATCCCTTCTGGATAACTATCTCCCCTTCATAATGATTTATGGTCTCGTGAATTAGATGCAACATATTGCATACATGAACAGAAGCACCAGAATCTATGATCCAGCTACTTTCTCGTCCAACGAGAAAATTGATTTCAATGATAAAGTAGATTTACACATGTTAGTGCATTATCTTTACCCTTCTTTAAGGTTTCAGATAATCTAGACAATCTCTTTTCTAGTGCCCTAAACTTTTGCAGCGATGACAAACATCTATTTTATTGGATGTCAGATGTGTGGAAGCTTGAGAGGACGAGTCAACACTTTGACCCTTCTTCACATGTCGGGTCGAACTCTTCTGGAACCCACGCTTCCGATTACATGCTATGCAGTTCACATCACCAAACATCTCCTTTAGATTCAACATTATATCATGGGCATTTTCTATGTCATATGTTGCTTTCGAATCACATTTGACGTAGATCCATGAATATAACATCGAACCAATGAGTCATCCTTATTAAAAAATCCATTAAATTGTAATTCTTCCATTGACACAGGGTTTGCATGCTTTTACTCATCGAGCACATAACCGATGCGCTCTGCAGAGAAAAAAAGCTCCAATTCACGTATCCAAATCTGAATAATTTGGTCTGGTCAATTGGTTAACCTACAGAAGCCTACTCAGTGGGTTCATGGATTTCATATATGAGATTAAGAATGCACTATATCAGAACATATAAATAATTGTATATATTCAAGAATAAGAAAAAAAGATTACGGATTTTAATCAAATTTGTCTTGCACTTTCAACTTTGAAATCTCGTTCACTTATTTACTTTCAAAGTAGGAGATATACTTATCGATATATCTCTAACAAGATATGAGATCTCCTTTTACCTTTGTTATATCCCAATTATATGAGAAACTGCAATTTGGATAAAAAGAAGCGGGAACTCATTGCTCATTGCAAGTCCAACTTACATTTCTCATTTGGTCTTTAGCACCCAGGCCCACCACCATAAGATGATGTTGGCCCATTGTTAATTGAATCAACCGTCAACATAGATAGAACTCGCTATCGCAATCCAATACGACCTTAATTATATGAGAAAACAATATTGGGTCACTATGCATACGACCTTACTCTTTCGAGAAGCAAATAGTTTGATCCATGTATGCTTATATGTAGGAGTTGTCTCTTCGGATAAGCATCTCCAATATACAATCCATGGCTACAGAACTCTTTGCCATGACAGGAGACCATGTATGTCATTTATATGATCCTCCGTATCCCATTTAAATATTAATTAATCATTATGAATCATAATTCACGTGGCTAATTCTTTTGAGGTATAAGCATCTCTATTCATAATAGAGTATTTATTTTAATTGTATTTAATTAAATTTAATTATATTAAATCAATTACCAATCCAATCAACCAATAAACATTTAGAGTTTGCTTGATATTGTATTATAGTAATATCTATTACAAGTACATATTATTTTTAATTTTAATAATTAGAGTGCAACTTGACTTACTCATATTATTCTTTCCTCAAAATTTGGATCTGGACAAAATGCTCGAGTTATGTTGGGAGGACGTATTTCTTTGACATACAAGGCACTAATTAAGGAACCAAGCCAGCATATTTGATCTAGACACCTTCACCATTCCGATTGAGAACAATATAAAATAATATCAATGTGCTTGCAGTTTTATCGACCAACTTTGATGACTGGTACTTATGTTATATAATAATGAATCAGAAGTTTAGGAATCTTAAAATGTTTTTAATGACCCTAAATTCCTGAGCACGTAAAGCAAACTTGTTCATGGTTTTGCATGTAAAAGTTGTCCTACAACTGTTGTAGGACAAACTAGGGGTTTTTTGTCATGAAACTCTTATTCAATGGTCATTGATGTTTAAATATCATCATAGATATTAAACATCAAATAATCAGGACAAATTCATAATTTCCTTGACTTTAATTGAATGATAAACATATTTCAAAAAGAAGTTCGATGATCTCATCATCATCCGGCCCATCTTCACTAAATATGGAATATCTATGGCAAACCGAGTCGGAATCGTGCGAAATAAAATCGTGTGATTTGCTGATTTAGTTATCTAAATGGTTGAAGTATTTATTTCATGTTCATAATAAGAAAACAACAATCAAAAATAGTTTTGTTACAGATCCTTGAATATGTCACTGTGAGGACTTTTTAAAATTTTGATTATGCACCTTTGGAGACAATAATTGGCTACTATTTTGAAACATGTTTAGAAATTATAAATAAATTTTGTGATCTATAAAACTCATCCAAACAATGCATAAACATGACCTTTTTATTTTAGCAAAAAAATATTTGAAACTTGCATCATATGTAAAAACCACGAGTCTCTGCACATTCGATATATAAACATGTTATCTATGGGTTTGGATGACATCCAAAACCTTAAACTTGGCTCTGATACCACCCGAAGGAAATAAAATAGAAATTCACTATTACGCATCATGGAAATGTGAAATATTTACCAAACATTTTTCCAAACCAATCTTAGTTCATCGTCTGAATTAGAAAATATAGCACACTAATTTGTGTATCTCGAAATTATGAAGTCAAAGGAAATAATTTCCAAAATAAAATTTGATATTCATAATGAATAAAATAGACAGATCAAGGTTACCTCTTGAAGCTTGAGTTTTTAAACGAAGAAACCTCCCGAATCAAGTCCGATCTGCAGAAGACTCTCTCATGGGTACATAGATGAATCGTGTTGCTTCCCACAAACATGGGCATTGACCATAGCAACAAGAGCAGACGTATGAGAGATGGAGAATATCAATACTCTTCTATATCTCAAGGGGCACGAAATTTCTAAGGGACTTTGCTCTCCAAAATTGTGTTGCAAAGGAGAGAGCCTTGCTCTCCTTTTATACTTACACCACATGTCCAACATGTCTGTTGTAGTCCCTTTGATTTTAAATTAAGGGATTAGAGCAAGTCTAAATTCAATAAAGATTATCTCCTTGTTATATTCAACTAATATTAACTATGTTACAATAAATAAGTAACAATTGTTGTCGTTTTATCTATTAATTAATTAACTTCATAATCCCATAATCAAAATAGGAGAAAATATGGAATTAATCATCAAAGATTATGAACCATATTCATGAGCCCAAAATTAAATGTAAATCCAAATTACATCTACAAAATCAGTGCAAATCGAATTCACACAATTTTATACCTTGAAAATATTATGTAAATCATATTTAGACAAATATTTATACGATATATATCTCAAATTTTGTGAATCACTATTCACATTAATTAATGAGAAATATTTGTGAATTATTCACATAATTACCCTTATAAAATAATACAATAATAAATATTATTATTACAATATTGACATAAATAGATATGCATCCCAGTCCAATTAGAACTCATGAGATACAAATGCAGATACTTGGAGATAATGTCGTGGAGATCGTATTATCCATGTACAATGACTTGAAATGTGGATAACTATCCAATTTTAGGGTTTATCTATTTAATATAAATCAGTCACCTATGAATGTTAAGCTTGAGCTGTAACACTTTACACTCTCAGTGAGCTCAACAAAACACATCACACCCTCCATGAGCTGGAGAAAGTATTGGTGAACTGGATCCATCTTCCTTGACCATTTCTAATCAAAGTCCAAACCATTTGGAGCCAAGAAATGAGCAAAGAGCATGTATATTTTCATTTCTGTGACCATTTCCAACATTTGAACATTGAAATTGGAATTGGAAATTAGATTCAAATGAATTGTGATTTAATCCAATTAAATCACTGACCATCTTGTTGAATGGAGCCACTAAAATCAATCCTATTTCACCACTCCCTCGAAATGGAAGTGTCATGGCAGATGATCCATCACAACATATGTAACCATGAACATTCTCAATACCCATTCATTCTCTACAGTGGAAGACTTTGACAAATCCAAAGTTCAAATCTAGGTTTAACTATCTTCTTCGGAACATATCAATATATTTCTCATTTGATAATTGGGCGACAATATTAATCATATACTTTCCAAAAGCATATGTTAATATCTCAAATTCGTGTCTCATTTCATAAACAAGACGACCATGCATGGAATTTGTTTTAGCCCCAATATCTCTTGAATGAGCTATGTCTTCCAGTTCAGTAGAGAACGTGTATGATCCCTTTGAGGGATCATATTACTCATATGCCCTCGTGTGCACACCAGCACATTGGTATGTAAACCTTGGTTAGGTAATCAACCTAATGGTCCACCTAATGTACACACTCAGACATATAGTAATACATATGTCTCTGGTCAAAGGATGCATGCTTATATCGTGACAGTATACGAGATAGGTCTTTGGTTATCTTGACTTCGTCAAGTCAACTCTTTGGCCTAACTTATCTGACATATTCGAATCTCTGTTCCAATGTATAAGACATGCATCGAGAGGTTGGTCATAAATCAGCCTTTAGAGAAGGATTGTCATCTCCATCTCAAGCTGGAGATCCTTTCTTTGCAATCCCTTGACGGTGCTTTATGAGTCCTCAATCTATCTCCTTGGATATCATCCAAGCATCAGCCTCTATGATTCAACATTTGAGTTAGCAGTTGTATGATCATTAATATGACCATGATACATAATCCTAATTTTACGAAGCGACTCTATAAGTGCATTCATTTATTTAATCTCATATCATGAGTGAATTAAACCAACGACTTGTATTGATATAACAACATATTACAATACAATTTAAGTAGAAATGGTTCTTCCGGGGCTCACATGGCTAACACATGTCCCATGTCATTGATGTATCCCGGATTCTCACTCTTTATTCTTTTATTTTATATATTTATCTTGGCAAAACAACATCTAAATACCTGTAAATACAATAACATAGCATTCAACACGCATTTGTTAATATTGCATAATTAGCATGTATTTGTGCAAAAATAAAATAATAAAGGAAAAGAAAAAAGGAAGGAGGTATTTAGAATAAATACAAAGTGACCCGAACCCCAAGAGAAGGTCAAGCCTTGACGTGATTGCCAAATAAAATAAGTAGAGAGAGATAGGGTCCACTGTATATTGTACATATTCCCTATGTGTACAAATAACTATTTTTGACAAAATAAAACTAAACTATTATTTTTTATCTCCTTATATATATATTTAAAAATAAAATAAAAATCGGAAAAATTAAAATCAAATAAAAAAATTCCTCTTTCATTGTATAAACACATGTATATATACTACACCCCTATTTATTCAAAACATGTAAATAATCCATAAAAATAAAATAAAAAATATTTTTTATTCCTAAAATTATGTTGAAAATAAATAAAATATAAAATTAGGGGTATTTGTGTAAAAATAATAAAATAAAATTGATTGTACATAATACATAGGTATATTATACATGTATATAAGACTATATATTGTATATACACTAATTTAACTTCCATAAAAATAATTAAAAATCATAAAAAAAATCTTTGAAAAATAATAAATAATTTTCATTTTATTCGTTTCTTCATTTAAATTCATTTATTATTTTTTATTTAATTTTCTTTATTTTTCTCCTCTATTTTGTCCTGTAGCGTCTTTATCCCAACCCCCTTCTGATTGGGCCACATCAGATTGTTGACCACGGTCAACTGGTCCCCCCGGACCCCCTTTCTCGTTAAATCGAGATTTGCACCGATTTTAGCCACACGATCAGACTGTCTTTGTCCCTGATTCCAAGCTCCGAATGCCAGGCTCGGATCCCTAACCCTCGCCCAATACTCCCTTGCTCGATCCGCACCTTGGTTCGTGGGCCACACCTCCTCCATGTCGGACCCTCACACTTATATATCATGCACCACCCCCTCCTTTTCCTCCACCTTTCTGGCTGCGCCACCATCTCCTGCCTAACAGTCTGCCTTTCTCAGAGTGACAACGAGCGAGAGGGAGGGCATGGGAGCCTTTTGGAGCGTGCTAGCCCTAGGTCCGATGAGGTGCAACCTCAGCTCTGCCGCAAGGAGTAGAGCCTCTGGCTGCGCCGGCCATCGAGGCCAAGACCACCGTGGACAATCATCTGCAACCCCATGCGCACTTCGACCACCATCAGATACCTCATTTTGCTTCCCTTATCCATCGATTCTATCATCTTCCTGAGAAACGGAGCACCTCCGACGAAGATATCCCCTACCCTGTTTCACCATCCTCCGATGTTATGCTAACAAATGGGAGGGACCGTTAGTTCCAAGGATGAGATGCCAATGCAACATGTCATCATTTGTGATGTATTTGATGTCTGGGGCATCGACTTCATGGGTCCATTCCAGGTCATCCATGGTTTTTAATATATCCTTCTTGCAGTGGATTATTTGTCAAGGTACGCGTAGGAAGCAGGCTGAGGGAGGCAGTTGCGCGAGGTGGGTGGTGCGGGCGCAACTGCCGCAAGAGGTGATGCATGCGCGTGGGTTGACCAAAGGAAGCGAGCACGTGAGGGGAATGGGGAAGGAGAGGGGGATGGTCACGTGCCAGGCACGTGACTGGGCCGAGAGAGAAAGCACCACGTGGCGCGCTCGGGAGCGGCCACGTGGCAGCTTATTTTATTTTTTCTAATAATAATAATAATAACTAAATAAATAAATAAATTAGTTAATTAAAATAAATTAATATAAAATAATTAATATAAAATAAAATAAGTAAAAATAATAGAAATGGTTGACATGTGGCGGCTCCAGGAGCAGCCATGTATTGCTCCTAGAAAAATCTAAATTCAAATTAAAAGAAAAATAAAAAATAATACTAAATTAGATCAAATCAAAAAGCGGTAAACATGAAAGTTGCTTGTCTTGATGAGATCTAAAACTTATGTGAAGGACCGAAAATCAAAGGAAGTCATCTGTACAAAGTGTATTTTTGGGTGATATCTTATGGGTATATAATACCGTGTTTTTGTTTTATAATTTTTTGCCATTTTTAAATAATATAAAAATCAAATAAAATCATGAAAAATATGTAACAAATACTTACAACTCATTCTATTTTTTTATTTTTAATAATCAAGAAAATGAAGAAATAAAATACAAGGGCAAAAAGGCCAATATGTGCAATACAATAGGGGCACGGAACCCAAGTTTCACATACGATCTTCGATTTTTATGAAAGTAGTCTTGTTTTGAAGATCTTTGAATGTATGTTACTTCAAAAGTGAGTAGACCTAAATCGAACATTGTATGAGAGAGATATGCACATCTTAAGGTTCATAGTTTCAAACTTGGATTTGGGTTTTATTAGACAAGTTTACAAGTTAGTATTTTTTTTGATATTTTCCCTTTATTAGTGTTAATAATGTATACACTATAGAGTTGATTTTATTGAATTTAGAGTTAGTATAAAATAGATATGGAAAGGTTAATTTGACTAATATACAGATGAATATATACAAGGAATTTCAGGCTTCTTATTAATGCAGATATGAATGCTAAAATGCAGATATTATTTACACATGCATGAATGCTAATTATGCAATACAAGTGATGAAATGCAGCTAAATACTTGGGGAAAAAGCTTTATTTTCAACTTTTAGAGTGATGAATCACATATTCATCAGTCGCTTAGCAGGTTGTTCTCTCCATCACACGCTCATCCTTTCCGTTCACCCCCATCTACTGTTCTTGGCTATTAGTGATGCTCTAACTCATGCTGGAGCCGCCGTCCGAGCAAGAACTTTTCATCTGCAGGGTTGGAGCGCAATTAGACCTCATTTAGAGGTCAAGTACATCCCAAGAGAGCTCCAGGTCGGTCAAGCACCCCCAGGACCCTCCATTCAGTCTTGGGCCCTTCTGAGCCATCCTGCAGCTGCGGAGCTGCATCACCGACCCATTCCACGTCCTAGCAGCTCGAAAGGATGTCAGAACCACGCAGAATCAATGATTGAAACTCGCCTTCGGTGAGTTCTTCCCCGTTCTCCCTAACGCCTCCTACATCATCCGATCGAGGCCATCTCCAGCTCTAATCCAAGTCGTTCACTTACGGGAGGCCTCTGACCGTCAGATCCATCTAAGGATCTCATCTGTGCCCTCCATCGTCGAAGCGGTATCCATCCATTTCAGTTGTCCGATCATAAGTGAGAGGTCCTCGGTCATTGGATTACGCCTAATAAGGGGTAATTTATTCTTAGGCCCCTCTCTATTTTGGCTTTATTGTGCAGTCCTGTAAATATTTGTTGTAGTTTAAAATAGTGTGATCATTTTGCATGTGGACCCTTGTCATTTATGTTATTTGCATTTCAGTCCTGCTTGAGTGAGCTCATGTGATGTCTCACGTGCTTGTTTGGTTTATTTGCATTATCTCCCCTGGACTTAATCTATGTTTTGAATGAAACTTTTCTGAGATTTGCATATATACCCCTGCGCGTGGTGTATTGCACATATGTGCTTATTCTCCGGATATTTTGCATTATTTGCCATGAGCTTTTTATATGTGTTATTATTGGCCTGGGAACTTTCTCATAATTGCAACCAAGTCCCTACAAGCTGTGTATTTTAGTTTTGACCAAATAAATACCTAATTAATTCCAAAAATTCGATAAAAAATAATGTTAGATCCTGCTAATACGTAATATTTTTGATACTTTTTGTGAATTAATTTAATATTGTTTGATATTTTCTAAAAATCAAAAGCCCATAAAAATTGTCCTGTCAGTTTTAGAAAATACATGAAAATTATAGAAATCATGCTAAAAAATCCAAAAAAAACAATGTTTGTTTAATTGTGTATGATTTACTTCCGATACCATTTTTATTGCAAAAATCATCATAAAATCCCTAAAAATCTCAAAACCCTCAAAAGCTTATAAAAAGCATTGAAATTTCTAAAAAATCAGAAAATATAATTTCAATTTCTATTGTTAGATCTTTTTATTCTCTTTTTCCTAAAATTGCTCTCTAGGTCATGAGGGCACTTTAGCTATTTTTAATTTGGAATATTGACCTAGCTGCGCACTGTTTGTATTTTTAGCTCTTATGTGATTTTTATAAAATCAGATAAAAATCAGAAAAAACCCCATAAATTTACCAAAAACACCAGAATATTTGAAAAACACAAAAATATTTTTTTCCCAATTTTTTAGGATTAATAGCCTTCAATAAAAACCCCAAAAGCTTGTCTTGTGCTTTGTTTTCCCATTTGCCTGTTTTATTCTCTTATTTAAAATTATAAAAATTTGTAAAAAAATAAAAATATGCATTATGCTTTTTATTGTCTGATTTCGACTACTTCGAATTTCTCGTGCTCCTTCAGTTCGACCCTGGTTGCTATACCATGTTCAAATAAATAGTGGAGACCACTAACATTGTTCTATCGCTTTATCTGTTGATCGTGTGGTTCCTACCTCTTTTTCTTATTGAGCCCAATTCACCGATTAGGGTCGCAACAACCTTGATTTGCATTGATACTTAACCTTAGTTGGTGAGTCGCTCACCAGAATGACGCCATTTCCAGGGAGCACGACTTAGTAGTCTTTTTCAGACTTTTTGCCTATTTTTATCTCTATCTAATAAATGTTTTCTGACATTTTCTGCTTTAATTTTTGTGTGAGGAACCGCCTGAGGACACTTTAGAGGAGACCCGTACCAGAGGAGGAGCAGGAGAGAGTGGTTATAATAGATAGAGTAGAATTATATTAGTTTTTCATTTCAACATACTCATTTATTATTGTAATAAATTTGGAACACTTGGATTCTCTTAGACTTATTGGGGTTTGTTTTGCCGAGCACCGGTGTGCTTGGAGGACCTCACCGCATTTTTCACCGATTTTGATTTCATCGCATTTTTCTATCTGATTTCGGAAGAATTTGGCCCCTAAACTTAGGACTTTTTATTGATAATGATGTAAATAACTTAAGATCCAATCCCTAATAGATTGCCTGCACCTATAGAGCGTAATTAGACCTTATTAATAATTCAAAAAAATTATCTTGATTGATTGATAGGTCACGTGCCGCTAGAGGTCGTATAAAATGCATGCAGGATCCGTTGTGGCGGACATCGATCTCTCTTTCTGATCAGTTAACTACCGTTCTTCACGATCTTTAGAAATTGCTCGTCTTAAGGTTGTTTTCTTCGTGCATCATTTAGATTAGTTTTAATTTTGTCTTTTAATTTATGCATGGATCACCCTGCATGTAGAGTGTTGGAGTCAGGTACGCATCTCTTACTTTGCATGCACCATAGTGTTGATCGCACGTCAGCTTTTTCGACTTCTCCCCCTATTTTGGGACTTACAATAAATTAGGGTATCGAAAAATTCGTTAGACGTTTATTTCATTTAAAAAATATCTAAAAAGTGAAAGCAACAAAATTTGGGACTGCTAATGCAAACTTGATCTTAAAAGACATCTCACTTAAAAATATTTGTTTTGGTGAGAGTCAACCCTCATTGGTTGGTTTGCTTCAGCGAGAGAGTGACCCGTCCACTAGACTAGAGCCACACCTGAACTTTCGTTAGACTACTGGTCTTAGGGTTAGTCGTTCTCCAGTGAGGATCTCTCCGGTAACCAGTAAAACGGAGCACGACCTCCTTAACAGATTGAATTGATCGGGTAGCTGGTAAATGGTTCGCAATTCATACTGGCTGGGAAATATCTAGCTTTGGGATCTGGCCAGTCTCTTGGGAGCATCGGATTCCTACCAACTCACTTAATCACTATGCAAGATTGATTTATCACCTAAAATAAAATTGACGATATTAACGACCGAACCTTCACGGTCATCAGCTCAGTGTTGAGTAGGTGAATTGTGGGTTTTGAGTGTTGATCTTGTTTGCTATCCAGTTCTCATCCGCATTTTAGCCCTATATCACGATGATGGGCTGGAGATCCCTTAGACTACCTTTGGTAGACCCGCTCTCGAGCACTCCGCCTCATTCATCTAGGGAGGTTCCGGGGAGCCTAGACCCGCTCTCCGAACTCGAGTTCGATTTCACCCCATTCCCCCTCGACCACCCTTCTTCCAGTCCTGAGGTGCTTGAGCAGAGACCAGCGCAGCTATTTGTTCATTTGACAGCACATGAGTTTGGGTCTTTTGCCTTTGCAGAGTCCCGTGAGATGGCCAGCTGCAAAGAGCGCACCGGTGGACAACCCCATGGTTCTACCTATGTTCTTGATCAGGGCGCCATCAACAACACACTCCTATCCTCCCAGGAGACAATGCATAGACATATTAAAGATCAGGGAATGTTTATGGCAGAGGTGTGCCATGAGTTAGAACAGATGTGAGACGATAGAGGAGAGCCGCAGTGACCTGCCGGTGGAGACATCCCAGCACCTGGAGGAGGAGCATACGGACACCCGGAGGATCAGACAAAGCTAGCTAGACAACCACGACCGATGAGGCAGTTGCACAACCCTGGTGCATCCCTCACCCATCGTTGGATCTAGCTCCCCGATATTCTGGACGACTTCAAGCTCGGCCCACAAACAATTCAACTCTTGCCCTTTCTCCTTGGTCGATAGAGTAGCCTACTGGCTGAAGCATTTAGGGAGATACATTACTATTTAGGAGCAGTTCTGGACCAAATACTTGAACGAGTACTATCCACTCGGTCAGACCAACGCAGCTCGAGCTCTGATAAAAAACTTCACCATGATCCCAACGAGCAGTTCCATGAGGCATGGGATCGATTTCGTGAGCTCATCGTCTGGTGTCAACACCATGAGATTTCCAAGCCCAACTTAGTGCAGAGTTTCTTTTGTTGCGCTGGCACTAGAGCTGTAGGGGCTTGTCAATGCTTCTTGTGGGGGAAACTACTTCTCCAAGGATAAGGATCGGGTTTGGACCATCTATGAGGAGATGGCTGAAAACTACACCGTGATGCCCCAGACCCGAGTTTACACTTAGGGAAAGCCCGTTCCATAGGTCGTGTCCTATTAGAGGATAACACGGGTTGAGGCAAGTCCATCCACTTTGTCAGCAACAACAACACATGCAGAGTCGTCGACAGCAGACATGGGTATCATTAACGAGAAGTTGGACCGCATAGAGATTATGGAGAAGAAGCAGTGCCAGGACATGATGCATGTCGACCGGTTGATACAGACCCTCAGTGACATGAAGACCCAGATCATGTGTCTCCAGGAGGTACAGACGACTTCTTAGCCATGTCTCAGGTCATGGGCTGATCCTGGTAGCAGCAGCTCTTCATAACACTCTGCCCGGTATCTCCAGGTTATAGCATCCAGGCGGAGCCGGTTCAGCCATTGCAACAGCACTACTCTCAGCCACCGCCATCTCAGGACACTTAGATGGTGGTGTATTAGCACAATCAGTCGTTGGCAGTTCTTCCCTCATTCCCTTACGAGCAGGAGCCGTTGATGGAAACCAATGGGATTTGGTATGACCGGCATCATCCCGAGATCTGCCGAGATCATCCCAGATTCAGGTGGTCTACCAGAGGCACCTCGTCCCAGTATCAGCCTCCATCTCAGGGTGGACAGTTCAGCCAGCATCAGCAACGGCAACATTTAAAAACATTTAGAAACAAACAATGAGTGTATTCTAATGTCTAGGTCATAGAGACATTCTCCTAGACTAAGGCTCTCCCACTGAAATTCAGAAGTCTATAAATCCAACGAGATTGTTGCAACAATTGCATCAATATCCATGCGGATAACTACAAACCTTAAGATCAAATTTTCCAGTCTTCTAAAACATATGCAACAATTGCAAGTGTCATTAGAAGAATGAGATACAATTATTAAACTTTAATCTTATCATATAAGAAAGTCAATTTCAATGACTAAATGTAGATTATTCTGGTTCTCTATCCGAGTCCTTCTCTAAGGATTCTAGACAGACTTGATAGTCATACTATCAACACACCAACTTATTGCAGTATTGGCATTCATCCAACTCTTTGGATGTCATATGGAAGTCACAGAAGTAGGTCAACTCTTTGACTTTCCTTCTTACTCGGGTCCGACCCATGCTTCCACTGTGCTCCCTTCATCTATAGACAACCATTGCTTAAGACTAAGGATCTCTTATGTTAAATTCAAAAGAATCCAATGTAAGAGCATTTCAACATTTATACATGTTTCATTAAATTCATACAATATGAATATTATGAAGCTTCATGAATGACTAGAGTATAGACAGTAGAATGATGACATTCATCGTATCTACATCCATCCAAACTCTTAAAATATTGGTTCAGGTAGGTATTCAAATATTTTGAATACATCATCTCTTATAGAGCTACCATTATGCATGATGCAGTGAACTATGTCATTCATGATTAAAATGTCTAGAGCACATATGTATGCCAAAACATCTTCTTAGGGTTTTATAAGGATTAATTGACAACTACGATCATCATCGGCGTGTCACTTCCAAAGTACACTCGATGAAAGATCAAGACTATAGAGACATACAAACCCTAAGGTGATGTCTTATTGTCTTATTTAATTGTCATTCCTCATTAATATGAGGAAACTTGCACATTGCATCCACATACATTATGTGTCCAACTACAAGTACAATATCTAGATCATGAGTCCAATCCATGATATTTTATTGGTTATTATTGAGTATAACATTGAGTGGGTTTTATAAAGGATTATCTGAAATAAGAAATTTGCATAAGTGTATATATTTTTATATATATACATATTCTACTTTGATTTAGGATTTTTTATATCAAAGTTGTCTTGCCTTGTCAACACTGAAAGTTCATCCCCTTAATCACTTTCAATGTAAGAGATATACTTACCAAAATATCTCAAGCAAGATCTGGGATCTCCTTCCTTATTTTTGTTACATCCCAATAACACGGGAACCTGTTACTCGGATAAAAAGAAGCGGGAACACATTCCTCCTTGCAAGTCCAACTTACATCTCCCAATTTGGTCTTTAATACCCGAGCCCACCACCCCTAAGGTGATGTTGACCCGTCATTAATTGAACCAACCATCAACAGGCTTAATACTCGCTATACGCAATCCAATATCGCCCCAATAATATGAGGACCTGATATTGGGGTCACTACGTATACGGCCTTACTCTTTCGAGAAGCGAAGAGCCCGATCCAAATGGATTGTATGCAGGAGCTGTCACTTCGGACAAGCATCTCCTAACATACAATATCTGGCGACGGAACCCTTCGCCTTGACGGGAGACCATGGATGTCACTTATGTGATCCTTCATATCATATTCAAATTCTAATTAATCATTATGAATCATATTCATTATGATTAATTCTTCCAAGGGAAATAACAACTCTATTCATAATAGAGTATTTTAATTTTAATTGGATTCCAATTAATCTAGTCATATTAAATTAATGATCCAATTAATATCCAACAAACATTCTTAATTATTACTTGAATTATGGTATTATCTCAAATACGTATTATTTCGAATTTTAATAATTAGAAAATACATCATGATCTCTCAGGCATCATTCGTTCCCTACCCGCTGCCATGGCTAGTACCGGCGGGAGTGGGACGGACCGCAACCGGTGCGACCCGCTACCCCAGCGATCCCCGACTAGACACCATATCCACCTCGGGAAAAAGCAATGCCGAGCCAATCACTTTGTACTTGAGATGATCATCGGTTTTTCAACCGAAATTATACCATATAATATTCATCAAAACCATTTTGATAATATTATAAGGAAATTTGCTAAATAAATCCCCAATCCTATTCAAGCAACAAGGTTTTGCATGTAAAAGTTATCCTACAACTATTGTAGGATAAACTAGAGTTTTCATGAAAACAATGTTTGTTGGAATGTGTATCAAGCAACCAATTGGTGATCTAGATCTAATCTAATCATTCGTTGGTTGAGTCAATGTCATTTAAGGGAATAAATATTGTTCTAATATTTCTCAAATATTATCCACAATTATTCCAGTAAATTAGCTATTAATTTCGCAATTTTTCTTAAACGATAATCACAAGGTTTCTGATAATGATGCAATTTCCAGCAGTGACCCTCACTAACTAAAAATGGCATATCTCATTCATTTTAAATCCAAATTAAGCAAAAATCAATTTTCAGAGATTGATAACTTGATTTAAAAATGAAACCACGTGATAAACACACATTTCCAGGCATTTTAAAACCGTAATTAACATCTTAGTTACGCCTCTAATCGCCATCCCCGAAACAGTGGACATATGGTCAATAAAATGATCATATCTTGAGCAAACGAAATACAAACTACGCAAACTCAAGTCCTATTGTTTCCTTAATTAATGAGGAACAATATCCAATTTAAAAGTTTGTATTTAAACATTTTAAACATGGCCGAAATTTTATCACAAGATAGGGCTGTGAAAATTGAAATGCTAAAATCTTCACGAACCCAAACGAGCCCAAATTTTCGTAGGTTCATGGATCTCATCCAAACCCTTCGACAACCTGGCTCTGATACCACTTGAAGGATACGGGAAAAAATCCTCAAGCGCATCACAGAAGCGTGATGATCGTAGAAATTAAACATTTCTATGTGACGAAACCACATGATCCATGAACACTTCTCGGATCATTTCGTCTAAACCACAAACACCTAATAGGATTACCTCTTGAAGCGTGGTTGCGATCGAGTCTCTAAACAAAGAGACCTCCTGTCTCAAGTCCGATCCGACGGTGGAGACGCTTGCAAGCGTGTGGATGAGACCCGCGCTTCTCACAATCCATGTTGATGATCCAAGCCACGGATCTCCTGATCTCGACAAACGAGATAAGACGTCTTCTTCACGAGCAAGGCACACCGAAGTAGACGGAGATCCATGAGCAAACGGTCGGGCAGCATAAGGACGACGCTGCGGCGATGGAGGATCTCTCTAGGGCATCCATGGTGGACGACCACATGAGAGATAGAGAGAGTATGTGTGCAGAGAGAAAAGAGAGAGAGAGCAGATGTGTTGTGTCGAGAAGAGCAAGGGGTGCCTCTTCTTATATAGGGTTTTGGGAGTCCATGGATCACAATCCATGGGATACACATAATCAATGGATGAGATTGATTGTGTCTCTTTCAACGGCTAGGATTGTTGTTGGTAAAACACAACAACAATTGATTTAATTCAAATTAATTATCATTGATAAATCAATATAATTAATCTCAAGTTAAATCACTTTTGACTAAAGATAGGATAATGAGAAGACTAAACCAATCCCCTAAAATAAGGGGACGGCTACCATCATCTCATGAGATATCAATATCTCATGATTATATCATGATTTCTTGTCGATAATATTTTCATCAAAAAATAATTCCAAATTATGTTATGGAAAATATCAACCACGCCATTGAAATTATGTGAATCTCATTCACAACCCAAAATTAAATGTAATTATATTTTCAATTAATCATCCAATGTGAATCCCATTCACATTAACAATTAATCAACAAATATAAAACACAATATGGCTCTCTCTTATATATTATAAATCACATTTATAATATATATGATTAATATGGATAGTGCTATCCACATTATTCATATCCATGATAATTAAATCATATTTAATCATCTTGGATCTCTTTTCTCATGTGCCTAAATAACATGAATCCCATTCACATTATTCATATTCTTGATAAATAAATCCCATTTAATTATCTCAGATAACTCTCCTTGTAATATGAATCAAATTCATATTATCTATGATAATTAAATCACATTTAATTATCAATTTTCTCAATGCTCGGATACACATATCAACAATGAAATTATCCATGAACTCTTTCAAGGATAATGCGCTTTCTCCGCAGATACTTGGAGATAAGGACATGGCGATTGTATTGTTCCACGTATAGTGACTTGGATATTGAGATCACATCTCAAATCCAGATCTCGGGCCTCCCATATATGCTTGATTAAATCAAGATCGCAAATCTAATCTTCTCATTGCATCTGAATCACATTCAGATCAATGTCCAACATTTGGACCAAGATCAGATTACTTCTCTACTGAGAGGAGTCACTAAAATCCAGACTCGTTTCATCACTCCCTAGGAATGGAAGCGTCATGGTTATACAATCGTTTATGATCACATCACCCTCAGGTATTCCCAATACCTGTACATCCTGCATACTGGAAGACTCAGAATAAACCCAAAGTATTAGATCAACTTTATACTGTCTACTTCAGGGTTTTATTAGTAAGTTTCTCATTTGATCACTGGGAGTTGGTATCGATCATACACTTTCCAAAAGCATATATCATACCTAGGTCTTGATCATATAATTTCCAAAAGTATATATCAAACCTTACAAATTCAGTCAAGCTTCCAAAGCGAGATGATCGTGCGCATGGAATTTGATTCTTCCCAATATCTCATGAGTGAGCTCATGTCTTCCGGTTCAGTAAATGAACATGTATGATCCCTTTGAGAGATCGTATTACTCATATGCCCTTATATGCAACACCAGCACGCCGGTGTATAGACCTTGGTTAGGTTGTCAACCTATTGGTCTGCCAAATGTACACACTTAGATATATAGTAACACATCTATCTCTGTTCAAAGGATGCATGCCTGTATCATGATAGCATACGATATAGGACTTTGGTTATCTCGATCTCGTCAAGTCAACTCTTTTACCTAAACTAATCTGACACCCTCCGAGTCTCTATTCCTATGCGGAGGACCTACATCAAGAGGTCGGTCAGATATCAACCTATATGAGAAAGGTTTACCATCTCCTACTCAGGCTGGAGATCATTTCCTTAGCAATCATTTGACGGTGCTTGATGAGTCCTCAATCTAACCCTTTAGATATTCATCCAAGCACCAGCCTTTGTGATTCAATTATTGAGTCAACAGCTGTATATTTATTAATATGGCCATGGTACATAACCCTAATTGTACTAAGGGACCTATTATGCAAATTATTTATTCTTCATTTCAGATTAGGGAATGATATTCACAATAACATTTATTGCATAATGGCTCGTCGTGGGCTCGCATGTCCAACAGACTATTCTAAAAAGACCAAAAAAATAATAAAGGAAAGGTTTCTTCATCTACTTCGAGTCTATATGTGATGCATGATGATCCGTGTATGGATTCCATTCCTTCTCAGCAACAGGAACCTATTCTTGACCCTCTATCTGATGAGGGCCCAACCATCCCCTTCCCTCAAGCACTCCGCTTGGCAAAGGGGAATAAAAAAGAAAATCCTAAAAAGATCTAGCAGTTAGAGTTCAACTAGCATATGATAGACATATTTCAGATTCAACTGACTCTACATGAGGCACTTGAGTACATCCCTCTCTTCCAGAAGAACGTGAGAGAGAAGACTACCATCCACAGGAAGAGAAGGAACCATCATGCCTAGATCCATGTGCACACCCGTGCCACGTGCTTCGCAATCCAGAATCATTTACCAACCAAGAGGCTAGACGCAGGACCTCCCTATGTCAGATTCCACATTCATGAGCAGAGATTCAATCATACTCTATCAGACAACGGCTCTTCTATCAAACTCCTTCCAGCAGCCTTACTCGACCGATTTGAGTTCGACCCTCTTAGACAGAGCAGGAGAGTCCTTCAGTTTGCTGATAGATCTATCAAGAGGCCGAAGGGGTTGTTGAAGGACGTGGTTGTCACAATTCAGGGCATAAAATTTCCCGTGGACTTCGTTGTGTTGGACATGGAGATCCCTGAGTATGTGACAAATACCCCCATCATATTAGGATGACCATTCTTGGGCACAGCCGAGGCGGTGTCCGACTATGATAGTGGAAAGGTGTATTTTCGTGTTGAGAGCAAAAGTATACAAATAGAGACGATCGACGAGACTGGAGCAAGAGATTCAACTTGCTCAGAGCAGTTCAGCGATGTAGAGCATATGATAGAGGCAGAGCGAGACATCCACCAAGAGTGTGACTTTGTGATCACTGATGATGAAGCCGCTTGGTCTGACCCCTTTTCACGAGCTCTTCTCTCACCTTCATACACCACAGAGTTACAATTTCTAGTAGATGAGAGTTTAGAGAGTGCAATCTTGGCCGAGGACACTTCGAGGCTGACGATTGCGTTCAGGATAACGAAACAGATTATGTATCTTGCGATTCCGATTCAGATCCCTCGAATTCAGACATAGACTGGGATGATTTTGATAATTATTTACCTTGTCTGATTCCTACAGAGCCAGCAGCTAGGGTGGAGATTGAGCCAACACCGAGTACATACACATCAACAGGACCATCTTCACCAGATATTCATGATTAACGAGAGTTCTCACATTCAGATATGGTTGCCTTCACGCAGACATTCCAGAAGCCAGATTTTCCATCTCTCATTGCCCAGAGTTGAAGACCTTGCCACAATCGTTGAAGTATAGATTCTTTGCGGGTGAGCATGAGATGTGCGCAGTCATTATCTCAGCAGATTTGACTGGTGGGTAAGAATCTCGTTTGATGGAGGTTCTTGAAAGGAACCGCAAGGCAATAGGATGGAGCGTAGCTGATCTCTAAGGGATAGGTCCGGCCCTGTACTCCCACCATATCTATCTCGAAGAGGACGCTAATCCGTCGCGTGAGTTCCAGCGACAACTGAACCCTTAATCTTTAAGAAGTGGTCATGAAAGAAATATCAAAATGGTGGAGCGCCGAATTTATCTACCCCGTCTCTGACTCCAAGTGGGTTAGTCCATTGCATGTGGTGTCCAAGAAGATGGGCATCACTACAGTTGTGAGTGAGTCTGGAGAGGAGATCGCTACCCGGGTACCCACTTCTTGGAGGGTCTGTGTGGACTACATGCGATTGAATCAGGCCACCAAGAAGGATCATTTCTCGCTGTCTTTTATTGATCAGATTATTGAGAGGCTAGATGGGAAGAGTCATTACTGCTTCCTTGACGGGTACTCCGGCTACAATCAGGTGGCCATAGCGCCCGAAGAGCAGGACAAAACGGCATTCACCTGTCCGTTTGGGACTTATGCTTTCAGACAGATGCCCTTTGGTCTATGTAACGCCCTAGCGACATTCCAAAGGTGCATGTTGTCCATCTTCTTGGACATGGTGGATGATTGCTTGGAGGTCTTCATGGATGATTTCTCGGTCTATGACGATGGGTTCGATGCTTGTCTTGATTGCCTAGATCGAGTGCTCCAGCGTTGCATAGAGGTCCGTCTTATTCTATCCTAGGAGATGAGTCTCTTCATTGTGACTCAGGAGACGGTGCTTGGTCATGTCATCTCCAACAGAGACATGGAGGTTGATCCGGCCAGAGGTGGATATCATCAGGAAACAAAATCCACCGTCCAACCTACGACAGTTGCGGTCTTTTCTAGGGCATGTCGGGTTCTACTGATGTTTTATTTAGGACTTCAGCAGGATTGCCCGACCGCTTAGTGCTCTGCTGACAAAAGACACCGAGTTCGTTGTAGATGATAAGTGTCTTCTGTCTTTTGAGACTCTCAAGAATTTAGTTGTTGAGGCTCCTTTCCTTCAACCGCCCTGATTGGTCTCTTTCATTCGAGATCATGACATATGCCTCTAATTTTATCGTAGGGCCATGCTAGGACAGAGGAGGGATGGATTACCATTTTCCATTCACTACGCTAGCCGTACATTGGATGTCGTTCAACGGAACTACACCGTTACGGAGAAAGAGATGCCAACCATAGTTTTTTCCTTGGATAAGTTCAGATCGTATATTCTTGGATCTAGAGTGACAATTTACACTGATCATACCGCCATCAGTGCCTCATGGCAAAGAAGAATGCCAAAGCTAGATTGACACAATGGATCCTTCTACTCCGGGAGTTTGATATTGAGATTAAGGATAAGCCTGGAGTCAATAATGTGGTGGTGGATCATCTCTCCTGATTGGAACATCTTGAGGGATCTGAGCAGATTGAAACTATTACTAAGACCTTCCTAGATGAGGCGATCCTTGCTATCACCTCTCTTTCATGGTAGGCCGACATTGTAAACTATCTTGTTGCCAAGAAAGTTCCACAAGTTTGGCCCAGACAGCGACTTGAGACCTTCCTTGCGAAGATCAAGTCGTACCATTGGGAGGATCCCATCCTTTATCATGAAGAAGGGAATAACGTCTGGCGTCGGTGCATTCCTCAGGAGGAGCACCACAACGTCCTCACTTACTGTCACAAGCTTGAGGCAGGAGGACATCATTCTGGGAGGAGAAGAACACAGAAAGTGCTCCAATCCGACATATGGTGGCCTACCCTCTTTAAGGATTCTGATGAATTTGTGAAGATGTGTACTGACTGTCAGAGGATGGGCACTTGTGGACAACATGATATAATGCCGATGCAGCCCATTCTCTTCTGTGAGGATTTTGATGCATGGGGCATCTTTTTCATGGGTTCATTCCCTAAGAGTCAGGGATTCGAGTACATTCTGTTGGTTGTTGATTATGGAGTCGTTGGGTTGAGGCCATTCCCGCCCGAACCGCATATGCTAAGACCGCGTGCCGATTTTTGAGGAAAAATATCATTTCACATTTCGGGGTGCCTAGAGTATTGATATCTGACAGGGGATCTCATTTTATCAACGACAAGGAAAAGGCCCTTGCTAACAAGTTCAGTATAGACCATCGAGTTGCCACTCCTTATCATCCTCATATCAATGGTCTTGCTGAAGTATAAGACATGGAAATCAATACGATACTACAGAAGGTAGTCCGCCCATACCGAAAGGATTGGTCACAGATTTTGGACTCGGTCTTGTGGGCATTTATCAGACTTCCTTCAAGACACCGTTGGGTACGTCTCCCTTTCATCTCATCTACGGCAAACCATGCCATTTACCTATGGAGATAAAGCACAAGTCACTTTGGGTTGTCACCGAGATATTAGTGGATTCAGAGAGTATATGAGAACAAAGGAAGGCATAATTGGCAGCCTTGGAGGAGCTTAGAGATACAACCTTTTCATGTAGCCTACAGTATAAGGAACGAGTGAAGATATGGCATAATTCTCATATCAACCATAAACAGTTTGAGCCGAACCAGATAGTATGGTTATTTGATGCCAGGCTGATATTATTTCCAGGGAAATTGCAGAGTAAGTGGAAGGGACCATACTTGATCCGAAAGGTGCATGACAATGGCAGCATTGACATATCTGAGATATTGTCGGATTCCACCTTTCGGGTTAACGGTCAGCATATGAAGCCATGTCTAGATCATGATCCGTTGATCGTTGACGTCGCCCATATTCATTTTGCATGAGATGTGGTATTTGACTCACATCATTTGCATCTCATACCTGATTATCACTTTCTTTCGCCCTTGTATAGATCCAGATGCCCATATCATACATTCTTTTGTCTAACACCCCATCTGCATCCTATGATTATGCTATACTTAGGGTGTACTTTACCCTGAGTACAGGGGGGTGTCAGACTTTTGATTATTCTTTAATTCTTTTTGCCTCCGTTTTGCTGCATGTACTTAGGGATATTTTACCCTAAGTATAGGGGAGGTAGATCCTGTACATTATAACCTTCAGTTTTCCCTTCGTGTATAGTCTTATATACTTAGGATTACTTGATCCTAAGTATAGGGGGAATAACCGACTTCTATTCATTTTATTCTTTTATTCGTCGTTATAGTATTGCCTTTATTTTCACCGCCCAATACTAAGCACGATTTATGTCATCTTCATCGCTCTTTGATCACTCTAAGGACATCGTTCGAGCTAAGTATAGGGGGTGTCTATATTGCATATATACTTTAGCCATAACACGTGCTTTGTGTGAGTGTGTTAATAAATAAAATGGCTAAAAACCAAAAACTAAAAATCACAAAAAATTTAAAATTTTTTATTGCATATAAAATTCTTTCTTACACATACATGTTTGTAAATATCTATTCGTAAAACTATTTTAGTACAAATGTTTGTAAAAAATGTTTTGCTTGTAAAATATTTGTAAATATTTTTGTATTAAAATTATGTATATAGTACAAAATTTTTGAAAAAATATTTGAAAAATAAAAGTTTGTAAAAATCTGTTTGTACATGTTTGTAAATAATTAGTAGAACCTCTGCATTCATGCATGCATGCATTCAAACATTTTAAAAAAATTTGCATATCTTCAAAAATTTTGCATACTTTAAAAAAATGCATAAAAAAGAGTTTTGTACATATTCTGTATATTCTTCTGAATCATAGTTGACATTTAAACTAGTCTAGAATAAAATTGAAGAATGGATCTTGGCTAAGTCCTTAATCCACTTAATTTTAGAGGAACCTTATAGGAACTGGAGTTGAGAATTTTCAGGTCCATTAGTGACTTAATTCTTTGAGTGCACTAGGCTATGCTCACATGTCATCTTGATGAGCCTAAGTAGAACACTTAGCAACGCACATATGACTCTCACAGACAATGGCTTTACTTGGACCAACACTTTACACATAGCTCTCTACGGATGAGGTAACGAGGAGGCAATTTTCTTTGACTTGGAGTAGCATACGAGGGTAGTACTTCTAGGCAGAACCCTCGTCTTCCTTTAGAGAGGGATGTGCATCTCAACTTGGTCTGGCGGTGTTGAGGTCCAAAGACAGGAGTTGTGGGTTGAAATAATGCTTCAAAAGAGGGATAGTCTACTTGCTCAGGAAGAAAAGTCCTTATGTATATGATGCATCATGTAGATATGTTGTACATATACACATCAAAAAATGTGCAAAATCAAGAAAAACTCCAAAAAAGTGGACATGCCTGATTGAAAATAAAATGCATGCCAGAGTGTATATAGCCAAAGAAAGCAAAGCTTATGTATGACACCTTCTCATCTCACGAAGCTTGCAGCGGGAGACTTAGCTACATTGGTTGGGCTCACAAGGATACGTGGCTACACTGACCATGGTCCATTCTCTTCCTTCCCCCTCTTCTTGAGCTGGTTGTATTTGAACTTAGAAGAGAATACCCCGCTCCTCGAGGAAAGAGCTGCTAGACTGAGGAATTAGAGTTACCTTGTTGAGGGAAGTTGTTTCTTTGTCATTTCTGAGGTGGGGAGCTACGTATCACTTATACAGTGCAAGGAAATATACATGGTCATTAGAGTTTGCATATGTAGACTTGTTCTGATATGGATTTTAAGGAGTCCTTACCATAGAATGGTGGAACTTAGAGGCTGTTGAGTCTTAAACCTATATCTCAATAAGGTTTCGATAAACTAATAGTCCAAACGTCTGACTGAGCTCCATACTTCAAATTAATGAAGATAAGTTTAATAATCAACCTTGATTCTCCTTCTTGCTCTTTTCTTCCTCTTTTCACTTCTTTTTTCAAATAAGTATTTGCTAAGGGACTAGCAAAGGTAAAGTATAGGGGGTGATGAATCCCTGATTCA
>JAZKJV010002962.1:0-42017 GCA_037367405.1 Ottelia alismoides
TGAAGTTCTCGACTGCACCAAACAAAATGGCGTCTTTTTCCATCATGTGAAGATTACGGATGGGACTCTTCGCAAGGGGGATGTCGCCCAATTGGTGGTCAATGTCTCTGAACGTCGATCGACCGCGAACAATCACTCCGCCACTCACCTGCTCCACGCAGCCCTGCGAAAAGTTTGGGCGCCCATGTTCAACAGGCCGGATCGCTGGTCGATAGCGAGCGTCTAAGATTTGACTTCACTCATAATGCGCCGGTTTCAGCGCAGGAAATTGAGAAGATCGAGTCACTTGTGAACGGCGAAATTGCCAAAGGTTTGAATGTTGGATGTGAAGTGATGACCCATAAACAAGCTCTTGAAAAAGGAGCTTTAGCGCTGTTTGGTGAAAAGTACGGCGACAACTGTGCGGGTCGTTCAGATGGGAGATTTCTCCATGGAGCTTTGTGGAGGAACTCACGTCCCCAATACAGCCCAAATTCGCTTCTTTAAGATCGTCAGCGAAAGTGGCGTCAGCGCCGGTGTCCGCCGTATCGAAGCCATCACCGGTGAAAAGGCCGCTGAGTATCTCGAACGTTTGGCGCGCGAGGCTTTGCAGGCCCGTTCCCAAGCCGGTCTCCATGTGGCATGGACGAAGTATCTTGAAGAAGATGTTCCGAAAGTCTCCAATTGGATCGAGAACGCCCAGGAGACCACACGCGCCCTGCAACGGGAGATCCAATCTCTGAAGGGCAAGAACGTCGATGTGGACTCACTCCTCCAAAGCGCACAGGCCGTGCAGATCAACGGGCTCGAAGCCAAACTTCTTTTCGCCGACATTCCAATGGATGATCGAAAAGTTCTGAGCGACCTTTCGGATCGACTTCAAGATCGCTTGAAAAACGGAGTGGTTGTGATCGTCGGTCAAGGCGACGGAGGCCATCCCATCATCGCGTCGGTCAGCAAAACCCTAAACCCCCAAGTGAGCGCTGGTAAAATCTTAAGTGAAGTCGCCGGTGTTCTGGGCGGGAAAGGTGGAGGACGCCCTGACTTTGCTCAAGGTTCGGCGCCATCGCGCGACAATCTGGCCGCGGCAAAAGACAAAGTGTTTTCGCCTATTCAAACACTGATCGGCAGTGGATCTTCATTCGCGCTTCAAGGTCGCGAATGACCGATCCGCGCAGATCCGGACCCGCGAACTCAGCCTTGTACTTGGCAATATCGATCTGCTCAACCCCAAGATGAATGGTTTTGAACAGACGCGGGAGGTTTTCACCCGGCGCCTGGACATGATGAAGCCCGCCACTGTAGGCGATGACCATTTGACCTTGATCGATTTTCGCCAGCACGTCAGCGACGCCTCCCTTAACGGACATGGGCATGCCATTTTTATCGAGGCCATCTTTTCGCTTCATGCGCCCTTCGGGAAAATCAAGATCAGGGAATTGCCTTCGGTCTTATCCATGAACTCAGTCCACGAGTCGTCGCGCTTTCGCGTGATGGGAACGATCCCGGGCGCTAACCAGCGAAACAACTTGCCGACCAGAGGGCGATTCATCGTCACGTCCGCCACCGGCACCACAAGACGGCGCACAGCCCTCCAAAGTTGCCTATTCGGAATCGCGGCAACAAACAGAGGCTCAAATAAACTTGTGTGGTTTAAGACAACGACAAGGCGAATCTTTTCCCATTGTATTTGCGCCTTGGGAGTGATCCAGTTGGTGTCGACGGTATAAAAATGCGGCTCAAACCCTTTAGCGCGAACACTAAGAGTGGGGTGATTGGATTCATCGATCCTGTTGTCGCCCTCACGAACCCAATCGGTCAAGCGTATCGCGTCGACTTCCACAGATCGAGCTGGCGTCCGATTTGAGTGAACAATCGGCGAGAGACTTCTCGCATCCTTTGACCTTCACAAACAGCGTCAAATGTTCCGGCAACAGACATAATCCGAAGCGTGGCCTTGAGGCGCTCACCGTTGCGTACGAAGACGGCTCGTAAGCTCGAGCCGTAAGGTGATTTCTCATGAATCTGATCCAAATTGAAATCCAAAAAATCTCTAGTGAAAGTGGACGGAGAGAACCCTTGATACTGAACAGAAATGTCGTCGACGGCGTCCATTGCTTTTCCTCCTGGTGAACGTCATCCCAACTAGATCACGCCAATTGAAAAAGTATGAAAGTCAGATCAAGATCTCTTAAATTCAGTGATCGGCCGTGTAATAAACACGCTCACCTTGACCTTGACGATATTCCTTTACCACCACGTGGGCCGGTACGACGTCCGCACAGACCCGAGTGTGAATGATCCGTCACCTCTATAGTGTCCAGCGCACCCTCCACCGTTCCATAGACTTGGAGCCACAGGGTGTTCCTTTCAGTACCACCTGGTACGTACGTTCGTTAGGATAGACCATCAGTTGGCAGTGACCGGTCACATGATTGGAACATGCACTTGGCCTTGCTCACCACTCAAATCTAAGATCAAGCGCTTGAAGACATCACAACCGGGAGTCACCGGATGGTGAGGTTCATCATAAACCTTATAGGTTTGTACGCCAGCCAAGGCGAATGGGCTCGCTAAAATGGAGACGATCAATAGAATCCTCTGACTCACGTTTCCCTCCCCTGAGACATCGCTGGTGCTTTTAGACTATTCAAGACTCGCGGACCCCGACAGCTTCCGTTCGTCAATTAGGCAATTTTGATAAATATTCACTAATGTAAAGAGTTTTTTCTAAGATCGCTGAATAGATTTTTCATTTATTAGCGCCTTGCTAATCATGGCAATCCTGGTCCAAAGTGGCCTTTGGCATTGGGATTGCTCCACTGATTCATCATGAGAGGTTAGTGATGAAATCCCGTTCCAAATTGCAGTCTCTGTCTCTATTGCTAATCACCGGCTTAATAGGCCTTTCGGCTGAGGCCCGCTATGCGGTTTCGGCGCCGACTGGCGAGAGCCAACATATCGACCAACTCAAACGCCGACAATGTGTGGCTCAACTCATCGGAGACCTCTCCAAAGCAATAAAGGCATTCGCCTTGTTGCTCGCGAGATTTCCGGAATGCCTTTTTGGGGAGAGCTTTGCAACTCTGTTTACCCTTGGACGCGCACGATGGTACGGTTTCAAAGCTTATGATGAGGCGGGCAATCAATACTTCGGACAGGTTCTGATTCATATCCAATCGTTTCAACGCGCCTATGATCAAAATGCACCAGGAGAATGGACATATCGTTGCTCGACGCCCGCGGCGCCAGTCACCGTCTTGAAAGTTTATGATCAACTCGGCGAGGCCTTCAGCGTGACTGGCATTCCTTATGATACTCTAGCGGAGTAAAAAAGACAGAGCATTTCAAAAACTGCATCCACGGCGGCCAATGCGGTGATCTCCACAGGATCAAACGGCGGCGACAATTCGACCACATCGGCGCCGATCAAGTTCTTGATCTTCAAGGCTCGAAAAATGCGCTGCACCTCGTAAGTGGTCAACCCACCGGGGACTGGCGTGCCCGTGCCAGGCGCGAAGGCCGGATCTAAACAATCGATGTCATAGGTGATGTAAGTCGGTCCCTCAAACGTAGGCAGCATCTTCAAAAAGGACTCTAAGCCTTGAATGCGAAGATCATCGACGGTGGTCGCCTTTAAGCCGTGTTGTCGAATGAAATTAATCGTCTCCGCCCGCCAGCGGGCCCCGCAAACCAATTTGCAGACTGGTTTTAGGGTCGACAAGACCCTCTTCCACCGCATGTCGGGCAAAGGCGCCGTGGTGATATTCACAGCCCCAGGCGGCGGGATAGGTGTCGAGGTGAGCGTCAAAGTGAATCAAAGAAACGGGCTGGCCGGCGTGTCGACGCACGGACCGTAAGATCGGCAGAGTGACAGAGTGATCTCCCCCGACGGCGATAAAACGTTTTCCGGTTTTCAAAATTGCGTCGAACTGCTTTTCAATTTTCTCGTAAGTTTGCTTGAGATCAATGGGCACTGTCGAGCAATCGCCCAAATCCGCAACACGCAGACGACTAAACACATCTTGGCCACGCGACCAGTGAAACCCTCGCCCAAGCGAACTCAACTCGCGCACTTTACTTGGGCAAAACGAGCGCCAGGTCGATAGGAAACGCCGCCATCAAAGGGAACTCCGATCAAACCTACGTCAAACTCTTGTTCTAAAGAGGCCTGCGGTAGCCTAAAGAACGTCTTGATGGCCGAGTAACGAGGAAACTCGCGACCACTGAGAGGTTTAAATTCCATGGGCAGTCCTTTCTAAAATTTTCTTCTCACGGCCAAGAATGAATTCCAGTCCGCCATTTTTTTGCAGCTTCAAACCGTGAGCTTCCCAACCATCGTAAATAAATTTAGTCGTGGCTAAGCGACGCTTGCGAACGACTCCGGTCGCTAAGATTCTCGCTTTACGATCCGCCCAATCCATCACATACCAATGAAGCGATTGAACTTGAGTCTCGCCGTTCCCCGGAGCCAAATCCAAAGTGAAGAATGGGCCACCCGCCAAACGAACTGAACTGCATTTTCTCCCACGCCGTCCCGGATCCCTTCAAGGGAATGGCATCCACGATGTGCCGATTGCCGTTATTGAGCACGATCGTCTCCGCCAACAAGCGAAGCTTGTTCTCTCCCACTTGTAGCGCACAATCTTGATGAGCGATCTCTTTACGGGAGCAGATCGCTTTCTCCCGCCCCGAGCTTGCCATGGCCAACTCGACACTCCAGCATATTAAAAAGGAAACCCATAGGCGCATAATGCAAAAGTCTAAACCCGATTGAGCCACCGAACAAGAAGATCAAATGAAGACTTCGGGCGAGACCTTGAATCGATTGGCTAACGCTTTGATCTGACGAATGTTCAACTCACGTTCGCCTTTCAAAATCTTTGAAACCACGGACTGACCACCTAGCTCTTTGGAAAGATCGGATTGATTAAGCCCTTGAAGATCCATCAGGTAAGCAAGCATCTCCGCACCACGAACTGGACCCATCTTAAATTGCTTGCGCTCATAATCGGCTGCTAATTCAGTCAAAGTTCGAAGATAGAGTTCAACACCATCGTCTGCTCCTTCTTCACTCGTGTAAGAGATGAGTCTTTCCACAATTCTTAGAGCCATGGTGTGCTGAGCCTTGGAGTTGATGGGCTGAAGCGGAAAAACCTCGACGAGCTTAATATAGGTACGGCTTGTCTTTTGATTGGAGCCCTTGACATCTTCCTTCAAGATATCAATCAAATTCTTTGCGGTGCTCATAGTCTATTCACTCCATTTGTCATTGGTCGTATTCCTTACGGGTCAAAACGTGAGTCACGAGCACGACTTTTACTCCAAAAGCGATTTTGGTTATCACTCTGACTTTTATTGCCACCCACATCAAAAACGGTTTGAGAGCCCACAAAATCGACATTTCCGCCAAATAACTGTTTAATATTATGAGGTGTTTTAAAGTCCGCTCCCTCCATCAATTTAACCCATCTATCCAATGCCTTGCGGCTCGTTGGATTTCTGCGCTTAAATGCTTCAATGACGTTTTGCCTAGGAGCTGCACTTCGGTAATATAGCAAAATGGCATGTTTGCGCCAACATCAAATTATAGTAATTTGCTATATTCACTACCAACCGTCTACATGAAATATGCCAATAAATCCCTCTCCAGAAGATGGACTAACAGCTCTTTCGGGAGTACAGGTAGCCAAAAGAAGGCTTTTTACCGATGACGATAGCCAGAGCCAAACATTTGCTGATCGATTGGTACCGGCAAAACCAACGTGAGCTCCCCTGGAGATCCAATCGCGATCCTTACCGGATTTGGATTTCCGAAACCATGCTGCAACAAACGACAACTACGGCTGTCATTCCGTTTTTTGACCGTTTTCTTGAGCGTTTTCCACGACTCGAAACTCTCGCCCACGCCGCGGTCGAAGACGTTGTCGACGCCTGGGCCGGCCTCGGTTACTACTCGCGAGCCCGCAATCTTCACAAGAGCGCCCAAGCCCTCCAAGCCCGTGGAGGATTTCCCCGCACCTATCGCGAGTTGCAAGAGCTGCCGGGATTTGGCCCCTACACATCTCGCGCGGTCGCCAAGTTTGGCTTTTGACGAACCCGTGGGCGTGGTGGACGGCAACGTGATTCGGGTTTTGTCTCGCGCCTACGCCAAGCCGTGGAGCTGGTGGCAGGCCCGCGAGCGCGAAAAAAATTCAGAGCCTTGCCGATCAATGGGTTAGGGACGTTTCACCCTACGAGATGAATCAAGCACTCATGGAGTTGGGACGAACCGTTTGCACACCCAAATCACCATCTTGTCTCCTGTGCCCCATCCGCTCGTTTTGTCAGGCATTAAAAAAAATGCCACGCTCAAACTGCCATTAGCTAAACCCCGGCGCCCCCGTGAATTTTGGATTTGGGAGGCTTTGGTCGAGGTCCGCGATGAGCACATTCACATCGCCCGCAATAAAGACATTCCCTTCTTACGTAGGCAATGGTCACTTCCCGGACGAGCGCGACAAGTCGACGCCAAACCCAAAACGTTTCACTACCAACACAGCATCACTCATCACGATATTTACGTGACCGTACGGCGCGAAGTTTCTAGACTTGAGATAGAGGAATCTAAATGGGTTCCGCTAAAGGAGATCCGTCGGCATGTCCCAGCGTCTTTGGTGCAAAAAGCTCTGGCTCATTGGCCTGATCACACTCAGCACGTGGTCGTGCAGAACGACCCGCCAAGCTCAAATGCCGCCGTCCAATCCCATGATGAATCATCCTCCAGCCGGCGTCGAAAGCGTTCTCGTCGAAGAGGGTGAAAGCTCTCAGCCAGTGTTTTCTCCCAATGGCGAATGGGTTCTCTTTGTCAGCGCCAAACGCCGTGGCCATTCGCTCGAACAAGTGTACGAAAAAGACCTCACCACAGGTGAAGAGCGCCGGGTGACCTTTCAAAGCGGTCAGACGCTGCAGCCCTCCTATCATCCAAAACTCAATATCATCACCTACGCGAGTTCCACTGACGAGTTGCGCGAACAACCGCCCCGGTTTATTCCTGACCCCACCCCATCAAAACTTCCGGGCGAGTATCAAGCCCTGGTCGAAATCTACACTCATGACCTCGGCGCCCTCGATATTGACCGCATCACTAAACACCCTGGATTTGATGGTGAACCGCAGTTTCATCGCGATGGAAGTCTGACGTACACGGCGCGCCGTCGTCGATCGCTTAGAGGTCGTGTCTGTGCAACCAATGACGGGCTCAAGCCAAGTTTTGAGGAGACTGGGCAAAAACGCCTCTTCGTATGTCACATCAAGCGACGGCAAAATTGGAGCTTGGCTCGAATGGGACCAGGACTTTCAAAACGCGACGCTCAAAATTCAAAAAGGCAAAGACAAGATAGAGACAACGACCGTGGATCCTGCCGCTCATAAGCGGGACTTGAGATTTTCACCCGACGACCAATGGCTTATATGGTCCCACGGCGATGGCAAGAATAGGTTTGCCCTGTGGATCCTTGATCTTGCGACTCTGTGTCCGCGGGCCCTGCTGACGGATGAAAAAGCCAGTCTCGCCATCCAGCCTTGTCATCAAATATGAAGACGCTGGCCTATACGCGCGTTGAAGACGGCAGGTCCAGAATTGCATGGCGAACCTTCGAGCCGTCGACCGGATCTTGTGCAAGCTCGCAATGATCTTTATCCTGATAGCCATGTGGTGGATAACATTTGTTTTGTTTATTTCCCAATTGGTGAGCGCAGCCCCGTTTCCTGGCGCGGGCAACCCGACTTTGGTCCCGGAAAAACCCGGACTGTTTTTTTCAAGCAAGGGGTTTCGCTTGGACGCCGGAAACACGGCTTGGATTCAACAAGCTCCTCCGAAGCAAATTCCGTCCCTGGTGACAATCTATCACGCCCCTGTGCCGGTGAATGGCCAACAGCCCGCGCTCACCGTTCGTGTCGATGACCTTCGCCATAAATTGCAGCTCAAAAAATTATGTGAAACGTTGGATGCAAGACTATAACCGTTTTGGTTTTGATGTGCTCACGGCCAAGCCAGTGAAGATTGGCGAAAACTCCGCATTTCTTCTCGACATCATCAGCCGCGAAACCAAAAAGCAGCTTCGCCAAGTCGTGTTTATGAAAGAAAAAACGGCGGTGATTCTCACCTGTCGAGACCAGCGCGAGTCCTTCAGCAAAACCGTTCAGGACTGCAATCAGATCATCAAATCATTTTCGTGGATTCAGACCGACGCCAACTAGTCCTTGGCGCCAAAAAGCTTCTTGAAAAATCCGGTGACTTTCTGGCCGAGTCCCGCCTTTGCCGCCACAGCAGCCGCTGGCGCCGCCGGACGATGTCCTCCAGAAGAATGTCCACTGGAGCGTGAACGCCCCTGATCTCGGCGTGTATCTGGGCGGCGGTGATTTGGTCCACCCCGTCCGCCGCGTTGACTCTGCGACTGCCCTTGGGGCCGCTGCCCATCGCGCCGTGTTGTTCGCCTCCGCGACCACCACTGCGCTGTTCTCCGGAGCTTCCTCCGCGAGCTGCTGCATTTTGATCACGATGACGACCGGTATGCCGATCGCGATGACGTTGATCTCCCGAGGTCGCCGCTTCGCCACTCTGTTGAGGCGGCCGATCTCGTCTGGGACCCCGATTGCGGTCTCTTTGCCGTTACGATCGCGGTCGCGATCACCGCCGCCGCGAGATCCGCCACGGCCTTCCGCGGATCGACCGGAACCGCGAGGCCCAACGGGCTTCTTAAAGCGCTCCTCATCGCGAGGAAGCGGCTCAAATTCCTTCACCAATTCGGCCTCGTCCATCCACAAAGCTTCGACTTTGTGCTTGAGGTAATCTTCGATGCGTTGAAGAGCATCGACATCGCGATCGCTGACCAAACTGAACGCCTGACCGGTCGCACCTGCACGGCCAGTTCGGCCAATTCGGTGCACATAGTTTTCAGGATCATCCGGAAGTTCATAGTTGATCACCAAGTCGACGCCCAAAATATCAAGGCCGCGGGCCGCGACATCCGTTGCGACTAAGATGTTGCGATCATTTTCGGCTTTGAACTGAGCCATCACGCGATTGCGCTGGCCTTGAGTGAGCAAACTCGAAATTCCCACCGACGGAACTTTGTTTTTGTTTAAAAAGCGCGAAATACGTTCAACGTTGTGTTTGAAGTTACTGAAGATAATCGCCTGCTTAGGCTCGTGCTTGCGCAAGAGCGACAATAAGTACTGGGGCTTATCTTCTTGTCCAATGTGATAGATGTAATCTTTGACGTTTTCGGCTTTGGCCTGATCGCGGCTGATGTTCACTTCCACCGGATCGGCGCCAAACTCATAGGCTACATTCAGAACATCAAAGTTAAGAGTTGCACTAAAAACCATGAACTGACGATCGCGAGGTGCGCGACGAAGTATAAACTTCATGTCGTCTTTAAAACCCATATCGAACATACGGTCGGCTTCATCAAACACGATGCCGCGAACTAAACCCAAGTCGGCTATATGTTCCTTGAATAGATCGATAAAACGACCAGGCGTCGCGATCACAAATTCAACGCCTTGTTTGAGCGCCGCGGTTTGTTTGTCGTAACTGGTTCCGCCGTAGATCGACACACTCGCTAAACCTGTACCGTTTAATAGGCGTTGCGCGTTTTCTTGAACCTGCTCGGCCAGCTCGCGGGTCGGGACCAGAACCAAGATGTATTGGCGTTTCTTCCATTCCGTAAAGGGGGCGGAGTCAGAGTCCGCCACAGAGGCTTCGGGTTTCAAGCTTTTCAGCAGGCGATCAATCAAGGGCAGCATGAACGCAGCGGTTTTGCCCGTTCCCGTTTGGGCGAGACCAGCCACATCCTTCCCTTTACGAATCCAGGGAATAGCTTGTTCTTGAATTTGGGTGCACTCAACGTAGCCAATTTTTTCGAGGTTAGCTAAGAGCAGAGGGTGTAGATTTAAGTCGGAAAACTTCACGGTTAATGACTCACAATGTCAAGTATCTGAATTTGACCCTAGTATACGGACACCGGCAGGCAAGTCAAAAAATCTTTGAGCTCAGATATAAAGATATCCGGTTGATCAAAGTGGACCCAATGACCCGCCTGAGGCACCTCAACTCCCTTGGCCGAAGGTAAAACAGCCAACATCTTGGCAAAGGTTTCCGGCGGAAGATCCGTCGACTGCTCTCCCCGCACAATCAAAACCGGCATCTTCAAGTTGCGGAGGGCATCCCAGCGGTCCTCGTTTCGCCCTTCACGCAAACTTTGCAAAATGGCAGCTTTGGAGAAGCGCCAATCCAGCGTGCCCGAGGGCTTATTCTCAATATTGGGTAAAGAGAAAACGCGCGACCACCTCCGCCTTCGGATAAAAGGCGATCAAACCGGGGTACCTGTGATCGAAAAACTCTTTTGCTTCCTGGCGGCTTGAAAAGGGCGTCGGCACCAACTCGAGCAATCGCTCGATATTCGAGACCGCCTTCGAGCTCGCCTCAGGAGCGATATCCTCAAGGACCAGGGCGTTGACTCTTTGCGAAAAGTGGCCTGGCAAACTCCAGGGCGTTGCGGCCGCCCATGGAATGACCAACGAGGGCGACGCGCTCCCATCCCAGCTCATCCAGAATTTTCTTCAAATCCTGGGCATAATCCCGGGGATGGTAACCGCTTGGCGGTTGAAAGCTTCGTCCGTGACCGCGTTGATCAAAAGCCAGAATGTGATATTGATCCTCGAAGGGAGGAATGATCCTCCGCCAATTCGCCGCTGATCCCATAAGTCCGTGTAGAAACACAAGTTTGTGTCCCGCCGGATTCCCTGTTATCTGGTGGTGGAAGTTTTCCAAATAGCTCATAATGAAGGCCCAATGAACGTTACCCAAAAGCCCCACTTGCATCAAGACTGGATTGACTCTCATGCGATCGGAATTGTCCGCGCGCTTCAAAAACGGGGTTTTACCACTTACTTGGTGGGGGCTGCGTTCGCGATCTGCTTTTGGGATTCATCCTAAGGACTTTGACATCGCGACGGATGCAAAGCCCGATCAGGTGCGAAGCACCATTCATCGCTCCTACATCATTGGTAAACGCTTTCGCTTGGTGCTCGTGCGCCGCGAAGACGCGCAGTTCGAAGTGGCCACATTTCGCCGCGATCTGCGTGAAGACGAAAATCGCGAAGAGCATCCTCCCGGGCGACAATCTCTTTGGTTCACCGCAAGAGGATGCGCAACGACGAGATTTTACGATCAACGGCCTATTTTATGATCCCATCGCCGACCAACTGATTGACTACGCTGAGGGCTTGCCCGACTTGGAAGCGCGCATTGTTCGCATGATTGGTGAGCCCATGCGCCGACTGCAAGAGGATCCGATCAGGATTTTGCGGGCTTTACGTTTGAAGCACATGATTGGATTTTCGTTGGAGCCGGAATTGCGGAAGGCCATGCAAGACACGGCTCACACTTTGCCTTCCACCGTGTTGCCCCGCCGGCGTGAGGAGTTTTTGAAGCTGCTGCGCTTGAAAAATCCTGACCTCGCCTTTCGCGAAGCCCATGACTTGGGCTTGCTGAAATACATTTCGCCGACGCTGGCAGAGCTACTCGACAAATCGGACGGCAGCGAATCTTTCTTTGCGTTTTTGGCTCAGATCCAAGGGGGAGAAGCCACTCCTGCCGATCTTTTTGGTTTGATCGTTCACGCCTTTGTGCGCGCGTTTTTACAAGCCGAACCGGGTTCTGGCTCCAGGTCCCGTGATATTTTTGAGGACGAACGGTTGGTGCGTTGGATGCGGGATGAACTGGGCATGTTTAAGTTTGAACAAGCTTTAACTCTTAAAGCGCTACACGTAGAACCGCTCTTAGCGAAGCGCAAAGACTTTCAACGCCGTGGGGAACGTCGCCAGCGGGCGCTTTTGACGAATGATGCGTTCTCTTTGGCTCTTAAATTCGCCGAATGCGATTACAGCTTGTCGGCGGAGGACCTTTTGTATTGGAATGAAATGTATGGCCAGATCAAAGAGCAAAATCCTCTGGCCAGCGTTCGACACAAGCGCCGGCGGCCACGGAGGCCGCGCCGAAATCAAAACGGAGGAGGCGCAGAAGCGAGGTCTTAATGTTGTCCCTGACTCACCTGCTACTCCTCGGTCTGATCTTACTTGTGATCTTTGGTCCTTCTCGATTGCCCAATTTGGCAAAAAGTCTTGGTGAAAGCGCCCGTGCCTTTAAGAAGGGTCTTAAGGGCGAAGGGGATATCGACGTCACGGATTCCGTGAAGCGACTCGACGAAAAGGATTGAATTGGGATGGCTTGGCCCGCGCTCAAAACCAGAGAGAGCCTCAGTTCATCTCGTTTCCCGAGCTTGAGCAAAAAAGTCGCGAGCTGTGATAACCCCCTAAAACCTTAGTAACTTTAACGATCAAATTATTATACCCTATCGGGTATACTTAATGAAAAAAGTCTGTTTTTTATACCCTATAAGGTATAAAAAATGGATATTCTCCATTTTTTATACCCGAAAGGGTATAGTATAGGTATCAAAGAAACAATTGCTCCCTATCGGGTATAAATTGGGACAAGTCTCTCAGAGATGGAACAGGAGGATTAATGAAGGCTGTTGCTGAATTTGTAAAGAGACGCCGGAAAACAAGCGAAATTAACCCAGGTAGATCTCGCAAAAAAAGCCGGTGTCGGTCTGAGATTTGTGCGTGACTTAGAACAGGGGAAAAAATCACTGAGATGCGACACGGTCAATCAGGTGCTGATCTTGTTTGGCTCGGAGCTGGTGCCATCTACGTCGAATGCAGTTGAGAAATAAAAATGAAGAAAATCGGTAAAGTATTTTTTAGGGACAATTTTGCAGACGACCTACTGGCGACGAAACTCGCAGTGCCTAATGACAAAGAGCAGCTCGCTTTATCCTTAAATGGGAAGAAAAGCAAAATTACTAGGGCTGATTTTTTTAAGTTTGCGGAATACTGCCAGATACCGATTAAAGCAGCTGAGAATGTCTTTTCAGATTTTCGCGAGAAAATGCCTTTATTGAAAAAGTGGATTGAGGAGAGTTTTTTGTCTGCCGACATGAAGTCGAGTTATCTTGCGATTCTTTCAGATCGAGCCGCAATTTTAGAAATTGAAGTGCCCGATGGTTTTCAAAAACTATAAGATCGTGCGCGTACGAATGAATCTACCAAAGTATTTAAAAGAGTGATTTCGCCGCTTTCACAATCGATGCCGAATCCAAACCATGTTTTTGATAAAGCTCAAGGGCCGTGTACGCCGATTGACCAAATTCGCCGCGCACACCGAGGGAGCGCGCTTTGAGTGTCACACCGTCATTCAGCAAAGCTTGGGTCAACATTGCACCCATGCCGGCGATCAGCTGATGATCTTCGACTGTCAGCAATCGCCCACCGCACTTCTCCAGATGGGTACGGAAGGTCTTTAAATCGGGACGATTGATGATGGACGGATTGATAACCGTCGCCTCAATGCCGTCTTTGGCCAATGCTTGCGGCGGCCAAGAGAGCTGACCGAGCATCGCGCCCGCGGCGGCAATCACCAGTTTCGGTTGCGTTGCTTCGCGCACGACTTGCGCTTCGCCTAATCGATAATTTTTGACTCCATAGTGGGCGGGAAAGTTCTCGCGCCCTAAGAAGAACACGTAGTTTTCAGGTGTCTTTTTAGCTTTGATCTGAGCAGCGAATTCATCCACCGCTTGGGCGACCAAGGCTTCGGCCTCATCGGCTGCCGTTAAACAAACCACTTTTGTATGGGGAATGCTTGAAACCATGGCGAAGTAAGAGAGCGCTTGGTGAGAAGCGCCGTCCGCCGCGTCTTGAAAACCCACGTGGGAGTAAACCGCGATCACCGCGCTTGAGAAAGCGAAGCCATGGTGATCGGCAACGCGCCTTTGGTGACCCCGAATTGCGCAAAAGTATCGACCACGGGAATGTAACCATATTTGGAGAGTCCCGAAGCCATCGAAACCATATTGCTCTCGGCAACGCCAACGTCCTGGGTGTTTTGCGGATAGGCCTTTTGAAATTCCGCAACACCCGTGGAGCCAGGGAGATCCGCCGAAATAGAAACAATCGGCAGTCCCTCTTGGCGCTTTTTGATCAGCGCCTTCGCAACACCGACTTGCACTTTGATTTCAGGGACGGCCGGCTTTTCTCCCGTAGAGGTCTTCGCCGCAGCGGTGGCCGCTCGTTCAAGCTCCGCAGCCCAATCCAAAAAGACCAACGGTACGGCTTCACCACTGTAGATTTCTTCTAAGAACGCTTTGAGTTCGGACGGATGTTTCAGCGGGAACCCGTGTCCTCCACTTGAAGCCTCAGCCGTTTTCTTAACGCCAAAGCCCTTGATGGTTCGTGCGTTGATAGCGATGGGCTTCCGAGGATTGTCGCGCACCATCTTGATCGCCCGCTCCATCACCGTCGTGCAAGCTTGAAGATCGTGAGCTTCAAAGAGGTCTATCACTTCCCATCCCAAAGTCGATAGCGAGTCGAAGGGGGGATTCATTGGATAAGCGCCTTTGTCGATTCGTCCCGTGAGACCCGTGTTGTTATTGCTGATGATCAAAATGTAAGGCGCCATCTTGCCTTGAGCTGCAAAACCCGGATAGCTGCCATGGCTTCGCGAGCTTCGCCTTCCATACACGCGCCATCGGTGATGGCGGTGATAGTCACGCGTTCACGGGCCGCCAGATGATCCGCGTAGGCCAGGCCTTGAGACTGCGGAAACGCGGACCCCAACGGACCGTTGCTGATCAAAACACCTTCAGGGAAGAGGTGGGATTCACCGTGACCCGTGAGGCGGCTCTCTATGGAGCGGAACTTTTTTAGATCGTCCGTGGTCAAGCCGTTGAAATGATAGTTGGCTTTAAGCGCGTAAAGACCGTTTTCACAATGGCCGCCGTCATTCACAAAACTGAACAGCTCATGCCAGGGCCGATTCTGTCGGCGCGCCTCGTGAAACATCAAGCCATGAGTCGCCGACATCAGCTCGGCAAACGCCGAGGGCCCACCCCAGTGACTGGCGGCCCCACCCATCACGGCGTTCATATCCATCAGGGCCACCATCGCCCGCGTGGCTTTTGGATCCGCGACTTTCAGCGTGTCGCCGGTGGACAACTTCACGGTTCTGTAAAATTGGGGGTCTTGCTCCGGCGTACCGGCCAGGAGTAGCGGTTTGTTGAGGGGCGCTAAGATTTGAGTCATGGCTGTGTTATTAACGAGGCTTTTGACTTTGCGTCAATAGAATCCCCTTGAGCGCAGAATGTCGAAGCCCCTATTCTGAAACCTATGAGTCCCATTGAGAAAATTGCAAAAGCCGAACTTCACCGCCACCTCGAACTATGCCTCCGTCCCGAGACGATTTGGGAGCTGGCCCCCCGATATGGAATCAACCTCAGGTCACAGAAAGAGTTTCAGGATCGTTTTATGATCTTGGAGCCCATGCAGGACCTGGGAAGTGTACTGAATAAGTTTTTGGACACGCAAAAAACTTCTAGCCACACCTCAGATTCTGGAGCGGATTGCCTTTGAGGCCTGCGAGGACGCGTATCGCAAAGAAGGCACGCGGATTATGGAATTCCGCTACGCCCCCACGTTCGTGCAACAGGGGCACGACATGACCTTTGAGCAAATCCATGAGGCCATCATGCGTGGCGTGGAGCGAGCCGAAGCGGGATTTCCCATTGCGGTGGGAGTGGTGTGCATTGTTCAACGCATTCTCTCGGTGAAAGAAGCCGAGCGGGTTGTCGATTTTGCCATTGCTCACAAAGACACCTTTGTCGGACTCGATCTTGCCGACAACGAAGATGGGTTTGATTCAAAACCATTTGCACCCCATTTTCTGCGTGCCAAAAAAGCAGGGCTGGGAATTACAATTCACAGTGGAGAAGCGGCCCACCCGAAAGCAGCACGCTGGGTTTTGGATGCCCTTGAAGTTTTGCACGCCGATCGTATCGGTCATGGGGTGCAAATCTATCGTGACGAAGAAGTTATGGGCATCGTGCGCGATCGCCAAGTGGTGTTGGAGCTTTGCCCGACCAGTAATATGCTGACACAAGCCTACCCGAATCTGAATGATCATCCTTTGAAGCGTTTTTTCGACTATGGCATTTTAACGACGATCAATACGGACGACCCCGGCATCTTCAACACAAACCTCAACCGCGAATATCGAATCGCGCATCAAATGTTGGGCATGAGTCTGGAACAGTTGGAGAAGTGTGCACAGATTGCGGCCGAGCACAGCTTTATCCCGCTCGCAAAACGAAAGAAAGTGTGGCCGCGAGAATTGGCGCGATGAATGAGCGGCTTTTTTGAGTTTCTCAAGGCCTCGCTAAAAAAACCTCTGCAGCTGTCGACCCCGTTCGCCAGCGGCCCGCGCGTCGGCAAAAGGTTCGCTCGTTACATTCACCTTCGCAATGACGAGACCATCGTCGAACTGGGCGTGGGTTCGGGCGCTGTGACGGATCACATTTTGCCCCAGTTGAAGAGTCCGGCCCAGGTATGTCGGCTTTGAGTTGAACGATGATTTGTTTCGTTTTTTGTCGGAAGAAAAATACCCCAACCTTGAGATCATCCATGACTCCGCCGATCATCTGAATCGCTATGTGAAGAATCGTAAAATCGGCGCGGTGATCTCGACCCTGCCATGGTCTTTGATTCCACGGGATCAACGCATGTCGATTTTAAACCAAGTTTACGACAGCCTTGAACCTGGTGGATTGTTCGGGATCTATTTCGCCACTCATGCCTTGTGGACACCGGCCCGTTCAAGATTTTTGGCTCCAGCTTTGTTCAAAGTTTCCGGATTACTCCTACGTAGACGAGATCTGGAACGTACCACCCTGCCGGCTTTACTTCGCCCGTAAAAAATGAAGCAAATAAATGTTTTAGATTGAGACACCAACGCCAAAAAGTTGAGAACTCACTGAGTAGATGAGATCCTTAAGACACTTGGCGGCTCTCTATGCGATTTGCAGGACGAATTTCGTTGCCGGTGGCCTTTTGCACTCTAGTCCTGACATTGATGATAATTCCTTTTCAAAACTTCGCTTTCTGGGCTCAGACCTTCAACATCGTTAGTCTGGATTTTGCTCGGCCTTCGTATATAGACAAGTCAGGGTTACAAAACCGAAACCCGAACCGAAATTTCTATTTTAAATTTTCATAGCCCTCTCCCCAACGGTGCGATGTCAATTCATCGTATGGTGGCAGAACCAGGTAGTCACTTTGCGGCCGACTTGATTCATGGTCCGCAAGAAGGACAAAGTAGCTTACGCCTTCAATTCCACCCGTACGAAGACGGATGCACATCACCAAAGATCTCAGACTGCCGGAAACGCCACCCCAAGGATAAAGTGCAGCTCACTCCGGTGGATTTTAGATCGGAGTACGGGGTGGACATAAGAGAAGGGAAGACCAGATACGTAGGCTTTGATTTCAAGTTGGACAAGTCCTATCAGGTGGGCCAAGGGTTGCCCGGCTCGAGGCCTTTTGTGCTTCATTTTCAAGTCTGGCAATGTTCGGACAAGATCGCCCGGATGGCTGCACGATTTCGAAACTCAATTTTTGAGTTTTCCGTCTCGTATTTTAACGACGTGATCGGCGAGGACGCGAAGGTCGTCCTCGTCGTGCGTGACGAGCAAGGTGGGGATCTTCAGTTTGGAGATCACCTGCTTCACAAGGGCGCGCGCTTCACCACGAAGCTCAGTGTCCAAACTTGAAAACGGTTCATCTAAAAACAAAAATCGAGGGCTCGTGATCACCGCGCGGGCTAAGGCGACACGCTGAGCTTCTCCACCTGAGAGCACCGAGGCTTTGCGACCGAGATAATCCTTCATGCGCAGCTCTTCGGCCAACTCGTTGAGCTTCGAGCGGGCTTCTTTGCCATCCATATGACGAGCGCGGGCCGCAAATAGGATGTTTTCTTCGGCGGACATATGGGGAAAGAGCTCCAGAGTTTGAAACACAACACCAATATGCCGGTCCGGAACAGGTAAACTTGCAATGTTTACTCCTTTATGGGTCCAAACCAATCCCTGGCAGGCTCTAAACCCATCAGCAAGCGAAACACGGTCGACTTTCCCGATCCCGAAGGCCCCCAAAGGGCTGTCACTCCGGAGTCGGCGATTTCCCAGTCGGCAATATCCAATTTGAAAGTTCCGTAATCGCACTTGAGGTTTTCAACCCGCGACATAGCGTGACGCCCCTTGAAACAAAGCATAGGTCAGCGAACTCACCAGCACCAACGGGATCAACAGCAGTTGCGCCGACTCGATCTGATAATGACCCAAAAGACCTTCCATCACCAATGGAAGAGTTTGGCTCTCACCCAACAAAATTCCCGATAGCGCAAAGTCACCGGCCGCCCAAAGCGCGGCCAAACCCGACGCCCTTAAAATCTGAGGCGCCGCTTGCGGCCAAACCACGTCGTTCAAAATCATCCACCAGCTCGCACCTAACGCCCTGGCCACCGTCACCTGGCGGTCAAGGGATGCGAACGTGCTATGCCCAAGCCATCGGTAGAGAAGTGGGAAGCTAATTAGAGTCAAAGCGATCACCAGTTTCAGCAAATGGATAACGTCCCCCTCGAGCGGAACAAGAATCAAACCAAAGCCCGTGATGGTCGGACTGGGAGCCAAATAACCATTGAGAAATCGAGCTAGCCGCTCATGAGGCAAAACAAAGGCCACCATTAAAAAAATCATGAGATGCAGAAGCCCCGTTGCCATCGCCAAAAAACCGGTGGTCAGGAGGGCTTCGGCCAGTAAACCCTCTGGCAAATTCAAAGCTGGCGCTCTTAGCGCCGCACCCAAGCCCTGCGACCAACCCAAGAGTAAAATTCCCAGTGGCAAAAATGGCAGCGAGCGAAACACCGGCCACGCCAAGTAGCGAAGCTCCACCCTCTCTACTTTCCTGGGCCAAAATGATTGAGGCAATGCCCATGAGAACATTAGAAGGGCCATGGACTGAAAGGCCGCCAATAAAACGGCCTTGTCCCAACGCCCCTCCAAACGAATGGCATCGTAAATTGCCACCTCCAAAGTCGACGGATGATCACCACTCAAAAGCAGCGGAATCGAAAAACTAGTAAAACAAAGACTAAACACGAAGAGATAAACAGAGCCTACATCTCCGCGCAGGTAGGGCCAGCCCACCTCACGCCAAAACTGAAATCGCGAGGCGCCCATCACCCAGGCGGCTTCGACGGAGCGACCCAATTTAAAGCGGACCATTCGATCGAGGCCACAGCCACAAGACCGGCGTTCAAAAATCCGTGGACCAAAATTACGGTGAACAAACCGGAGTGCAACCCACCAAACGGTTGCGCAAGGCCCATCAAACTCATAACTAAAAAAGCGGCGGCACCACGTTGGGAAATAACAAACTGATCTCTGCCCAGGACCTTCTCCGATTCGACGTCACCATTGAAGTCCGAGAAACATGAAAAAGCCGAGGATGAACGCACAGAGCGAGCTGACCAAACTTTGGACCGCTGCAAAGAGGAGCGACCATCCCAATCTGCGAAGTGAGGTAGTGCCCAGTCAGAGATCTGAAATATCCAGATAAGATAAGGTGAGATCACAGAGCAGCGCCAGCGCCACCCTTAGCAAGGAGCGGAAGAGCTCATTCTTGAAGACTTTATCCCACTCACTCAGCTCTTTACCTGTTCCAGTTTTGATGGCTTTGAGGCGAGGCAACTCAGCAAATACAGTTCCGTCTTCGAGTCCCTTGATTACAGGAAACATGAAGTTCTTCTCCATGATCAATTTCTGGGCCCAGGGCTTCAAAAGTTCTCGATGAACAATTGGGCTAGAACGCATTCTCTACAACTCTTGGGGACGCCCACGTACTCAACCTGGACGGGATGACCTTCGGCAAAACTTAAGATCTGATAATTTCGGTCTTTTTCAATGCCCCAATGATAAGCCAGTGACGTCACATAGGAAAAAACAAATTTTATTTGCTCTTTCTTGAACAAACCGTACGAGAACGACCAGCTCGGGGAAACTCCAAAGACATTGGGTTTCAGACGCTCTAAAAAATTCGCCGCATTGGGACCTTCCACGGCCTTCACCCACTGAAAAAACTGAAGCCCTGGTGTGCTAGTGCGCGGGATCCTGAAGCCCGATTTGCTCTTTGTAATCCGAGCGTGTGAGTTCCTCGAAACGCGCGGGCACATGGGCCACCGCCGACTTTCGATAAACAAAACTCATCGGACTCCAATCAAACGGAAGAAAATGCGGATGGGTAAATTCCGCCAGGGTTGGATGTCGGCTCGAGGCTGCAAACACCTGAGGCTGCCATTCAAACTGCGCGTCCGCCTCGGGCAGAAGGATTTGATCCAAACCTAAGACCACATCAAAGGGAACACCAGCAACGCCCAGCTTCAAGCGTTCGAGCAACAAACCGGCATCACCCGATGAAACCACTTCAATGGTACACCTGTTGTCTTTTTCAAAACGCTGAATGATCTCAGGTCCCGGACCTGCTGAGCCCACGAAAGATGAGTATGTCAAAATCCGCAGTTTCGGTCGATCGTCATCCGGGCGAGGGATGTCTCGATAAAATATAAAGCTGGCGGGCAAACAGCAAACCCACGGTCAACGTTGTAAATAAAATGAGTATGACCGCTAAACGGCTTTGCACATCACCACCACATACCGCGATCGCGCTTATAAAAGAAGTAATCAAATCCTAAGCATCGACCAGCGCCCAGCCAAGCGAGGATTAAAAACAAAACCAAATGCAGCTGATGCATCTCTATGACTTCAGGAGACTCGTGTAAATAAAATTGAGCGTGACCGCGGCGGCTAAAAGGGCCACGGGTCGAACAAAAAATCCCAAGATAAAACTGATTCCCACTAAAAACCCAAAGTAGACCACGCAATAGGCGAACAGCTGCCAATTCGGAACGACAATTCGATCTAAAAAGTCTTTGTACCAATCAGGCGCCGAACTGGCCGGCGCCCACTCCGTGATCGCGGCCGCGATGCGCGGTTGAGAGAGATAGTCGCCCTGATAGCGATCGAAGGCCTCGCTCAAAAAACAAACGCCGAGGTACATGCGCAAGAGGGCCACAGGAAACAAATGTCCGACGTACTTCACGCTCTCTAAGTAAGCAACCAACATCAACTGATCTTCCCCTATCCCTTACGTCGGGTCAACACGACGCCCTTCTTGGCGCAGGCATCCTCGAGCGGACATTTTTCACAAAGGGGCCGACGGGCCTTGCAGAGTTGACGGCCATGAAAAATCAGCCAATGGGAAAACAGGATCCAGTCCTCTTTTGGCACGAGCTGAAGTAAATCCTGCTCGACTTTCTCTGGCGTCTTTTGCTTGGTCAGTCCCAGCCGGTACGCCACGCGTTTCACGTGGGTATCAACCACTATGCCCGTCGCTATCTGAAAGGCATTCCCTAGCACCACATTCGCGGTCTTGCGTCCAACGCCGGGCAAGCCGGTGAGCGCCTCGAGGTCGCGGGGGACTTCGCCGCCATAAAGCTGCTCGAGCTTTTCGCCGGTCCCTTTTAAACTTTTGGCTTTCGCGCGAAAAAAGCCCGTGGGCTTGATCTCGCTCTCGAGCTGCTCTAGATCCGCGCTCGCGTAATCCTTGGCCGATCGATATTTCTTGAACAGGCCTTTGGTCACCTGGTTCACGCGCTCGTCTGTGCATTGCGCACTGAGAATCGTGGCCACTAAGAGCTCCAGCGCATTCTGGTGATGAAGAGCGCAGTGGGCGTCGGGATAGTAGCGCTTTAGCTTCTGTATGATGGTCCGGGTTTTGGCTTGGAGAGCGGATTCCTTCATGGTGATCCGTTGTTGACACGTCTCTCGACAGATGTCGAGAAAAGAGTTTCTCGACTGGGTCGCCATCCCGCATCCGCCTTAAAATAAAGATCTACCATCGGAGGGAACATGGAAGGTCCACGTCCGTTGCATGAGTATGAGCTGGGTGATCTGGTTCGCTTTCTTTCAAGCCACTTACGCCCCGAACACGATTGGACCATTCAAGATGAATATCCGATTGCGATTCAAGCCGCCAATCTGAACAACGTTCGAGTGATTAAGGACAAAGATCAGTTTTTGTCCGCGGCGGTCATGAAACCCATGGTGGTCAAGTCTCCAGCCGGCCTTTTTAAGGCGGCGGGCATTGGCAGTGTCGTGACAAGTCCCGAGGCGCGCAACCAAGGCTTTTCTCGGCAAGTTTTAGACGATTGCTTGACGGCCGCCCACGCTCACGGTTGCGACTTCGCCATCTTGTGGACGAATCTCTTTGATTTCTATCGCAAGCTTGGATTTGAATTAGCCGGAACCGAAGTGGCCCTCGAGATCCCGCTCAATGTGAAGATCGAAGAGGCTCCAGATCTTCACTTCATGACTACAAATAAGATTGATCCCGAGGCGATTCTTCGCCTCTACAATGGACACACGACCGGATGTTTGCGCACGCCTGAAGAAGTTCGCAAATATCTCAGCATTCCCAACACGCGGGTGTTCACGGCCTGGGATAAGAACAATCGCATTCAAGCTTATGCAGTTGAGGGTAAGGGGGCCGATCTTGACGCCTACATTCACGAGTGGGGCGGCGGCGTTTCTAAGCTCCTACCTTTGATCAAGTACGCCGTGCAGTCCGAAGGGCGACCACTCACTTTGATTTCGCCTTCTCAATCGGTGAATTTAATTCGTCAATTGACATTGGCCGGCGCGCGTGAAGCCCGCGGTGTGCTAGGCATGATTAAAATTCTAAATCTCCCCACTTCCTCACCAAGATCAAAAAATTCATTCGCGGTATGGGTTTTGAAGACGTGGTCCTCGAACCCCGGGATGGCCGCTACTATATGGGCTACAAAGATCAGATTTTCGCAACGGACTCCGAGGCCGATCTGGTGCGCTTGATCTTTGGTCCGCTCAAAGCCAGCGAGCTGAAGGTTTTTGACAAGGCGACGGCGGAAACTTTCGAAAAACTCTTCCCCATTGCCATGTGGATATGGGGCTGGGACTCGGTATGATCAACAATCAAGCCCGACTTCAAGATTGGCTCTGGTGGGACTGCATGCGCTCCTCGGGCTCTCGATTCCGTTCTTTTTGGTGTTGATGATCGGTTGCAAAAAGGCCAAGGCAACCAAAGAAGACCTCGGTCCGGAAGTGGATCAAGACACCATTTCCGATGCGTTAGGCAAGGCCGTGAACGAGGCATCACTCGATCGGCTAGCCGTCGGTCAGTTCAATGAGTATGTGATCACGCAGAGGATTGAGAACGAAGAGGGCGCACGCACCCCTCGCGGGCTCCCGCGCCGAGGTAATCAAGCAGGAAGATAGCGACGCTATTTCCAAATTCACCTTGCGGATCACGCGCGCCGAGCGCCTCCAAGATGGAACTTGGGAGACGACCATTACCGAGGAGCCCCTCATGGTGGAAAAGCCATCTTCAGCCGCGCTGCTTTTTCTCAAGTGGAAAGACATCCACTTTCGGCGACTCAATTCACGCCATTTGCCGGCCGCCCCGTAAAACGCCAGACTTATCACAAACTGCGAGAATTTACGGGCACTCTCCCCGCACCCTTACAAAGTGCGCATGCGGCCGGGCTGGTGGCGGTCTAAATCCCTGCGAAATTCCGGTTCGCTACGTCAGCTTCGACATCGTTGAATGGTATGACAACGAGAATTACAGAAAGCTCTCGTTGGATCTCGGATTCAGCTTAGCCACGCCTTTCATTCCTTTTGGTGAAGGCTTTGAAAAGCTAAATGGTTTACTGGTGTTAAACTGCCGAGCCACCTACATCCCCGTGGACGATCGCAACTACTACGTCCGCCAGTGCGCCAATCTCGAGGACTTTGCATCTAGGTACCAGGTTCCCTTTTGAAATGCGAAGCGTAAACGCTTCGCATTTCAAAAGGGAACCTGGTACCTCCTTCCTATGAAGAAGATGGCTGTTGTTTTATCGGGTTGTGGGCATCGTGATGGGGCGGAGATTACTGAGTCCGTCTCGACTTTGATTGCGTTGAGTGAAGCGGGCGCTGATTATGAGGTCTTTGCTCCTCAGATGGAGTTCACGGTGACCGATCCCCTCACCTTTCAGCCGACCGAGGAAACACGCAATTTACTCACAGAAGCGGCACGCCTTGCCCGCGGCAAAATTCACGATGTGAAGACGTTGAAGGCGCGCGACTTTGATGGCATTGCCTTTCCTGGCGGCTTCGGTGCGGCTCTTCATTTGTGCGGTTGGGCGCAACACGGGGCCGCGTGTAAGGTTCATCCCGAAATCGAACGCGTGATCAAAGAGTTTTACGCTGAGAAAAAGCCAATATTGGCGATTTGTATTTCGCCGGCTTTGATTGCGCGGGTGCTTGGACATCATGGAGTGACGGTCACGATCGGTGACGCCAAAGACTTGACGGCCGCCGAAATCAAAAAGACAGGCGCGAACCACGAGGGCTGCGCGGTGAATGACTTTGTCACGGATCGCGATCATCGTGTGATTTCAACGCCTGCTTATATGTATGGTGAAGCGCGGCCTCACGAAGTCTTTACTGGCATTCGTAAGGCTGTGCGCGAACTAGTGGAAATGGCCTAAGCAGGACAGTTTAAACCTACATTGCCTGGCAACTCAAAAGCTGACCCCGAAGTGAGCCAACTTCGGCTTCAAGCGAACTGACCTCTGAGCGCAAACGTTTGACCTCGATCTCTAAAAATTCCATCCGACTTTTAGCGTAGCCTGACTGGAACTCGGATTCCGTCGAAGGTGCGCAAGTCCCTTTGTACTCTCCGCCAGATTGAGCGAATCGCGCGGCGTTTTCTTTCGAACAAAAATGAGTCAAGCCCAGTTGGTACCCTTGAACAAGCCTTTCATTCCAAGCGGCAGCCTCGTTGGCTTGAAAGCAATCACGAAAACGTTCTTTGACGGTCTCAAGCCGTTCACCGCGAAGAGCCGACTGTCGACCAGCACCTGACCAATCCATCTGCTGACATTCTTCCTTGGTTAAACTCACACAACCGAAGGACATAAATAAACAAAGTATTAGGGAAAACCCAATCAAAATAGAATCCATACTAACCCTTCCATCGCTGAAGAGCGCGCCTGTGAAGAGGGCCCATCCATAGTTTGCTAAAAAACTTCGCCTCTGACTTAGCCTTCCAACCGAGCAAAGGCTGAACAGTAGACTCCGACATATGCCGCGCCCAAACCAGGCTTTCGTCAGCCACGCGCCAAGGAGAAATCACCTGATCGATCAGGCCCATGCGTTGCGCTTCATAGGCATTGAGCAATCGAGCTTCGAGCAGCAGCGTGCGGAGTCTCTCGGGGCCAAGCCGATCGGTCCACGCCTTTCCCCCGCCCCATCCCGTGGAGAGCCCTATCCGCCTCTGCCAAAAACTAAACATCGATGCGGGCGTGGCCCAGCGGAAATCAAAACGGGCGAGCCACTCCATTCCCCCGCCGAGCACATCTCCCTCCACCACGGCCAGTTTGGGAACGGGCCAGGCTTGAAAGCGATCCAGAATTTTGGTGATCTCTTGATTCACTTTCAAACCAGCGGCGGCTGTCTTCAGCTTTTTGTAATCCGAGAGATTCCCTCCCGAACAAAAGACCGTTGGGTGCGCGCTTGAAAACAATAGGTTTATTGACCTGCTTGAGTTGCTTTTGCAAAGCATCCAGTTGGCGGGCGGCCGACAAAGACAATGCGTTGGCCGATTCATAAGCCAGAAAGCCCACATGGACATGGTGGGCGTGCTCGAAAACTTTAAAATGTTTCATTTCACGGACTATACCTTATCTAACAGGGTCCGGTATATATCCGTGCTCTTCATAAATTTTACGCCAAAGCCATAACCGCCAGCCGCATGGCCTTTGTGAGTCGTCCAAACTATGCGGCCATGGATATGATGCTCACGCTCCATATCGGCCAAATTGACTTTAAGGCGCAGTAGATCCCCGACGTTAACGGAAGGGCGCTTATCCAATTCGAAGTAAGCGCCGCCGCGGGACAGATTGAACATATGTGAGTGATACTTTTCCCCAGAGATGAACGTCTCCACCGTCGCTGTTAAATTGGTCCGATAGCGACGAAACACCTGCTGAGGAACCTGCTTAGCCACCATCAATTTGCGGGCTAAGCCTTTTAATGTTTTGAGTTCAAAAGGGCGTTCGAGAAAGTAGATCTTATATTTATTGTGAACTTCCTCAATGCTCATTCCACCAATGGAGTCGGTGATCATTAACATAGGATAATTAAAGCCCGTTGTTCTGAGCTGTTGTGCATAGGCAATGTCTTGCTGAACCAAGTTCCGGTTTGGAGCATCAGTAAATGGACTGTTTTTTTGGCGCAGATTGCTTTCAATCTCATGGTGGTCATAGGCCACCATGACCTCATAGGGGAGTTCGGTCTCAATGTAATTTTTGATAAACCGGGCGTCGTCCGTAGATTTACAGCTTAATAGAACTCGTTGCATGACGGTCCTCCCACATACTGACCTTTCGGCACTGGACCTAGGTCGGCTTTAATGTTGGGAAAACTGTCAACATTCATCTCATCTCACACTGAGATGATGTGCTGATGCCCTAGATCCCGTCCTCGCGGTCCCCGCGGGCGTCATCTGATTCGGAAAAGAAGGGACCGGAGTCACCATCGTCGTAAACATCTGCCGGTGTATACCGATCGCGGATATCGCTCGAGTCATCGACTATTGCCACCCCATCCAGAAAGGCCGCATCACAAGGAGCCGTTTCCATTCCCGGAGGACGAGCTCCGGAGGGCTGCGCGAAAAAGGGGCTACCTTCTTCAGCATAGGCGTAGTCGCCGCGAGAGTTAACACCAAGCTCAAAATTCGAATTGTGGTCTTCATATATCACCAATTTTATTTACTTAGAAAAATGAACAGAGGCCGTTTTATACTGTGCCGCATAGAAATAAACCAGAAATCAATCTTTATGCCGACCTTAAGGAAATTGTATATCAACTGATTCTATATAGTCGAATAGGTGACGTTGGTATAATCCCGTGTATACGAAAACCGACGCCCTGGAACACAGTGTATGAAGCATCATCAATTTAGCCAAAAATCTCAACCTGAAACAATAAAATAATAGGTATAATCATATACTTAAATAACTCGGGCCAAATTGGGACTCGCATGAAAACTGCATCTCGTAAAAGTATGGTGATTGATTCAAGATGTCCCATTCGACGACTAAATCGACTTTTAGCCTTGGCGTTCGCGGTACTGCTTTGCGGGTGTGGACCGACCATGGAAACTGCTGATCTTGAATCAAACGTTACCTCGGAGGGCTTAAAATCCACCACCGTCCAACAACGCACCTCCTCCGCCGGCCCCCTTACCACCAAATCCAACGGGAAAAGACTATTATGTTAATACAAGCGGATCTGATTCAAACTCGGGAACAGAGGGTTCACCTTTCAGAACCATCACCTATGCCTATAGCAAGGTGGTTGCCGGAGATCGAATTCTGGTACAGCCAGGACGCTACACAGACTTCACTTCTGGGTTCGGTCTGCGTTTAAACAAAAATGGAACCGCGATTGCGCCAATCACCCTTCGTTCAGTCAAGCGGGGCGAAGCCATTATTGATGGTCAGCAAATCTCAGGCAAACCCACCGTGGTTTACATCGAAGGTGACTACAATATTTTGAGGGCTTTCGGGTCACAAATCATACAGAGCTTGGCATCGGTATTTGGGGTGGTATCGGTAACATCATCCGATTCAATGAAGTCGATCATGTGGGCATGGGATCTCAACCCACTCGACACACCGGCATTTACACGGACAACACCAGTCGGTTGAACTTATATGATGGTAATTTTGTTCACGACAACGGTAACTTCGCGACCTCGCTCAAGGGACACGGGTTTTATATCACCGGCCACAACGAAACCTATGTTAATAATATTGTCTCGAGAAACGCTGGTTACGGATTTCAAATTTACGCGTACGATGTGCTGTCGAATGTCAATATCCTGAATAACGTCTCTGCCTTCAATGGTGGTTCCGGCATGGTTTTGTTCACAGAGACGGCGGGCGAAGCCTTCGACAACATTCAAGTGAAGAACAATATCTTCTACAACAACTATCGGGATCGTTACGGAGCCAATGGTTCTATCTTCATTCTCAATGGAGGAAGTCCATCACCTGGCGGGGCATCGTTTTTGACAATAACTTAAGTTTCGGCGCGGGCGCGGATATCGTGACTTCTGGTAGCCCAATTCCGAGTTATTCAGCCACGCGGTGGATTCGCTTAGATCCAAAATTTGTTCTTGATCTGATTGATTTTCGTCTTCAACCCGGAAGCCCAGCTCTTGGAACTGGGTTAAACCTTATAGATGTGAAATCCAACTTTGACGGCGCTACAAGGTCCACTCCGTACAACCTAGGCGCTTACTAAAAGCCGCAATCTTTCCGAGGCTTATTCGATCCATCTCATTTAGATATATTTAACATATCAAACATATTATTTAGATATCTACTCTGTTGGTTTAGTTTCAGTGTCGTTGAACGAACGGTACGAACTTAACCAAAGGAGAAATCTTATGAAAATTACAGCCCTCGCAACCCTAGTAGCGACTCTGGTCCTGTCCTTAAACGGCCCATGCCGGCGCGACCAATATCGTCCTCGAGTGCAAAGCCGCTGATGGAAGTATCGCCTTGTCGGGCGACGTTCCCGGTGACATGGCGGACTTCAGCCTCGAGGCTCGCTTACCTAAGGCCACCGCCAAGTTGGTCTCGGACTGGGATGATTCTGCAAAACAAAATCCTCTGGCTGGACAAGTCAGCGTGATTAAAGCTTTCAAGAAAGGTGTCTTTACCGTTCGCGCGGAGAGCACGTCTTCAAAAGCCAGCTCTATGATTCAGATCTTTGCTTTACCGAAAACTGTGAAGGTAAAACCGCTTCCTACGGCTACGAAGCTCACTTCACAGCTCAACTGACAATTTGGCAAGCGCCCAGACAAGAAGATCAAGCTCAGGTGAGTTGCTCGGCAATTTACAATCTTTAGGCATCCGCCTGCGGGGCGTGAAAGAACACGCCCCTGTTACCTTTAATCTTTGATGACCTCTTGATACCCGCCGTGGGCCGCTTCTAAATAGAGAACAGCTTGGATTAAACTGGCATCGCCCGTTCCGGGTCCATCTGAGTTCTTTTCTAAATAATCTGAGATCGATCTATCGGTACGCGGCTGCAAGCCAGCGACCATCGCCGGTGAATTCTCCGTCGGGGCCGCCAGCACCACGTTGGGGATCAGGAACAAGGTTGGGATCACTTTTTGAATCACAGTTTTCATAACATCTCCTTAGGGCAAGGTTAAAAGTTGCGCCAAGACTGCACGAAAATCTGAATTCTAAAAAGCAGAGTGATTTGACCTTAACTATCTAAATTTTAGATAGTTAAGAAAACAAATAAGCCTTATTTGGTACGAGATGCGTTTAAAGCGTGCTAGCTGCACTGCATTTCAAAAGGGAAGCTGGTACCTCTCAGCGCTTTGTCCAGATGAGGCCTTCTTTGCCGGTCCATTGGCCGCGAGGGCGGTAGATGCGATTCTTCGAATATTGTTCGAAGATGTGGGCTAACCAGCCACTGACGCGGGAGACGGCGAAGATGGGGGTGTAGATATCGATGGGAATCCCCATGCTGTAGTAAACCGTGGCGGAGTAAAAATCGACGTTGGGGAGAAGCCCTTTTTCTTTCTGCATGACTTCGTCCATGGCGTGGGACATTTGATACCAATGGGGCTGGCCCGTTTTGGCGGTCCATTTTTCAGAAAGCTTTGAGAGCACTTTGGCGCGGGGATCGCCGTTTTTGTAAACGCGATGGCCAAAGCCCATGATCTTTTTCTTTTCGGCAAGAGCATCTTTGATCCACTCTCGGCACGTGGCCATGTCGCCGATCTCCTTGAGCATCAGCATCACTTGCTCATTGGCACCACCGTGGAGAGGGCCTTTCAAGGCACAAATTGCACTGGTCACCGCCGAGTAAATGTCACTCAACGAACTGGCGGTCACGCGGGATGCAAACGCTGAACAATTCAACTCATGATCCGCATGAAGAACTAAGCAGACATCAAAGTCGCGAGCGAGTTCAGCATCAGCTCTTCGCCTTTTAACATGTAGAGGAAGTTCCATGCGATGCTCTTATCGGGCTTGGGCGCAACGTAGGATTTGCCGTTGCGAGTACGATCAAAGAGTGCGACCAAAACGCCCATTTTGGCCACCAAACGATTGGCCACTCGTCGTTGAGCGGCGGCGTCCGTGCTTTGCGCTTCGGGATCCCACAGAGCCAACATGCTGACGGCGGTTCTCAACCAAGCCATCGGGTGAACGCCTTTCGTCGGCAACTGTTGCAAAAGTTTAACTTGTTCAGGCTCAACGCCATATTGGCAGCGAGTTCTTTATGGAAGGCTTGAAGTTCATTCGCGGCGGAAGACGTCCTTCCCAGAGTAAGAATGTGGTTTCTTCAAAGTTGGAATTGGCCGCTAAATCCTCAATCGTGTAACCGCGATAATTCAAAGTCGCATCGACAATGAAAGAGATCGACGTGGTACAGGCAACCACGCCTTCGAGACCTTTATCGACTGCACCGGCGTAGATTTCAGGAGAATTGGCCATCGGAGATTCCTTTCGATTTGGATCTGAATCATCCTAATCTAGTGCGAAGATTTCGTCACTAGCTCTTGGCCAATTTATAACTTTGTCTTTGACTTCGAGTACGACCAGAGTCTGGTCGCGGACGGGTTCCGCACCCTGCGCGAAACGCTGCACCTCGTACAAAATATGATTGCGAAGTTCGTGAACACCACGCTTAGGACCGCTGAGGAAACTTCGAATCACGCGTTCCATGCCGTAAGGTTCGCCCTCCGCATTGGTGGCCTCGATGACGCCTCGAGTGCACAAAACCACCCGATCGCGCGGGTTAAGAAAGAGGGCTCCGGAATTTTTTGGCGCTGTGAAAGCCGCGCCCAGAGGACCCTAGGCCAGAGTCGAGGAACTGGACCTCACCGGTCTGCGCCATTTGATGGAGCGCGATCACCTGACCGGCCCGCACAAAGCGCATTTCAAAATTGCGTCGATCGATCAGTGCGTAAAAAACATCTGCCTGATCCTGTTCAGTCATATTCTCGAGTAGCTGCTCTTGCATATCGCGCAAGACTTCGTGAGGTTCAGCGCCACGTTTGGATTCAATTTGTCCTGTCATTTTGAGTAGAACACTTAACAGAAGGGCCGACATCGCATGCCCAGATGCGCTGCTAACAATCACGCCAAAGCGGAATCGGTCTTGGTGCTCGAAAATATCAAAGTAATCTCCCCCCGAAACAGCACTGGGAACAAATTTAGTGGAGAACTCAAAGCCTGAGATGTGTGGGAACTCCGTCGGCACGAGAGCCTTTTGAATCACATGCGCCATCTTCAGTTCGTTGCGTAGCTGAGCAATCAGGACTCGAGCCGTTGGTTGGCTTTGCCCAGTTCTTCGCGAAAGCGGCGCAGGTCAGCTTGTCGCTCCTTAAGCTCTTCTTCCAGTTCTTGAACTCGCTCGATCAATTGTTCACGCGTGAGAGTGGACATACATTCATGTTCAGACTCTCGACTCTTTATGTCAAAACGTAAACGGAGTGTTACCACACTGTTAACGCTATGCCCCTGATTGAACTTCAAGACCAGGTGAAGGTTGAACATATTTCAGAGAGTAGGTTAACTGACCTAGTTATGACCTTTGAGACGCGCTTCACCTTTGAGAAGTTACTGCTCGAGTTGAAGCTCTTACGTAACGAAGACTTTTCCGCACTCGTGCCACTCGCCATTGGCGTTCACGCCGTCCTTTGGCCAAAAGAAAATGTTGAATCTAGCTTTCGCCAAATTCAGTTCATGGGTTTCGAAGTGATGAAAAATTGCGAAGGATTGAGCGAAGGCGAACGCTTCGAAGTCCTGCGTCAGTTTATTTTTGAAAACAAAGCGTTTCAGGTGTCCATGGGTGCAAGCCAAGACCTGGGTGAAAACCAGGTCTTGCTCAAGTGTGTGTTGGATGATCGATGCGGCCACCCCTTGCCGATTGTTTTTATCTTTTTATATATGGCGCATTTTCTGGATATTCCGATCGCCCTGATTCAAGCGCGACATCATTTTCTTTTGAAGTGGGTGCGGTCCGGAAAAACTTTGTATTTGGACTTATACAACGAGTGCCGTCCCCTGGGAGACCAAGAGCTCATTCAATTCCTAAACCGCTCGTCGTCCAACTTGGAAGTGTGGAGCGCGAAGCAATTGATGACTCAGTATTTGGAACTCTTAATGAACACCTTTGAGAGCACACAAAAATTTGCCCCAACTCCATATCGTTTATAATCTTTTACTTCAGCTAGATGACGGCAACACCAGCATCCTGGGGCAGCGCGCGCTGTTGCGACAGAAGTTAGGGTACACGCGCGAAGCTCTTAGTGATCTCAAAAGATACTTTTCGTTTGTGGAACGCTCCCATGCACCGACTGAGTTGCAACAAGCTTGGATTGAATTGGAAGCGGCTCCCGAACCACCCCAGCGCGGACCCACTGAAGTTCTCCACTAGTTCATCTCTTCACTAAACAACATATATTTTTCAAGCGTGCTTAGAACTGTGGCCTAGTCGAGTTCCGCGCCTTAAGCCTATCGCTATATTTTAAGTTACAGGAAGTTCAGTTGACCATGCCGAAGTTCACGTTCGATTACGCCGTCGAAATGAAGAAGGACGAGGAGCTAACCAAAGCTGTGGGTTTAAACTTTCTTTATTCCACCTGGATGAAAAAGGTGTGAAAGCTGCGGCTGTGACTGTCATTGGCGGATTGGAAAGAGCCGCTGTACTTCCCAAGCCAATATCATTATGAATGTGGATCGTCCGTTTGTCTTTGCCATCGTCGAGAAGAAGACAAAATCCCTGCTCTTTGTGGGCACGCTCACTCAACCTTAGATTCCGCCTGGCCGGAGGACCGGATTTCCTCCAGCCAATAAGTACACTTTTAATTTCGTCGACCAAGTTCTTTAAAATGAGTGGATGATTCCGCGTTCAATCATTCATCTCACTTTGCTTTCTTTTTTCTCTTCACATCGATTGCCACGGGTGAGCAAATTTCGTCCCGTGAGGCACCATTCATTGTGCCCTTGAGACAAACCTTGGCGAATCTTCCCAACAAGATATGGGAGAAGCTCAAATCCATTGTTGGAATTAAGAACTACTACGGCGTAACGCTGCCTCACGATCAGATCGAGGGAACCGCGACCAAAACGCCCCGCCCGGCCAACTGTCCGCCTGATATGCCCTGTGCCCAATGCCGCCTGCTGAATAGTGCGAAAGACTGGGTTCGAAAGAAGTACAAAAACCGGCCGCGCTCCCATGGCGATTGTGGTGGGGCCGTAGGCGACATGATTTTGAACGCCGGTTTTCCCTTCATTAAGCGACCGAATAAAGGCACCAAGAAGGGCCCGCGGAGAAGTGGGGTTGCAATGGAGCCCCCGGTAATCGAGTGGGGCATGCCACCATTCAAAGCGATGAACCCTCCAAGCAGAGTTCCAGCGGTATGTGGACCTACACCGATGGGCGCACCGAACAGCCCGCCATAAACAATCGTTATTTTGTGACGGCCTTCGTGCCGGGGCCCCAACTGAACGCGCTCTGTGAGGAGCCTCAATAATGAAAAACAAATTTTATTTATATATTGCCTCAACGTTCTTACTGTTACTGACAGCTAGGCCACGGTGTGTAAGAGATCGCCGTCCTTCAAACTGAGGAGGGGACTATTCTCAGCGAGATGAAGTACATCGTGTACTCGAATGGCCTTTTGGAGGTCCTCATGATGAACACAGATCCGGAATTTAAAGGAAGAAAGCTTTCAAAAGTGCTCGTTCGAGCCGTGATGGATCGATTTCCCAAAGTCTCCCAAGTTAAAGCCGGCCTGGTCGAGGACAATGCTGAAATCGTGAATCGCTATTTGCAGGTTTATCGCTACTCCTGTTTGAAGGCGATTCGAAAGTCGCCGTTTTTCAAGGCGTTTCGCGCCGTGGGCTTTGACGTTCTGGGGTCGGACACTGAGTGTTCCAGCCGGTTTCACATCGCTTATCTTCAGAGGCGCCCTGAACTCTTATGTCACGTAAACGTCGTAACGAATGCTCTGGCCCTTTAACATATGAGTGGGATTGGCTTTGAGGGCTCGAGCTTTCAACGGCTGTTTGACCACCACGCGCTGACGAGCCCGCGAGATCGCCTTTTCCACTAGTTGTAATGCGTCGGCCGCAGTAGCTGAAGGCAGCAGCTCCTGCAGAAGCTGCATTTCTTTTGGACTCTTGGCTGATTTCTTTGGTTTATCAAACATGGGGTCGATATAAATCACATCCGGTGAATGCGCCTCGGGCAGCTGATTCAAATACTCGAGACTATCCGCTTCAACGACTTGAATTCGGTCCAGTTGAGCGCGCAGCCCTTCGCCCTCTAATCGGGCACGCTCTAAACCATCTTTCAGCAAAAGAGCGACAATCGGGGACCTTTCGACTGCGGTCACATGACAACCCAGTGACGCGATCAGTGCCGCATCCTGACCGAAGCCTGCGGTCGCATCGAGCACGGTGAGCGGCTCATCCCGAAGCCCCAAGGCTCGTCGAAAAATATGATTTCGCGACAAGCCCTGCTGCCATCGCACCCGCCACGCGGTCGAGAGAAAATCCACCGCATAGGGTTTGCCACGCTTTTTATCAACAAAGGCTAAAGACAAAACACTCGAGCCCACCACGAGCTTAACGCCGGCACCATCCACGGAACTCTTTGTCCATAGGGGTACACCCAACTGACGACTCAGAGCTTCGGCTCGCTCTAGACTTAATCCATCTGCAGGTTCAACGCCGATCAAAGCCATGTGGTCCCCAAAGCCCCCAACCACCACACCGTGATCACCATGTGCGAAAGCACCGCCGAGCGAGGCAGGTTGACCATGTCGCTCGATAGCGGTGACGCCGCCTTCTGCAAGCGATAGATCGTCATGATAAGTGGCAAGCTCACCAAAGGTAGTATCGCCATTGCCACTAAGGGCAAGCGTAAGATCAACGCGGCCAAGGGATGAATCATCAGAAGTAAAAATCCCTCCACCACCGCGATCCAGCGAGCACGATCGAATTCAAAGAACGCTAAGAATGTATGAAAATCTTCCGATCGTGAACGAACCAAATCACCAAACTGACGCACTTGAAACGTCCACAGAGTCGATGCGCCAAAGGCCAATCCTAAAGTGAGATCCATGATCCCAGCGTGGCCAAAACTCGCAAGGGCTGTGCCCATGGTGAGCAATGGCCCAAACAATAAAAAAAGCGCGAGATCACATAGACCATAGCGCGTGCCGATGTTCTTTTGAAAAATCAAAAGAGAGCAACCCGCCGCCAACCCGATTCCAACTAAAGGCAAGGGCGCTAAAATCATCGACGGAATCGCCAAGAGGCCCGCCAAACTGAAATTCACCCAAGCCCATCGCCGCATCAGATAGGCCGGAACCCAACCGTTTTGAATCACGCGACTGCCACGTCGTCGATTGATGCGATCGCCACCGCTAAGGTGATCTTGCACATCATTGAAGAGAAACATGGCCGTGTGCAAGAACAACACTTCCCAAAACTGCCGACCAAGACGCCAACACGGTCCACTGTGAAATCAGCTCGCGATGGTTCAACCACGCGGCCACGGCCGGTCCCAAAGTTAGCACCAAGAGTTCAGGTCGGCTCGAGCGAAAGTAGATTTCCCACAAGGCGGCACCTTCAGATCTTTGACATCGACAACTTGAAACGTGACCCGCTCACGAGTCGTATCGGGACTGTATGTTTCAACTGGTAGGGCTCGTCGTTCGCTCGAGAAATTGCCAAGCAAGTACGAATGAAATTCGGGATCCTCGCGAGTGAGCGTGACGTATTCCATATCTATTTCGCTCGACGGAAATAAAGAATATCCGGAAGTCCCATTAAATCATTGATCAAACCACGCTCAGATCCGTCCAGATAGGATTCGAGAGACTTGGCCTTGTGCTCATAAAAGCCAATCACTTGCCGGTTCATTTCGTCAAAAGCTTGCACCGCATGATTGAAAGCTTCGATTCCCACCAACTCTTTAACTTGATCGAGAGTTTCACAGGATCGGAGCTTTTGCTTATCGTCCTGACTGAAATCGCGGGCAAGATAGGCGCCGAACGAATTGAGATATCCGGATTTTAGATCGCCCAACAGGGCTTTGCCTTCGTCATTACGAATGTCAAAATCCAGCAGATCGTCACCCCGCTGAAACAGCATGCCAAGCAAAGTGCCCATCTCCGCCAAAGTCTGGTGCAGGTCTTCGTTGTAATTTTCTTTGGCGATAAACGGCGCCCGTAAGCACCATTTAAAAAGCGAGGCGGTCTTGAGATCATGAACCTGATCCAACTGGCGAAGCTCCACATTCCAATCGCGCACAAGTGAATCTTGAATCCACTCGCCTTCAAGCAGGTCCGAGATCATTTCGGCTGTGTACTGGATCAAACGCAGGTTTCCATAGCGCGAGAGATTCACCATCACTCGGGCCAGCAAGTAGTCCCCGGCCAAAACGGCGTATTCGGGGAATACTTAAGCCATGCGGCGGTTTTGCTACGACGAAGAGCCGAGCGATCAATCAAATCATCGTGAAGAAGAGACGCATTATGAATAAACTCAATCGTTGCGCGAGAAGATGTTCTTGTCGCGCCGTTAGACTGAGATGTTTGCCAATCATTTGAATCAGCTTGGAGCGAAACCCCTTACCCGACGAAAACAGATCGTCGTAAAGCGAATTGAGCTTTGGCAAATACTTGGGAAAATCGTCTTTATTGAATACCTTAAGGTCTCTCACCGTGGTCTGTTTCTCGGCCAATTGACTCTTTTAGTCAATGGTGATCTGTTCAAGCTCTATGCGTTTTACCGTGGCATTTGATGAGGCCGATGGCGAAGGAATCGTGTTCTTTGGCAATTATTTCCGTCTGGCGCACCGGGCCCTAGAGGCCTATCTGCCTTCGATCGGAATTCCCTGGACCGATTGGTTTAAGAGCGAGACATGGGCGGCTCCCTTAAGACACGTGGAGGCGGACTACCTGGCTCCGCTGCGTCCGGGAGAGACCTTTGAAGCCCTGGTCCGCGTTGGGGAGATGAGCCAAAGCTCAGTTACTTTTGTTTATGAGTTCAAGACCCTAACGAACAAGCCCATTGCCCGCTTGAAAAACAACCCATGTTTTTATCGACCGCAAAACCGGTCGAAAACAGGCAATTCCTGATCGTTTCAGAGAAATTTTGCGTTAGCCGCTTCCACTCCTATAACTTGTAACTTGAGAAGTGCCTTTAATTCCTGACGTTTGACTTTGCCTAAACTCGTGCAGGGCAACTCGTGAACCCAATAAAATCGATGGATTCGAACCGGGCCTAAGGCGGATTCGTTGTAACGCTTGATTGCCAACTCCCACGTCGCGAGTGAATCAGGACTGTCCGTCACCACTACCAATTCACGGCCCGCCCGAGCCGACAGCCCATCTAACACGATGGCGCGCCCCTTCAGCTCCCGCGTCCAAGCTGCAAGATCCGCTTCAACTTGAGGGAGAGAGACCAAAACTCCTAGCACCTTGATCACTTCGTCCCGTCGACCCAGCGGTTGAAAGCCCGCTTCACTCCATGCGCCTAGATCTTCGGTGGGCAGCCATCCGTTCCTTAAGGGATGTTCTAGAGTGAACTGACCCTCACGATTGAGCGTGGCTACAAAGCGCGCCCACCGACCGCGCCTGAATCCAAACTCTTCCGTCTCGGATTTCAATTTGGGCGTGAGGGAGAATTTGTAGCGCCGGATATTCGCTCACCCGTAATGAGGCGAGTGATGCGGTCGCCACCTGCGAGGCACATTCAGTTAAGCCATAACTGGGAAGCACTGGCCAACCCAAGGCCCGCGCGCGTCTGTAAAGATCCGGCGTCAGCGCGCCTCCACCGACCACAATGGCTCTTAGACTATCAGGGCATTTCAAATTCGCGACCACTACATCGTGAACTTGAGTTGGAACCATCGATGCTAAAGTGATTTTATTTTGATCAACAAGCGCGACGAATTTGTGCGGACTCCACTTTTTCAATTCAAACACTTTGGAGCGGCTCAGTCGCGCCCGCACCAAAATGGCGTAGCCTCCAATGTGATAAGTCGGAAGGGCCAAGACCCAGCGATCCGCCGGGGAGACATTGAGAAATCGGTTCACGGCGCGAGCCGAAGCCTCAATGGCCTTCGAGCTCATGCCTATGGCTTTGACTTGATTAATCGACTGTGTCCCGCTCGACAAAATCCAAGTTAAGTCCGGGTCTTTTGGGCAACGGGCGCGCAACTGGTCGACCAACCGCTTTTGCCACGCTGGCAATCGGTCCGAAATCAGCCAAACAGGTTTTAAAGAAGACGCTCCCACGACAGATTCTCCCAAAGTTCATCAAAACCAAAGCCTGTCCCTGCTGTGGGCTTTAAGCGCGGACCTTCGCAAAACCAGTGCTTTGAGAACTCGTCGCGCTCATAAACATCCGCGCCAGCAAGGCCGCCCACCTCCGTCATCTTGGGATGGCGAGAGTAAAATCGCGCCGCCGCCCACGCGCTGAGGCCTGACCCAGGGGATGATCCAAGCCGTGGGTGAAGATCACGCGGTCATAGGTGTGCAAATCATCGATGGACTCGCGGGCCGGCTTTAAGACCCGAATGCGAGCTAGGCCTTGCGTCTTCCAATCGTTGGCCCAGGGACCCGAAAAACCCAACTGCCCTTCGCGGATGGGGTCTTCGATAAAATCAATCCGGGCCTTTACGGCTTGGTCCAAAGATTCCCACCAGTTGGTGAATTCAATCTCTCGCTTATTCTTCCGTTCATATCGATGCGCCAAAGCATCTTGGTCGCAAAGGCTAAGTTGATAAGCGCATCCGTCTCCTCTTGAAGACGCTCACCCATTTTGACTTTTAAATGGGTGAAGCCCGCCTTCTCCCAGGCCCTAAGATCTTCCGCCTGCACGTCTGTCAGGTCAAAAACCAGCTTGTGCGAGCGGGGCATGATCAAACCCAAAAAAGCATTTCGTTTCAACAAGCGATATTCACGATCGACGTAATTGAACTCAAGAGAAAGCTCCGCCAAGCGCGTGAACTTCATATCTGAAAGTGAAACAAGATGAGTATCGAGGGCCGGCTCACCAAATTCGGGCCAAGGATGCAAGTCACTATAGCCCAACTGCCCAGCGCCCATTCGACCTTTAACAAGACACCGGGTCGTGGAAGAAAGCCCTCGATGGTGGGAACTAGCTCGTATCGATGGGCCCAAATTTTCATTGCAAAATAAATCCTATGCTGAGGAGTACTCCAAACAGCATATGCACCATTGCCGCTTTAGCCAAGAGCCGATTGTATTCACGACTCGCTCCCGACCGCAGCAAGGCCATCAAGACCTTCACGGCTGGAGGTAAAGCCAAGAGCGGAAGCACAAAGGCCAAAAGAGCTCCCTGGCCCAACCAATAAAGGTTCAAAACAAACGCGCTAAAATCAAAAGCAAAACTTCGAGACGACCAAGACGCGGCCCGAGCCGCACGGCTAAAGTTTTTTTATTGACCTCACGATCCTGATCCAAATCTCGCAAATTATTGATGGCTATCAAGACTGTAGCCAAAAAACCCACTTGAAGACCCGCCACCAACGCGCCAATAGAATAGGTCAATGTGTGGAGAAAATAAACTCCCCCAACCGCCACCAAACAAAAAAGATGACCACAAAGAGATCACCCAAGCCCACATAAGCCAACGGTAGAGGCCCCCCAGTGTACGCATACCCCATGACCAAAGAAATCAAACCGATGGCTAAAATGATCGCGCCACCACGTAAGACCAAGGGCAGGCCACAAAGCGCCGCCAAGGCAAAAAAGCCAAAGCCCATAGCCAATACTGACTTCGCACTAAACCAACCCGATTGAGAAGCGCGGGCTTCACCCAAGCGTGTTTCTTTGTCCGCGCCCTTCATAAAATCCAAGGCGTCGTTCACGAAATTGGTGCCGATTTGAATGAACACGGCCGACAGCAAGGCACAGAGAGAAACCCACCACAAGACAGGGCGTCCTTCAGCGAAGGAAAGTGCGGTTCCCACCAGCACGGGAACCACAGCCGCCGAAAGCGTTTTGGGCCGCGCCGTCAAAAATAAACAACGGAGTTTGGACTGCGACATGGTCGACTACGGCAACCGCGGAAACTTGCTGAAATCTGGAGGCCGGCGTTCGACGAAGGCTTGTTTTCCTTCTTTCGCTTCTTCCGACATGTAGTAGAGCAAAGTGGCGTTGCCCGCTAAATCCAAAAGGCCCATCTGTCCGTCACAATCCGCATTCAGCGCAGCCTTTAAACAACGAATGGCGATAGGAGAATGTTGCAGGATTTCGCGCGCCCATTGCAAAGTCTCGTGTTCCAACTCGGACAACGGAACCACTTTGTTCACCAGTCCCATATCGAGCGCTTGCTTCGCGTCGTACTGACGACACAAATACCAAATTTCGCGAGCCTTCTTTTGCCCGACGATGCGAGCTAGATAACTACTGCCCAAACCACCGTCGAAAGAGCCAACCTTAGGACCCGTCTGACCAAACCGTGCATTGTCTGCGGCAATCGTGAGATCGCAAACCACGTGCAAAACGTGACCGCCACCGATGGCATAACCGGCCACCATCGCAATCACGGGTTTTGGCAAAGCGCGAATTTGCTTTTGCACATCTAAAATATTCAACCGCGGAACACCATCTTCGCCGACATAGCCCGCATGACCGCGGACCTTTTGATCGCCGCCAGAGCAGAAGGCCTCGGGACCTTGTCCGGTTAAAATCACCACACCGATCTTCGGGTTTTCGCGGGCGATCTCGAAAGCTTCTTTGAGTTCCATGACCGTTTGTGGACGAAAGGCATTGCGCACTTCGGGACGGTTGATGGTGATCTTAGCGATACCGTCTTCGGTCCGTTCAAACAAAATATCTTTATATTCTTTAATCTTGATCCAGGTCTCTTGCGTCATGATCATTTTCCTTTTAGCTTGGCTAACAGCTCTTCTTTTTCACCTTGCACGGTGAATTTAAATCCATCGATATAGATTTTAATATGGCCTTCCACGCGGGCTGACGCCGGTGACACTTCAAAGGCGCCGATGGCGTCTTTGCGAACGAAGAGAACTTGCCCTTCGGTGGAACGGAGTTCGATAAAATCTTCCATTATATTCCTCCCTTAGTGACCCACGCCGCGATGGACTCGGCGGCCTGCGAGATCAAACGATGCCCTGCGTTTTCAACGATGCTTATTTGCCCTTGAACCGGCAAATTCCGCAAGATTTTCGCGACCTCCTGATACTTTTGATCCAAAGCGCCAAACATCCACTCTACGCGGGGTGAAAACCCCTTTAAAGTGGCCTCGTCCAAACGATGACGGGTCACCGACCAATGGATCAAAGAAAGCCCCAAAAGCTCGCGCAAAATCGGGTCCCGGCGGCGCGGAATCTTCGGCGAATTCTGCAAAACCGGCTGATCATCCCAGGCCTGTTCCAAGTCATCCCAACTGTCACTCAAAAAGCGACGTTTCCACTCAAGCTCCCAACTCTCCCGCTCGTCACGAGGGCCAAAAAGAAGAGGCGCCGACGACAACAAAAGCACGCGGGAAAATCGACCGGGATTCGCGGCCAATGCGTTCATCGCCAGGCGGCCACCCATCGAATAACCCACAAGCTGCAAAGGCTCTTGCGCGAATCGACGTTCTATTTCGTCGTGAAAGTGCGAAACCCATTGTTCCAAACTATGTTGCGGAGACTGAGGGCCCACCTCATAAAGATCAGGCACCCATACCGGCGCGCCCAGGGGAAGTCGTGAGAGCACATCGTTGAAGTCTCGAGGTTGCCCCAGAAGCCGTGAAGAAAAATCGTGGTCATCGATCCCACTCCTGCCAAAAAGCTTGGCTTTGTTCAGCGTCGGGCACAATTTCAAGCACCTGAATTTCAGGGCTCAATTCTCGGTCCGCCGCTCTCTTTAAA